>CM073768.1:24029534-24365143 GCA_037158775.1 Hetaerina titia
GATAAGAAACTCTTTCAAAGCTCCCGAGTCTCGTTTCTCTTTTATTTACTTGGTTTACTCAGTTAACGAAATATATTAGGAAAGATCAAAATTAATGTAGTTTCAATTCATATTGTTTGGTAGCTACGTGTGTAAAAATGTTCGACGAATTTTATATCTCACCTTTCTTTAGAAAAATTTATTTTGATATGACCAACAAAGAGATTTATTTTAGGTATTTGAGTTTTATGATAGTTTCCAATTATTTATTTAAGATTTGTTAACAATATATTGTGATTGTTGTGTACAATATACGTACACATCACTGATACTGACGCCACAAATATTACTAGGAGGTATAAAATTGCCATTACTCATGAAATTGAGATACGATAATAATGTTTCAAAACTTATCTGCTGGACTCATTTCGACTGCACGCTGAACATAGCCCCACTTTGATTGCATTCCCTGTGCACTTGCCTCGGTTAGTATGCCCTAATACCCGTCGGACATCATTTTGATGTCTGTAGCAATGGGTAACCTGAACCTTCCTTTCCGATCTTAATCCCTTCTGCTGATGAAAGAATAAGCAAAGCGATGACTTCTTCTTGTTCTGATGAATAGGGAGTTACTAGTTTCTAACAAGCTAAGGTTATAAATTTCCAGTGAGGCTTCGTTATGTTCCTTACTCAGGGCATGGGAATTGATAGGCTCATCCCCGACCACGCTGAAAAAAATGTCCGAGGCAGTCTCAGGCCAATCTATACAGACCAGCTTAACTCTGTCCAATATATCAACACTCCGCACTTTTATGAGATGATATTCAACCATACTAGACATTTTTTTCGTGTTATTCTTTCTGTAATGATGTGAGGATAATACATACTAAGAAAAGTGACATCTTTGTTCACTTTAGCTTAAAAAGTTTCAAAAGTAATTTTCTTGTGGTTTGGCATGAGTGATTTCTTTGTTCTTTGTTTAACGTTTTTTGGAAATATTTTTCACCTTATCATGAGCAGTTTCGCACCAATCATTGAGACAAAGACATTATCACAAGAAACGCTAATTATATTATCATATGATAATATTACGCCTGTATTAGCGCAATTCAATTCGTGCCATCCTACCAATTTATTAACTGTTCATTCTGCAGGGAAAATGTTTTTAAAATAAAATATCAACTACACAGTGCACCAGGCAAGTAGTAGAGGAAGAACGTATCAGCAGCATCAGAGGAAATTCACACATTCTTCAACCAAGTAAACTCTCTCTTGACTTGAAGTAAACTATCTTAGACATCCCTCCCGCAAGCTACCTCAGATTTCCACACGAGATAGTCTACCAAATGTATTTTCTCTTTGGGTTTCCTCTGATAATATACGACGTCTCGTCTCTTTCGGAATAGGCGGTGAAAATGGGTCAAGAAAATTGAGATCACGGATGAGGAAGCAGTAAATGAAGAAATAAAATGGATTAAGGAATCATACAAACCGTTAGTTAAACTATTTCTTCCGGTAGTGGTAGAGACATCGAATTTCCCTCGAACCTTATGTGACTGCGATACACAACAGGCGAATTTACGTTTCTTCCGAAATCGGGATGATGACATTTGTAAAATATCAACAATTGAAGCATATGAGGAATAAATTTGTGGGCTCTTTTTATCGATACTTAATTTCAACCTCATACTTTTGTGGAACTTCCGGCATGGTACAGGGGAATATTTATGAGGCAATAATGGAAATCATAATGAGACCAACTTTGGCTAGATTCCTTTCTAATCCATAGTCCATCTATTTACAAACATTTTCACAACTCGAGAATAGATGGGCTTTTGTAACCAGTCTTCCGATGAAGATAGAAGGGGGAAAGTTTTCCAATTCGGCCAACGTTTGAAACGACTCCAAATAAGACGTAGAGTCCTTTTAAGTCAGGGAGTGGTTGACTGTCGGTATGCATGAGTGAGCTGAGCGGAGATGTTATTTTCTTAAAAAAACTGGACTGATTCAAGCTGCTGTAATTCAAGTTGAAATCCTGGATAAAGAAGCGAGACGAAGAGTTACTGATGGCTGGAATACCTATGGAAGTTTTGCTTCTAAGAGCGGCTTATTTGCTTTTATTAAAAAAAAACCTATTTCATAAAGTAATAGTTTCTTAAAGTCTCTCTGGGTTTCTTTTGTTAATTTGCGAAACTTATGTTCTAGATTGCACCTCTATTTCTGGTCATACAAAACTTCCATTTTGCAGTGAATTGTGAAATGTAATATGCCCTCCCCATTGATTTCTCCCGTGACGTGGTGAAATGGTTTGCATGTCTCTATGATCCATAGAATTGTGCTGGTGTCAGAGACCATAATTGATTCTAGGATGAGTGAAGTCGAAGGGTAAGGAGCCAGGCGAAAGGCTTCCCACACAGAGTGAGTTCCTCAATAAGGCGATTGCAGCGGCGTCCGAACCCAGTGGGTTGGCAATTTCAGTATGGCGTCACTTTGAAAACCCCTTTGAGGAAGACAAGTGGAAACCATTTCAATCATTTATAGCAAGAAAACATAATGGAATCAAATAAGAAAATAATGTATTGCTTAGAGGATAATGGTAGAGAGGAGATTGTTTTACAATCAACGTATAGGAATAAACTGGCATCCATATGACTTTGGTGCCAAAGTTTATATTTAGCGAAACAAGAAATGCTTATAGAAAATTGTACTGCTACTTGGAACATGCATTTAATGATTGAGACATTAATGTGTCGTTACGCATGCCAATTATCTTCATAATATAATTGTGATTTTTGAAAAAGGTAAAATATATAGAATCGATATTGAAATTATTAATGGAACAAAATGGAATTTTCATTTCACTTACAGGAGATTTGAAGCATACAATATTTCAATCACGTCATTTAACATGCTATTTTATTAATTTGATATATCCAAGTTCAAAAAGAATGTTCACTATTGTGTATTTTCCCATTATCAATGAAAGTATATTATGTTCTAGGCTAAGTTTAGAAATAAAGAATAATCCATAATTTACATTCCAAATATTCACTTAGTTGATATTGCATGAAAATAACGAGCTTCCATTTTTCGCTATGAATGCGGCAGCTTAATATAAATAAATTTAACTCTTCGCTAAAAATCGCACGTTAATAAGTTTTTGGTACCGTAATGATCAAAGATCAATGGAAGAGATCATTGCAATGGATAATCGAGTAGAATTAACTCCATGGCTTTGTAGCGGGAGTGGGTTTGTTGGGAAGAGAGATTGAAAAGAAGCGAGGGAATAGAGTGATAGCGCCCTTGTCAGAGCTCTTTAAGGAAACGAATGGGTTCTCCAAATAGCTATTTCTTGCTCCTTTGCCTGAGGATCAAATCGGGAAAAACGCGCACGTGGCTGCGAACCTTTCCTGCGGCTAAACCCCACCTCTCAGCACAGCCCCTTGTCTTTGACAGCCTTTTAGCGTTTTTTCTCCGCCACATATTTGGAGCCGCCAATAAAATTCCCAGCTTAGTAAGCATTCCTTTAGCGGAATTTCAAGAATGCAATCGCGATCGGATCGCATAACCATGCTTGATATCCAGCAAAAGATGATGGGAAGTAACAGAAGACATTTCTATCGCAATATCTAGTCATAATTTTCTCTCGGCATTTGGCTGATAAAGAGAATAGGTTTTGGGAATGAAATAGATATGCAATAATTAAAAACATTAACATGACTAAATATTATAACAGTTGAAAATTCCATGAGGTCTGAGCGAAATAGACCAGTAGGCTTGGGCAAGGAGCAGTATGAATCACTAAGGCTTTAACAAAAGTGAACAGATGAATATAATCCGTTTATCAATACGTTACTAAGTTTTCTCTATTGCAATAAGATTGATGTTGAATATAATGGATTAAAGTGGCGATACAGGCTTTCTTTATTGTGCAATTTCCAAAAATTCCAAGTATGCTATCTATGGACTATTATTTCCTTTGAAAATAGTATAATAGATATAACCCTTGTTATTCTTGTTGATTTATCTTTACCTCACTCTTCAACTACCTCAACCCAAATACTTGAATAACCCTACCCTTCTTTATCTGTCAGAGTTATTTCACAAAAAAGACGAATCGTATTGCTACATTTATACATGTATTCATCAACCGAACATCGAGAATGGGCGCCTTCGATAACACTCCCCCTCTCCAACATCATTCCCCTCCCACTGTAAAAACTATCGTACAATCACTCCCTCTTCTGGCCCCAACTCCTCCCCGTAAGATTCAAGCACGCCCTCAAAACCTTTAAAATTTATTATGGAATTGGAAGGGGCGGATCTCAAGACAGGTCAACCTAAGGCACATATGACTTGTGGTCAGCTGTGTCTTTTCATCAGCTGTAATCGCCTCGGAATGAAAGGCTGTTTACTTATGATAACACTTTATGTGAGAAAGCAGCGTACAATTTTATACAAATAAGCATATTGATTGTTAATAACAGCCTTCAGTGATATATGTATACAGTTGAAAATGGCTCCTATGAGTTTTTCACCGTTATTCTTCTCCAGGTACATTCATAACTTCTTTGATAGTTATATTATCCATCAGTTAACTTCATGCTGTTTTGAAGAGTTACTTCCAATTCCCTTTATTTGATGATGACATCATCAATGTCTCGCATCCGTGTGCAAGTATACTTCATATTTTTATCTTAATTAATTTTATTTATCTTTATGCCCTTATTTTTAAGAAATTGTCTACTCTTTGTGTCATTTCTCATATATTGATTAGCTTGTTGATATATTTCCGAGTCGAAGTAAATTATTGGTTGAAAAATAATTACCATCAACGAGTAAAAAACATATATCAAGTGAGGCGTAACCTATTGGATGAAAATATCAAATTTCCAGTTCGTGTTATTTCGTTATAAGCTTCATTGATATTTAGCTATGAAAAAGACTATCGAAATTGGGTGTGCTTGCATAATAAGTTAGAAACATTTCTTTAAACCATACTCTCTAGTTATTTTACACCCTTCATTCTTCTCTCTTGCTGAATCTTATGGTTTTTCACTCTTCAAACAACTGACAGACGACCGTTTATGTTTACTTTCAACTTATTTCGAGAGCTTGCAGCTAGTGATAGCTGAATATCTTCCTTATTCCAAGGAAAGTGTTTTTCGACACCGTCAGCACGTCATTCACGTTTAAAATTATGCATGGAAGCATAGTGAATTTGTATTTGATAATCCTCTCTAGCAAATCACATATATTGGCTCGAGAGGATTATATAAATGTGTTTTGTGTGCAAAAATGTGTGTTATTATGCATTTAAATTTCTTATAAATTGAAATTTCGGCCTTAAAACATGACAATAATGGCTAAAAGACGCCATCATATACAATTATTTTATTTTTTGAAACATATTATAAAATATTTAGCAGATTTATTTTTAATCTACAAAGTTATTTTTTGGTTTATAAATCAGCCTTAATGTAGAGTTTTATACTGATATAACATTTATTATGATATATTAGTTGGTTATGGTTAACATATTTCTTCCCTATTTTGTTATGCTTCAAATAAGCATTATTGATAGCTATCTCAGCGGATTAGATTACCATTTACGTGCAATTTATTATAAAATTCCGGTGATGCGCTAGTTTTACGATGTGGTTGACGCCATACCTGCATCCGATCGCATGCACCTTGCAGCTGGAATTACCTAGCGTAGGTTTTTGTTGAACTGGACGTGCAAACGTACATGTGCGTGTGGTGGGGAGTAGACACGCTGGAGTCGGCCCATCCTCCACCATTCCAAGCTACCACGCTTTCATCCCGTGCACGTCCTCCCCTGATACGTTGGGAAAGGTCAAAAATCGGTGGGGTGTGTGGAATTAATGGACCTCTGGGGGAGGAGGGAGAGGGTGAGTTCCCGGGACGCATCCCGATGGGGGGAGTCGTGCGTGCGTCGCGGCCGCCGCCCCTCGACCGTCGGAACGAGCCCGGCGAACCGCAAATGCGCGCAAACACACACACAAAACACACACGCGCGGGTCCTCGCGCGCCCCTTCCTCTCCCTCCCGCCGCGGCCACCCACCCCGAACCCTCCGCAAGCACCGGGAGATTAACATCCGGAAGTTTGGAATTGGTCTGGATATTCTCTCTTTCTCCAACCGCCCGAGCAGTTCGTTTTGGGATCGTTCCCAAATTATTTAAGCGACGTGTGCGCGCGCGCACTGTGATGCTACCCATGCGAGAGGCCCTCGACGCCCGGCTCGTGGCGGTTTTTCACGGGGTGCACTCGTTCGCTGTGGCATAAACGGAACTGAAGTGTGGGGTTGGGGGTGTGTTGCAACTCCGCTCGGTTCAATCTCTCCCTCTCCCACCGCTAATGGGCGGGCGATGCTCTTTCGCCCCTCCTTCTCATCCGCGGCACCCCGGATCGTGCCCGCGGGTGCGACAAGAGTTAGTTGTCTTTTGTTTTTTTCCACCGGCCTCCGGGACTGCTGATAATGTTTGTTTTGCGAAGTTTAGAATTTGTGCAGAATTTCGGTGTTTCCGGCGCGTCACTGCTTCTCGTCACCTAGAATTTATTTTTTGCTGTATTTCGCAGGGAACAGTGAGTGGAAAAATGCTAGCGGAGGGAAATATCTGATGCCGGAACCAGTTTGGAATGTTTTGAAAACTTGGGAAATTTGTAAAAGAACGCCTGTCATAGACTGAATGTGCACTTTTCTTTCTCAATAATTATTTATTCCTTTTTTTGCTCTGATTCTTTTCTAGGACTTTATTTTCTAGAGCTTGACTGGATGGTTAATTCAACTGTATTCAATTATTAAACAAATTTATTCCACCTATTACATTGGTCAGGATATTTTTCCAGAATGTTTTTTCTGAAACAAAGTTGAGTTTTCCTATTAGATGGTGGGCTTATCATTGAGTACTACATTAAGCATTACAATTTTCCTTTATCAGGAAAATTAATGATAATATTGTCTCATGTATTTATCCTTAATTTTACTTCAACCGTGTTACAAAATAATCTTAGCTACCAGAGTATTTAACTAATTTAATAATAAATGTTGTATTGTTAGTGTTCCAAAAACAAAAGCATAGTTAACGCCGATACGATCGAAGGAAATGTGATTATTCCCCTAAATTTTAAGTTGAAGAAAAATAATTATTAAGTTGGTGGAAACAACTTCTCGTTTCTTTTTCTTGTGCCTATACCCGAGTTTGTTGGTACATTGAGCCAAGAAAATAGGGAAAAGATAGGAATCTTAAATAAATGGGAAGGGCGAGATACTGAGTGAAAATCGCTTTGAAGGGTCAGGCGATGAAAGATAGAAGGGTATGTCGCTCTGAAGTGGAATCTGCGAGAGAAGTCTAGTGACGGAGACGTGTTGCGCAGGTCATTTCAAAAGGGAATGGCAAAACGGAAGAAATGGTTAGAAAAAAGATAGCCAACTTTTTATCATGTTAGATGTCTTCAACCTCCTTCCATCCAATCTCAGAGTTTTGTTTTCTACTTGATGCTCAGCTCAAAAATAAATATAGCTAAGCAGCACTGCATGCACTCCTAGCAAATTTTCTTATGGTGAAATGACATTTGAGTGTCATCTATTTGCACACAAAGTCGCTGAGTCCAAGCTAGTAGTGGCGATTTACACAAACTGGTATTGCGTAACACTGGATAAAATAACTTAGCTTTTTCTGTCCAATTCTCTCATTTTCAACTCAGGTTCCATCATCGAGACCGAGCCCTTTTAACACAAACAGTACCGCCTGCTCTTTGCAATGAATATGTCCAAGAGATAAATGTCTGGTCTCAGTTTCACCATCACAGAACTTGGAAAAGGCTTTTTTGCTGGGTTAAAGTTTAACTGGCCCGTCCTAAATCCGTTTGAGTGAAATGAATCATGAAATCTGCCATAAGTACTTCATTGTACAAAACATAACATATGTCGGAACTAGGACTAGGAAGCACAATCATTGATTAAACGAGGGAGACGAGTCATTGCTCATGAGTTACAAACGTATTATTCACGCCACACCTTTGTAGAAGTAAATCTCTTCGACAGAAAAAACGGAAGATCTATTCTGAGTACTCGAAAATCTATTTGAAACTCTCTTGCATGGCCAAAGACTGAGCATGTTATTCCAAACGTTCACTCCTACGCGTTGCTCTCTCATCTAATGACCGTGCTTTTCATTTCACAAAGATTTTCTCCCTTTCTCGACTAACTTTCTTTCCGAGCACGACCCCTTCTGAGCAATAGACCTTTTCTTACCATAACTATTCAAGGTCATGCAAACAATAATTTTTCCCCCTTCTCCCAGGCTGTGACTGTCTTTTCATCCTCTCTCTTCCCGCCGCTTACCATAACTATGAGGGTGTAAAGAATACAATTGGCGATTACAATTGGCAACTGCACAATCGTAGCGTATCGATAATTTTAACGTATGACGATAAGGCATTAAACGAAAGTTCATGTTGGTATTTTTTATAAAAATGATTTGATTGTTCCTTTTATTCTAGAATGTGGACGTATTCATTCGTATAAGAACAAGTACGCATGTACAGCCAACATTGCACAGCATCTAACAAAATGTGCGCTTAAGAACATCCACGGCAGCTATTTTCAGAATTATAATTGCTTGTCTTTAATTGTTTCTTCGATGATCCCTGTAAACCAATTTTTCTTGTTCCGCACTAGTCTCTTTCGTACTTTACGCCCGTTTCTTTCTTTTTCCCACTCGATGCCGTCACATGCAGTGGCTGGCATTGTAAATTGACTCAAGAGTCTGGCAGTTAATCCAGTCGTGAACGCCCGATTTTGGTCGCATGACCGGCTAGCTAATATTTTTCATCCAGTACTTTCTGAACCACGTATTGTGGTGATTTTTGGTGGTAAAGCTTTTCCATTTTATTCTATTTTTAATCCATTCATTCCCCCTCCACTAAGACGCCAAGCCTACAAATGGCCCTATTTTTTCGATGTAAATGCTCTTGAACTTTGTTGAATTTCGGTTATTTTGGAATTAAACTTGAGCCTAATATCAGTGGTCCCAAACATATTCTGGGTAGTACCAGCAAAAGTAGTTGTAGTTTTATGGGAGACGACCAAGAGCGAAGGTCATTCGCGCCATAAGGGATGGATGGGAAAGTAAGGATGGAGAGAAACCCGGCGTCCCCAACTCTTAACGAAAGGCGCCAAGGGGTCCGCAGTTTAATGTCCCATCCGACGGACGTCATACTCACACAAAGTGCTCACCACAATGCACCTCAAGTAGAGATCTGGAAACCACTGAAAAATATCTGTCGCCTCCAGGATTCGAACCCAGGCCCTCTCGGTGTGAAGCCATTACGTTAGCAACCGAAGCATCCCGATCATTTTCAGGAAGAGTAATTTGTTTTTAATTAAGATAAGTTTTCTCGGAAAAATTGATACTCGAAGAACATCATGCTCGTAACTAGTCCAGGGGGTACGTAAATGTATGCCGTCTCCTGGAAAGGAAGCAAAACCTTTCGCACGCGAATTCCCATTCCATACGTTCCGCCCCGTATAGATATGTTCAACTCGGAGATAGTATTGGGTATCTTTCCGCCGTGACATCACTTAGTGAAATTCAACCCGAACGCTAAAAATTGTTTGACATACTCCACACATTTTTTTCTCATCTTAACAGTTAAATCATCACTTGATTTTATTAGAATTTTTTTGAAAAAGATCTTCATTTTACTTACAATAGCTAGTTGATGTTCGGGGTAAGTGGCTATTTTAAAGCCAGAGGTGACATTTGCGATTACGTCCCTTATATTTTAAATAGGCCTTTTTTTCTCGAATGCATAAGCAAGCGCTCACAAGAAAAGAGAAACCTCAGCTGGAAATTATTTCATTTGACTTAAAAAAAAAACACCAGACAAAATTTTTTAAAAGGTAAAGATAAAGCTCAACTACCGCTGGTTATCAAACGCCGCGCAGTGTGGTGACATTCACACTTTCAGGATCAGAGGATCGCATTCTACCCCTATGCCACCTACACTCTCTCAAAAAGGTCCAGAATCCAAAAAATTCGAAAGCGTAGATTTAACTTGGAAAGTCCAAGGGCATCACCGGAAATCCTCCGACCAATACCAGAATTTTCCGCTCCCCCGAATATAATAAGGCGCCTCAGCTATCAATAGTTTGGAAAAGTCAGACATGTCGGAACATATATCCGAGGGTTATAAAACGGAATTTTGGGGATCTTCCTTGATTCAGGAAATTTATACTCCTTTGGTCAGAACGTCAAAACTTTTTAAGGAGTATAGGAAGACTATTACTATGTTTTTCGTCAATTCTCATATTGATAAACTTCCGAAGTTCAGGAATCATTGCAGCTAATCTCAGTCAATCCTCGTTTCTCCATAGTATCTTTTCTCTAAAAATGTTATGCCATAGTCTTTCCGAATATTTCATGAGTTTGAAACATGACGTGATATGTATCGCTCGGTGATCTATAATCACGGAAATATTATTTTAATCGAAAAATGTATGCATTCGAAAATGGCCCGGGAGGCAGGTTCCTCCAATTACCTACTGGGTAATTTTGTTCAATGTGACGGAAGTTAGTAAATACTTAAAAAATTATATATTCCTGTTTAGGCAACTTTAAATTACCCGTTTAATTTAATCACCCACGTGACCGATGCTGAAAATTACCACGACTTGAAGAAGGAGAAGTTACAACTTTTCTGTGATTCCTCAACTCGCAACTCTTCTTAAATTACTCACGTACGTTTGTAGGTCGTGACATTTCTCCTATTAGATATTCAAAACAGGTGATGTGTCTGAAATACGGTGTTACCAGACTTAAGGTAGACATTCCTTTTTAACGAGTGGTTTTTCACGAAAAGGGAATCAATTTTCTTCCAATGAATATGCATAGTATTCTTCCCCCAATTAATTATCTGATTATCGGAAATACACTAAAGGAGCTTTACCAAGTGTTGATATTTCCTTTGAAACGCCATTGCAACTTTGTTTTAGCTTTTTTAAGATTCACCATTGAGCGCCAAGCTATCAAGCAAGTTGAAGAATTCCCTTTAAAATATGAGCGGCATATGTATTTTAACGCTCGTATAACAAAAATGAAAAAACTGTATCTAAGAAGTAAAATCGGTTTTATTTTGACTTGCTACATTCAAATTTATTTAATTAATACAAATCTAATGCTCTATAAGATGAGAATCTCGGAGTAGGGGAACCCTCTTTGAGACGTGGTTATTAATTATTTATCCTTATAGAGATATTTTTTTTATCCGGAATACCTCACTTTTCCTCAATTCTTTACTTGGACACAATACCTTACTTATTGCATGAAATACAACAGATGGCACCCTTCTCATTGTTCCTGCAGACATAAGCGATATTTACTGTTACTGTGTAATTTTTCCTTGGAATATTTTCGTTCATCTACTTGCGACAAAAACTTCCGTTATTCTGCAAATCAAGGGAAATTTTCCATTCTTCTGATATTGGCAATTCGGCAAATCGTTTCTAATGCATGGAATTCGATAAACTCACGTCTGGTAACTTTTTTATCAAGTGTGATGTTTTACCGAAGATCATGAATAATAGATGAAATGGATTTTGATTGGCAATTTAGTGGCTTTTAATTCCTTTTTTTGCCTAAAGTGCCACGATTTCAAATTCACCTTTTGCGCTCCGGTTCCTCCCTTTTCGTTTCACTCAATTACGTCATGTATCATTTTCTTAGCAGTATTTCATCTTAGCTACTAGGGGGATTTTGAAAATTAATGCAGCACACCTGTTCTATCGGTTTTAATCCTCAAGATGAAGAATGTGAAAACTATTTGTGGAAATGTTACAAGGGTAATTTGGAAGGATACACAGTTTCATCGACCGTAAACGTTTTTCGTCTTCATTTGAAATTTTTGTGTAGGCAAGTGACTCAGTGATGATCGATTTGGAACGATGATTAACAAAAAAGGTCGCAGTTAGAAGTGGGCTATAATAAATTATAACGCGGGTGACTATAATATATTCTGCGGGTATATAAAAGTGTAGGATGTATAACGGCGGCGCCTGAGAGAGATTCCTTTTATGCAGCACATCATCCTGTCATCAAGGCAACGCCTAACGGCAGGAATACCCGCATGTTCTTCGATTCGTCAGCTCCGGCAAAATCTCCAACCGAGCCCCTAAATGATTCTTTGATGACTGGACGTAAATTGAAGACGGATGTCGTTGGTATTCTATGGACTTTTTGGTTACGCCTAATTGCCTTTATTGCAGATATTTTGAAAATGCATCGCAAACTCGTTGAGTCTGATTATTGCTACTACCAACATATTGTTGGGGATACGATACCGCTGAACCCTTGAACGGAATATTCTCTGAAAACTGTAGCAATTGGCACTTCCTCCATACACTGTGTGATCAGCAGCTGTTGGCTCACGATGACGTCTCCATATTTTCTCGTGCCGCCGTGATGTTTCTCGCCAATGCCTTTCTATATGGGATAGTTTGAGGGGAAATTCTGATCATGAAACCTTAAACAATGCATCAACAGCTATTGGATTAGTTGCCTAGAAGAGTTTTCTTTGTTGAAAAACGTGCTAGCAATTCTGCGGGAAAATTTGAGAAACAAGAATACGCGTCTCATTTTCACGGTACTGAATGCCCTAATTTGAAAGTACTGGCGTTTTATTGAGAAACCACTAGTGACAAGTGATATCGCGTCGGTTCAAATGAATCTGTACGAACACGCAGATGATAATATCTAACATTATAGGATTTTTTATTCAGTTAATTGTCATCCTCCCGAAAAGAATACAGCCTACCTGATACAATGTGGCCGTTCTTCACCCACTTTTTTGAGAAGACCCAATTTTTTGTCTATGAGTCGGACCTTGTCACGCATTCACATCACTCCCTACATTAATTTCTCCATGAATTCAGTATTAGTGAGGTTTGAGGATACGTCAGTCGGTTCGTGAGTGTTATACTGGCGTAAAACTACGAGCTACTTAATATTCTGATGCCGTGGTTGTAATTAATTTTGTCGTGGCAAAAACATGAATTGCATCCGAAGATCAATCTCTATTTCTTGGCTTGAGTTATATAGTATATGCTGCATGTACTCGGGTGACTTTATTCGTGTAATCCACTCCTTCCAAGAAAGAAATTGTATCGTTCGAAACTTCTCTTGGACGGATTCCAAGGAAATTACTTTAAATTGAGACTACTTATTCATTTCCTTTGTCATTAGAAAGATGAAAATGACTGATAACGCTGAAATCAATAAATATTATACGATTTGGAATGCAGTGGCCGGCAAACTGCGAAGTGAGATGGAGAGGGGTAGTCGGGGGTAGGAGTAAGGAATTATTTCCGAGAAAAAATAAACGAATTTTTTGGAAGACTTTAGTAATAACCACACTTGTTTCAGGTACCATAGGCCGTTCGGGGTATCATTATTAGAAAATACCGGGAAAAGCAAGACGGTACAATTTAAAACAGGGTTCCTCAAACTACAGGCCGTGGGTAAAATGTGGTCCGAGAAAGGATTTTATGTGGCCGGCGGGCGCATCGAAAATATATACGAGTATACTGTTATCCCTCATTCTAAGCTTGTTCGAGATTCTCTTTATCGCTATTAGGCCGTGGAAACATGTATGACGTTAATCTAGGCACGCTGTCATTCCTCACTTATCCCATAAATTTCCACATTCCAAAATGGGACACTACATCTCTTATTCAATTAAAATTAATTAAATTATCGTAACTAATTTGTTTGTTATTTCATATAGCTGCTTCATTTTATTTTCTATAATATAAATAAATAAAGAATGAAAACTTCAGTCCACTCGCATATACGTATTTCTAAATGAGCCACGTGCAGTTATATTTAAATTAAATAAGTGATCTTTTAGATCTGGTCCACTTAGCATTTTCCACGTAATTACGATATATGTAACTCGTATATAGACTAAATTTTATGGATGTAGCCTGACTCTAAATTTTATGGATGATCGGTGAAAAACGTTTAAGGACGCTTGCTTAATAGTTTTAGATTGCATAATTGTGAGGATCATATTTAAGAGCGCCTTATATTTAAATCCAACGATTTCAGAATGTAAAAATTATTCGCCTTGACCAAGGCGAATGATTTTTACACTTTGAAATGCATATTAGCGGTTGACTCCATTAAAAGTTACAGTTACGGGATCTCCCGCAGTTTCTTGGAATTTGTCCATTATTTAGTCGAAATGAAATATCAAAAAACGTATAAACTTTTCCCCCACCATTTTCGTTTGTTCATAACTTTGGAGATGTCTGAACTTCATAATGAGCTTTTCCCGTTTGGAAATTATTCCCGAAGCTCCTAGCGTAAGTGCATCCGCCTTCTAAGTTGCAATATGTTTGTGAAAGTGAGTGTGCGTATGAATCTGAAATCGTTCCTTACAAAGAATTGAGTTTCCAGCAGATCATTTCATGTGCTGGTGAACCGATTGCTCCATGAAAGCCTGTTATCATTTGCGGGGACCCTGGGTTGTCTCTGATACGGACTCCTTCCCCTTAATAATTAAAGGACTGCGAACTACTAGTTTTTCCTTCACCTATCACCTTGATAAGGTACCACTAGGCGTTACATGCAATCATTTGTTGTCACCGGCGCGATAGTAAAATTTCCTCAAACAACCACTGGGAATTGTTAGACGTTCGTGTTTGTGGATATATTTATTGATGTTTTAATCCATTACGAGGGATTCAGTTCACCGTAAATCACTAATCAAATATTCCCTCCTTTGTTCCTACTTGTTCATACAATTACGGCCATTGTAATTTTCTTTTTGCTTATTAATTAAGCAATTTTTTCAAAGAATTAGAGAAGTGAGGGTGTGGAATTTGGAATGAAAGTGAAATTTAAAGGCGTAAATAGAAATATAATTTTTTATCAACCCGTAATCATTAAAAATCTTAGTGAGAGGAAGAGGATTAAAAATTTCTGAGAAAAGTAGGTTTACTTTGAAAATGAATTAGAAAGAGCTGCGCAAGGACGGCAAGCATGATAAGAAATTCCGGATAACCAATGGATGAGGGGGAGGTTGAAAGAGAAAAAGAACTGGAGAATTTTAAAACAGAGCTTGAGAGAAAAATTTAGAGGGAAGTTAATTGGGAACTCAGCTGAGAAACCAGCATGGCCAAAGATACGTGGGAACAATATCTTTTAGATGAATTAGGAAGAATTCAGGAATAGAGAATTTACATGCGCCATGCAAAAAGGTAAAAGAATTGTCAGAATGTAACGAAGGAAAAACCATATTCACTGCTACGGACGGACAGAAAAGTAATTTACGAAACTGAAAGAATTCCATGGAAAATGGAGCATATGTATGAAAGATCCTAATAGTAGAGAGCCAGTGGAAAGGGAATGAGGCGTGAATTGCAAATTAAGCAATGCTAGATAGCAAGATGGAAAAAGGAGGCGCTTAATGAGGGCCATCAAAGCATTAGGTATATTCGTAGATAACTTCCTGGCAGAATTAATATAGCGGATAGGGTTTGCCCGGAGAAGAAGTTTTATTAACTATAATTTATATATTTGAGGAATAAGTTTGAGCACAAGACCTCAATGGGTCAATTTTGATCCCTATTACAAAAATGAATTCGTTTATCCGTTATAATAAGAGTTTTTATCTTGTACGTTGAGAAAATGCTAATGGTTGTATGAAAGAGTTTTGAGTTGAGAGTGAAGATGAGTGGGTATGGATCAAGTCAGGTTCAAAGTGATAAAACATTATCTAGCTATGAATTTGAATTTCTAGGATTGAATTATTTTTTCAGTCCTACGGCATTATATTTTTGAAATCTGGTACTGCATTCATTCTTCTCCTTTTGGTGACGAATGGTATTTTACAGATAACCGATTTGCATGATTCACCAAAGCCTTAATTTAGGATTATTCTCCAACCTTTAAATATATAGTCATTATAGAGGTCACCTCCCGCGTTCTTACGAACACCTGATGAAAGATTGAAAAGGGGTATTGTAGATTCTAAATTGCCTTCTATCCCTAGCGTCGCGTACACAAATTTCTCGTTTTAGATCATTATGCATTATCATTTGGCCAACTGTCAATTCCATCTCGGAAAAATCGGGGCTCTTTCATTGGGTCAGTTTTGGATAGTTCATGTGTTCCATTTTTCGCCCTTGCTAGATGAGATATGCCGTAAGTATTCTGTAGCTTATCCTATACGTATGGAATTTTAGTATTTACTGTTTATATTCCTCAGAGCCCTTTTGCTTGTCCTGATATTAGTTGTCCTGTCTAAAGGAAAGAAGCGATTGCCGTAATTTTTATATTCTACATGCGTCTTATACTTGCTTATGCGTTTTTTCACAAAGCTAGGACATGTGCAATTTGTCTTTTAACACTATATTTCGGCCCTATTTTGTAAGCAGTTACACTATTTTTTATGGTGAGCACTCTTCAAATTAATTAGGAAATCTACTTCATGTTTACAAATTTCCTTATATTCTCATATTTTACTCTTTGTACCAGTGAACATTTTCTTCAGTGTCCACCATTCTCTGGCACTCCATCCCCTTTTCCTCCTTTCCATGGAAACTTAGGTCACGTCAGAATATGTAATTTTCTTCGAATCTCAGGGAACCAGTTGTGAAATTTCTAGAAGCTCTTAATCCTCCTCCAAAACATCGAAATTTTTCTGAACTCCTACCCGTTAGATCCGTTACTTGAGTTGGACTGCTTGGGTTGATCTGATTAGGTACCCACTTTTGTGATGTTCTGAATTCAAAATCGCTCGAAACATTCCATTCCCAACTAAATAGAAGTTAATTTAACAAAGGAAATTCTCTGGCGCCAGTGGTCAAACTGGTTACTGCATATACCATAGCAATGGAATTTTTGGTACAAAGTATCCCGATGTGACATGATAGCCTAACGGTTAGAGATATTTGGTAAATGACCAGCTGGATCCGGTTCAATGCCTTATGTATGTTGGGCGTTTAAATTTAAAATTCCAGGGCATAAGTTGGGCGTTTGAATTTAAAATCCAACCGATTTCCCGGTTAGTTAAACTTTATGGGGAATACGATCGTGGCACAGGGGAAAGAAATTGCCTTGCTAAGCTAAGAATGTAGGTATCACACACCTAAGGGCTACCTTAAATTATAATAATGAAAAGTGCCCACGCATAAAAATACATAAATGGCCTTGGTTCACTGCCGCAAGCTCTCTCCAATGTTGTAGCTTAAGGGGAGACTTATACGGCTTACCACGATTGCATTGCACATGCATGCACGCTGGTATTATGGTAATTCGCAAAATTAGATCCGCGTTGAAATACGTACGACTAGCACATTTTCGGAAATTCTTAGTTGCTGACGAATTTAAAATTTGTTTTTAAAAATTAGTACATAAAATTTCGGTTTCTATCAGCTTACGAATGAGGATTAATCACCAAGGTATTCGGGGTATTTTTTTCTACTTTTTCTTCTATCCTGAGTTTTGGTGACATTCAGCTGGAAATAAATTTAGTTTCTACGCTCTTCCTCCTTCTCTCATGCTTTCGTCCCAACCTAAGTCTCTCATTCCAATTCTTTTTTATTATTTCTCTATTTTTTGTCCATTCCCTCTCCCCTCCACGTACATTCCGGGTCTCCAAGTGACTGGCTCGTGTTTGCTCCTTATAAGGAACGTTCGTACACCGGGTGGAAAAAACTGCATTAATTAGAAAAACACTAAGTTATTCCCATGTATTGGGGAAAATCGAAAAGTTATATTTAATTACATTATACTCTCTCTTATTCATTAGAAAACTACAAAACTAATAAGTGGCACAAGAGCAGTTATCTTTTATCTCCCGCGGATGTCATTAAAACTTATCAAATACCCGTACGGTCTGGGTGCAAAAAGTAATTATTTTCTAGCGCAGAGAAATGAAAAGTTATTTTATTATATTTTAGATCAGTCGTTCAATTAAAACTGTATTCAAGCAAAGAGAATGGCGATTTTTCATTTTTTCCGGTCCACGTGACTTCTGATAACGTTCGTTTTCTTTTTAAAGGATAGACCTCAAGGAAGTTTGATAAATGGTGAATATCTGCTTTATTATTAGATTGATGGCCTTGAGGTGAGGGCTTGCTTTCCTTGTTCAGTGGCCGAAGAATGATGGAGACGTTAAAGTGAAAATATTTCCCTTGAAATCTTTGAGTGATGCGTATAATCGTAAATTATGCTTGAATAACTCGATGGAGGTGGCTGACATTGCAGTGGATATATAGTACAATGCGAGCAATGAGGAGAAGTGTGTTTTGCCTTATCTCCTTGGCAGATATGTCCAACACACTTGCCGCTAAACGCAGATAGCAAACCTTTTGCAAAGCAGATGTTCATTGCTGTCGAATGTTTTGTTCAGTGTGTGTGTGGATATAAATAAATGTATATATATATAAAATAAATAAATGAAAATATATATATATATATATATATATATATATATATAGAAAAAAGTGAGTTCTGTTCCTTCCTCCTCTTGAGAAAGGTGGGTAGACCACCGAAAATTCGAGACCCAGTGAGTTTCTCTTTTATGTGTGTTTCTGTGTTTGTGTCTATTAGTGTTAATTCCATTTACATTACATAGAACACATATAAAGGACGAACACAGGAGAAGTGGGGAAGGCGAAATCAAGCAGATCACAAGCGCAAAAATACATCTCTCTCTCAGTGTAAATTGTTTCCGGATCTTTCGACTTTGCCCGGCCGATGCTCTAACCACTTGAGTTGTTGAGGAAACAGTAACAGTATCGAGTAATTTACACTGAGAGAGAGGTGTTCAAGTCCCGGTTAAGGAAATATTTTTGCAGATGTGATCTGCTCGATTCTGCCTTCCCCACCTTTCTTCCTCCACTTCCTGTCCCTTTTCCTTATGTCTATTTTCATGTGAGTGAATATTTGTTCGTCATATGGCGGGATTTTGTGTTTGAATATGTGTGTGTGTGCATATATATATATATATATATATATATATATATATATATATATATATATATATATATTGAATGTGGTATTTCAATATCATATTATTTGGTGGGGGATCAGGTCAAGGCAGGGGTAGATCTAGAGGTACCCTGCCGAAGGTTGCTAGTTCAATTCCCAGTGACTGGGAACTTAGAAAAAATTGGTTAACGGTATTTCGGAACGAGAAATTGTGAAAAATGGGCTCCTACTAAAAAAACTACCCTGAACTCATGGTGAAAGGCAGCAGTTTTACCAATAGGCACTGTTATCGCAGACCGAGTGGGTCGGCCCGGCATCAGCTGCCACAGCTGCGGGCGAGAGTGAAGTTCACGGTATCGGCCACATTACTGCGATGTGGATGGAAACGGGAAACCATGTTATTCTCCCTTGAATATGCAGCCTTGCCTTACATTCTAATATAGTAGAATGGAAAGTTATAGGCTTCAGGAAACCAATCCTAGGATTGAAATATGATGATGAGGTCAATTTTAGGGCTCTTGTGTCCAATGGCAAAAACTTTGGGAACCATCCAGAGAACATCGAATTGACATAAATAAGATAAACGGAGCTATAGAGTGAGGAACGTGCGATGAAGTGATGTTTCAAATATTTTTGCAGCTAGATAATGTTTTGGCCTTAACAAAACATTTTCATTTTTAAAAACCTTTTGCCATTTTTAAACGAGAGTGGACAATTTTAGAAGAGATCAAGCAAGTAAAATTTTTTTCACTCTTTTTATATTCAATAGATTTTTTACTTGAATAGAATCTTTTCTCAAAGGCTTGAAGCCTGGAATATGGTGATCCAAAAAGAATCATATGAATGTTTAAAGCATGTCTAAGAGAATAATCAGGTCTAGTTCCTTTGATTTGAAATAGTATTAATATTTTTTTAATTTAGACCAGCATTTTTGAATACGTAACTTATCATTTTCATGCATCAATCTCGGAGTAATTTGTTTATGAGTCAGTTATGGGTATTTTCCTTATTTTATTTGAACATATTCCTGATGGTGTAAAGACACTAAAGAGACCAGCTATGAATATCTTCGGTTGATATATTATTTTGTGAAAATAAGCATTTTCATTATATAGTATTTCTCTTTATTTGATTATAATTATAAACTTTTATTTGAAAATTTATATAATATAGCTAATATGCAATTTTGAACTGAGTATATAAAACAGAATGTGTTATATAATCAGTTTTCAATTCATAAAACTTGAATCAAAAGTATAGCAAACATTTATGTTTAAATTCTTATTTTAATGAAACTTCATAATAGATGATGGGAAAAAATCTTTCGGTAAAACCGTAGATTAATATTCAGGTATGAGTATTAATTCAATTCATATCGAGGTGTAATCATAAGCACACTAAGAAATTACAACCCAGTGTGCAAAACGTGATCACATAGAACGAACCTGAAGTAATTACATATCAATGGAATGCTTGATGCTCTTAAAGAAATTTTGGCCAAGGTGACAAAAATCGTCAACGATACATTTCGGAGTCAAATTACGTGTCAGCGTTGATAGAACCACAGGATTGGCATCGAAACTAAGGCATTTGTTGGTAGGTCCGGTCTCGAACAGTTGGCATTGGTTATATTGAGGATGTTTGAAAATAACTATCTTTGTGCTTGAAAATATGCACAGTGACAGTCGCATCAGTAGTCCACTTTTAGAAATACTTTAAAGAGAATTCGTGTTTGATGCATGATTCAAATCCTGGAAATATGTAAATTTTCAGTGCACTGTAATTAAGTGTATCAGGAAGAATGTTCTTGTTGGGAAAAATGCTCCACGAAAATCTTAGACGAAGTCTATCAGAGCAAAAACTCGGGAGATGATATCTAATTAATGTGACGTCCCACGCACTGCCTTGATGACGACTGCTTTTGCCACTCCCCTCTCCCTTTGATCACGGCAGTTTACTAATTACCACATAAATTGCCATCATCGTATACCCATTGAAGCCCTCTCTCCTATATTCCTCTCGTCCAAAAATGACGCTTCCGGATAATCTCCTTCAGAGAGACCTCTTTCTCTTTTCATCCCTCCCTTGTCAATTCTCTTCACCTCTGTTGCTCCTCTCTGAATCCCGCCTTTATTTTCTGCAGGTCTCGTTTGGTGTCCTCCCTTAAAAGATCGCTCGCAAACACGCGTGGAGACACTAACGGCACCTTCCTTACCCTCAGAAGCGCACTTCCCCTCCTAGTTTTCGCAATCCCCTTCACCCCACCCACTACGAGCTCCTCCTTTTTCCTTAACCCAGTATCTTCACTTCCGCTCGATCGCCTGCCATCCTTCAAGCGTTGTCCCCAGTCTGGCTTTTTCCCTCGCCTCCCCCGTTACCCGTCACATTTCCCTCCCCCGCCCCTTGCTGCACGCTCCTGCCACATTCCCTTAACCTCCCTACTCCCTCTTTCAACCCATTCCTTCCTCTCTCCCTCCTCTCTCCCTTCTATGTCCCCCTTTGCGTCCTCCAAACTTTTCATTCCCCATTCCTCTCATTCCAACAGAAAGTTTGACAAGATCCTCAGAGAAGAAATACACCCTTGAGTTAAAAAAAAAGTCCCACTTGGAAAAAGACGAGATTGGGGTGGTGGAATATTCACCCAAATGTTTGCTATTTCTTTGAGAATATCTAAAAGATACCATACGACAATAATATTCATTCCTTCGTAATCAAAATCAAATCTCGGAATCGCGCCAGAAATTTTTATCAACACACTGAATATCACCGGCTTCGTCCAATCTTTTGGATTTTTTAGTATCGTTGCTATGGTTTATTAAGGTACGCACTTTAACACATTTAGACCAGTAATCGGTGACTCTCCTTCAGGAAGTGGGAAACAAAATGTTGCTATCGCAAAGAGTGGGCCTAAACGTGTATATTTCACTTTATCTCTATGTTTGATCCTCCTGGTAGAAAGAGTTGAATTGTATGAATGAACAGACCGTAGTATTTTCGTTCCAAAATTCTATTCTCGTGCTCCATATATTCAAGACACATTCTTTCTCTCTCCTACTCACATAGCTATAATATTTCCATTCACGCACTCCATTGTCATGCATTTTGTCTTGTCCAATCACTGCCATTTCTTTGCTTTCGTCGAGTGCTTGTTTATGCAGCAGGAAGAGATAAGTGCGATCCTTCTGAGCTCTCTCTATCCCTTCCCGCCGTATCGTAGCCAAACTTTGGGTTCCAAATCACCCACTGAGATGCATACATCTCTCTCTGGCCCGCGGCCTATCCGCACGCCCATGTACGTTTCTTTAACGGCCGCTGGCTCACATTCCCTCTCCCTTTCTCTTTCCATTTTTCCCATACTCCTTTTTTAGCGTGTCGCGCCTCGGTTATGGCCGAATCTAAGGGCATTACCACGTTCTCCTTCTTCCTCTCAGCGGCGGGCTTTCTTGTTTTGCTCTCCGAAACTCTTTACGGTGCGGGCGGGTGACGGCGGTGCGGAGAGGTAACCCTCTCGCTTCGCTGGCCACTGTCTCCGCCCCTTTTCCCTTGCCGCCTCTTTTTCAACTCTTTATCCCTTTGCAACAAAATCGATGCTTGAGGATACTTCTTCCCTCGAGCCGCGACAGCTACTATGTCAACGCGAAGGCGTCACCTGAGTTCCGTGTTTGATACCACGGAAAAGAATGGAGCTGTCTTCTTAAAGCCAGTCTCGCACTCATAAGCGGCACGGAACATTAATTGACTTCAATTACATCATAGTTTAAATGTTTGCTGAACGCTATACAACATGATGAATGGGGTGATTAACATCCCTTCATTATGAATGGCGCACAATACTTCATTTTCAAAAATGCTAAAGGCAATTTTTGAAGACATTCGAAATTTTCAACAGTATGACTGCGAAAAGCTTAAATGAAAGTTACATGGTCAATAACTCTAAAATATAAAGCTATTCTAGAGTTCCCGTTCACGGATTTGCTTGGCCAAAAGCTTAAATTTCAATTTCTCAGCAATATTACTAGCTCGAGCTGCATGTCGAGGAGGTCACTAAGTCCTACTGATGTAATTGTTAGTGGTGCGGATGTTAATCAATTGCATTCACAACCGAGCCTCTGTGGTATTAAACGAATGGTAGTATATTATTGATCCAGAAATCCACCTTTAGATGGTTAACTAGTGATATTTGAAAATATATTCTAAATTACCATCAGCTACTGGTAGAAAAATTTTATCTGGTATTATTTTGTTCCATAGTTCTCATTATCTTTAAAAAAAATTGTGAAAATTAAAGAGCCTCAATTGGAATATGTATTTTATAATAACTTTTATAAAATATGCGTTATTATACATTCTCAATAATTATTTTTAGTTTCGATTAATATTTGTTCTTTTGCTCTTTTTTTATTTTCTTTCATCATATTTGGTAAAATAAAGCTTATTATAAAAAACCGCATGTATATTTTACACAATGTAGGACGTAGTTCTATGCGATCTCTGTCATCACCCATCAATGCAATCTATGGTGTATTATTTTCGGTGTGTTTTCTTCCGCCGCTGCTTATTTTGTCTCTCTAACAGAAAACCTTAACCAATCCCGGCAGATTTTGTTCTTCAATGAAATGAGTTTGCTGACTTCTGCTGTTTCATCTCAGACCAAAGTATTCGTGCTGTTTTCATTTTCATTCCGTTTAAATCTTCATTCTTTGTCACATCTTTACAAATAAAGTTATTAAATTAACAAACATCTCCTTCAGGTTTTCTTCTCTTTCTACCACAACAGCTCCTTGTCGTCAGAAGTCCACAGCATAATCAGTTTTTCTCCGTGACTACGCGATTGAGTTTTTTATCAGTTTCAACAATGTTCTATAATTCCATGTCTCTATTGTGGCGGTTGCTTTGATTACCTTTTTGCTAACGCGGAATGATCTTTCAAGGGTGACTGTGCAATGACCACTGCGGAGGATTTTCCTTCCATCCAGTTGGACTCTTAAGCCGACTCATTGAGATATTGGCCGTGGAATTATTTTCGCACCCGTTGGCCTTATTTATCTAACTTACTTGGATTATCCTGATAGGATGAATCATCGTTATCCTAGTCATAATTGATCTATTTGTCATCGAATCGAAAATAAGGTAAACATTGACGGTTTGCAAGTCATTGGGAGGAAATATTAAAAAATTACTTTAATATTATTTGCATGGAGATGCTATTCTATTCCGCGGAAATCACATCTAATATTTCTTGACCTAAACATAAAGTATGAGCACTGGTGGATTGATGAACCTCTTTTGGATTTTCCTTTCATAATTATGCCTTTGATGTTTTGTATCCATGAGAACTAGTCGCCATTATTTAACAAGCGGAAAAGCTTTTATGCAAAAACAAATTGTCGGATAAAACATCCTATTCGAAGGGAACAAAGTAAAAAGTTCCTTTTAAATAACCTAAATATATTTGGTTTGGCCAAAAATATGTGATTAAAATTTTTTAACTTAATTTTGCAGTACTATGGAGATATAACATTCTATAAGCATAGGAAAATAGCAATAAATAGTCCGTAGGTACTGAATTTGATGCTGACGTAGACCAATTAGAAAGAGTCAATTGAGGGAATGTTACCCTAGGCCAATCAGCAGCTTACTACTCAAACGTTAATCATTCTACTTTTACAGAGGTAGTCTAATTTATTCTAGTAGACTGTTAGTGATTCGGTATAATAGATTGAATCAATATTTTCTCACTTTATGCTTCCTAAACTCATTGTTTGCTACTAAAACTGCATCAGTAAGTTCATACTCAGTTTATATCCATGACATGCACTGGCAATTTTATTTAAATAGCTCCAGAATTGAATTGTACAGGCGGTTAAATATTCGAAGTAGTTATTAGAATTTACTGAGGTTACCAGTACAGGAATGGGAGAAACCTGCGCACTAGACTCGCAGATAATTCAGTAACCTAATGAGAGTGCACATTACAAAAATAAAAGCCACTTCATCTTGATTGCATTTCGATAAGGTGAAGTTTTTCGGAAACTAACCTATCTTGGTCATGCAGTGGACATTTGAACCGAGATTATGCGCAGAGTCCTCTCTCTTGTTAATCCTATCATTTTTAGCCGATGGTCATTGGTAATTCTCCACTTTCTTATGCCTTGATCTTTTGAAATGGGTTTCCACTTCATGCTTCATAACTCCTTCGATTAAGCTCCGCTCCACCCTCATCGCAGAGCGAGCCATAAGTCAGGAAATGAAGGCTTAAGGTGTTAGCGCCTGGGAAGACAGCGGGTGCGGATGAAAAGGGATGCCCGCGGGCGCTATGACGTCAGATGAGAAATAGCTGCCCCACACTCGAGGATTATTTGGATCGGCATGAAGGAACAGGAAAACCTTTTTCAATGTTAAAAATTTTTCCCCGCTTATCTTTACCCATGAAAGGTTTCTAACTGGTAAAGATCATACGTCTTCCAATTTTTTCCTTTCGGCGTCGCTTTAAAATTGATGTAAATTATATTTAGCTCAAACACTTTTTTTCATCCGGAAATGTGTTAAATTAATTTTCTCAGTCATTAAAACGAGTAAGAAATAACACTGCTTCATATTTATGAACACTGATGTTAGTGACCTGTGCGAACAATTTAAAAAATTATCTGTGCTGTAACATTTTGTAAGACTTTGCTCTGTGAGTATCGAATTTTTCATTTCAATTTCTTTAAAATCCTCAGGGCTGGATGGCCTTGATCACCACAAACAACACCCATGGCTCCATTTCTTATATTGGCAAAGTCAAACTTTCTTTCAGAAATAAACTACGTATATGGCTGCATTATTAAACAAAGAAATTAAACTCGATGGTTTCAGGCTTCACTTTGTGGAAATCCATTCTAATAAATCAAAAGAGAGATGGTACTTTTTTCCACATTTTATTATTTAAAGTCTTTAAATAATAAAATGTGGAAAAAAGTACCATCTCTCTTTTGATTTATTAAAACAAAGAAATGGCAGCATCTTCTATGCAAGCCTTGAGTGAAACTTAGAGTAAAAAGGAACATTTATCAAGCGAAGGCTTCATCTGCCCACTAATAGTTTCTCTTGGAGGAATTCAATTTCGAATTTTTTCAATTATTCCACTTAAACCAAGATAGAATCGCTCTTGCCGTCCCTAGATTGTTTTTAAAACACCAATATGTAATCAGGAGAGCAATTCACTCCTCCGCGCTCCTCCCATTGTATTGCGGTCGTAAAAAACAATTTATTTATACAGGGTTATGGCATCGCTCCATAAATATCGCCATTCTTTTGTTTCCTTTTCCAATCCTTTATATGGGGTCTACCCAGTGAATCTCCGTCATCCGTCGCTTCAACCCTGCTTCACGACTGATTCCCTCATTTGCGATCCGTGAAGGCTTGAGAAATTGGCCGCCGTTGCTCTTTCCATCTTTTTTTCTAGATGGATTCCCCCGCAAATTAATCCCCGCTCCCACCCATCCCTCCCTCCTTCTCCTCTTCTCTTCTCCTCGAGTTCTTTGTTTTATTGCATCGCTCCTTCTCCCGCTTCGCTTCCCTCCCCAAAACATCGGGCACCTCATTCGTTTCCATCCTCCTCTCTCTCTCACTCCCTCCTCCTCCTCTCTTCTTCAGCCTTTCCCTTCCTCGCAACCTCCGCACCCACACGATTCAATTCCTAACTCTCTTCCGAGGATGTAACTTGAGTGAGAGGCTGCAGTTATCATGGAAGGCCCTTGACACCGGAGGTCAAATGCGTCGCGGAACGTGATTCCTCCCACGGTAGTTTTCCTAAAGGATTGCAGGGCATTATTATCCTGCAGCCACCTGCAGTTTCCTTCCTGCGAATCATTAGGTGGAATCTGGTATAAGCTGCTTCAGATTTTCCATTAGGCTGTGCAAAGAATGAGTACTTGTTGCCTACTAAGGTGATGGAAATAAGTAAAATCTTAAATGCATTCTTTTTCATCAATTGAATGTGATAAAGGCTAAAATGACGCTAATTATTTCGTAGAGTAATAATATGCTGTGTATTAATTTTTACCGTGGAATTATAAATCCCTTTTTTCTATGTCAGTGGGAAAAATTCCTAGAATGTGTACTAGGGGAGAAAAGCATATTTAAATGTATAATGAGTAACTCTTACCGTAGAGGTGATGCAAACAGTGGCCAAAACTATGCCCAAACTACGTGTGTATTACTCCTTGTAGCAAGGCCTGCTTAGAATGATATTGCTGCCCATTTTCCGCAGGAGTTAAATCACTCTATTCTGAAAGGGATGACGGAATGTTTACTCAGTTTAAGGGTAAGTTTTCATCCCTGAGATATTTGCGTCATTTTGAATATTCAATCCAACGTTCATTTTCATCCCTTAAGACTATCGCAGCTCAAATACAGCCTTTGAGTATGATGAATAGATAATTAGTGGTTAGCGAGGACTTCTGCAGTTACTCCCCTACTCATAGGCTTAGCTCCCCTAACGTGTTTGTTCATACTTAGAATAATCATTGTTTCTCAAAAATGCTTTAAATACTAAGAGCAAACAACTCTTTTTAGGTGTTTATAACGTTCGGATAATATTATTTATTTGTCAGTGGAGTAAGGTTTAGCTAGAAAGAAAAATAAATGTAGCACTTACAGAGCACGTATATAACCATGTTACATTCAGCTCTGAAATAGAAACTGGATTTTAAGTTTGAAAATAATTTATAATTGACCGTCATAAAATTCGGGATTTAGCTGTATAGATTTAAAAATTATGGATTTTATGAGATTTCTTTCGCTTTCATCTGGTTGATTCTTACTATGTTATTTCCTTTTTGATTACAAGTACTGCTAAAACTAGATATTCTAGAATATATTTCAATGTAGAAAGACCAGATTTCCAAATGGCTGAAACAATAAACAATAAGGTTCTTAGATATAAAATATGCCCATAATGAAGCGAACACATTTATTGAACCATTGATTATAAAATAGAGAAATCGTTTTCAGATAAGGTCATGCATGGATATTTCATGAAGCCATAGTTTAAGGGAGGAGAGGCGACTGGAAGCGGATAAAGATGTCCTTTGGCAAATAATCATGAAATAAATACAGTTTTATGATTCCACTCGTCCTCAATTATTCTTCACTCCGTGCATCTTGGTAAGAGGTCGGCATAGGACGAGAATAATTTTTCTTTTCTAGTTATAAGAGGACCTGTTTGCGTAAACATATTGCTAATCACCTTTCCACTTTCCTTGCTAGTCACCACTTCATAGCAATTCTCCTAAAGTCATAGTCAATAGATAATATCATACAGCTTTTATTTCTTCATGACTCAATTTGTTTCAGATTCTCTCCTTCCCCCCCCCCCAGGCTCCTTGCATTAATTTTACTACTTTTAAGCTTTTCTTCGGAAACTTCATTCACACAATCCTAATTTTCTGTATAACAGTAAAAATAGGGAAACGTATAAAGGATTGAATATTTATCTATTTAATTCATAAATATGAGCTTTTGATTAGTTTTAGATTTCTTATAACAGCATGACTATTACGTATATACTGGAATTGTAATTAAGATCTTGCCAATGTTTTTTCAAGCTAAATTTCAGGTTACTGCGTAGAAGATCATAGTAAAGTGAATTAGTAGGTGCAGTGAATAAAAATTGGTTTACTGTCCAATTACATTTTGGGACTTAGGGGATGGTAAATGGTTATGTGGCCCTATTAAAAAACAACAACGACCCAATTTATTTTATCACAACACTGATGCCGTTTGGGCGCGCTTTGATCCAGGACGTTTCCTCCTTCAATTTTAACGTTTTTCAATATATTTTTAACACTTGTATTTCTAATCAGACTTCGTATCAGAAGTAAGGACTCCTCGAAAAAATGTTTTCTTGGAGAATATCCTTCCTTCTTCAAGGGTAGATAATAAAGTTTTCAGGACAGCGTCGATCGGGCCGCGGTAATAGCTTTTCCCTTCGCTAATTATCCCGCTTAAGCCTGGCCGCCAAGAGCACTTTATCTTTGACTTTCGGTAAAATCCCTTTTAATCCGCTCCTTCCATTCCCATTCTCTTCATTCTCTCCCTCCCCCTCTCCTCACGCTGCAGTCAGCAAGCCCCGTCTCTGCCCTCCCACCCCGAGCCATCTTCAGAGCCACCCTCCTATCCGCCCCTCTATGCTGCGATGTCAAATGAATATCGTTTTCCCTTTGTTAAGCTAGCTCCTCCCTCGCCGTAATATATTGTCAGGAAGCGTCGACTCCGCCCTCTCCCCCTCTCCTCACGATAGTCCTTAGCTTTGCCGGTCTATTCTCACGACTCCGCGTTGCGCTCGCTTCTTTCACGGGGATAGGGTACGACGCTGGCGCCATGCCCTTACGGATAATAACTCGAGAATGACCATTTATGCCTTCATGTCTCCCGTGATGGCCATCGTATGTGGGCAGCTAGCATAAGATGAATTCGGTGGCAGGCAGGAGTAGACAGACGGCCCCGAGTGGTTTACGGTCGTGTGAAACTAATCGCAACCTCTCCTGTAATTACATAGTAATTAAAAATTCGATGGAGTATTTAAGCATAAGAGGGCGGCATTTTGGAAGACATTCTCCCAAGAAAGACTTCAGTGTATTGTTTCGAAGAATTCTTTGAAAGGTAATTGCATTTGCCAGCCAATTATAAAGGGACCCCTTAAAGCTAGTAACCTAAGACCCCATATTAAGCATAACATTTCTAACTTTCCCCTATTGAAGATTGTAAATTGTAAAAGATATCTAACTCACCTGCGCGGAAAATGAATAAATTACAATTTTGAAAAATTGTTATCATAATATTTTCCGGTCCAACCTATTTACCTAATTAGTTTCTCCTATACTCTTGGTCTAATTAAAAAAACTGCGGGAGATGCCGCGGCAATAAGTTTTTAATAGAGTCAATCACTAATATTCATTAACCGAGCATCGGCAGTAAGTGGATAAAACACTCGGAGAATGATTTTTACACTTTGGAATTTCTTGAAAATATTTATCGCTGTATTGATCTTAAACTGTTGCTGTATCCAGATGATTTGCTAATGTAATATGTATATATATATATATATAAATATATATATTAAAAAATTTGGCCTCGCCTGTAATGTATGTATATCTGGGTATAGTCAATTATCTTTGATTAAAATAACAGTGTTGATCTTTGTATTCTCACCTTAATTGCTAGGGTATTTCACCAATTATTACAGACATCCAATGAGTGATTTCTGTTGAACGTGGTGAACGATAGTGTTGATGAAGCACTGGCATTTCTTCATGCAACCTGCGATTTTATTTATGCAAATTATTTGTCTCTTTTTCGCAAAAACGCTCATGTCAATCAAACACGATATAGTGTCAAGTTTTCTTTTCTATGATTTCTCAAAATTATATAATCATTTATTATTAAAAATCTAAATAATGCGTCAGAAATACGTGTACAGTAATGTACGAAAATGAATTAACGTAAAATATTACTCATTTAATATAGTTAGAAAATTTACAATGACATTTACCTGAGGTCTTTTACCATATTTTAAATATAATTAATAAACGCGCAAAATAAGTTAGCCACATTTTGTAGGGAAAATATTGTCTTTTTACACATGTTTGGTAATACTGCACCTCAGAAGTCAGAGTCAGCTTTAGTTACCTAAGCATCATATTTGTTTTTAATCCCAGAATGGATTTTTGCAGCTTCCAAATCTATCTGGTTAGCTGAAAATATTTAATTTCTTCATGTCTCGTTACGCTGCACTTTCCCTCGCCTGACTCATATGTTTGAATCGAATTATAGAGAATAAAAATATGAGCATATATCCGGTAAAAAATGACTTTTTAGGATGGAATCGGTGATCTTTAGTGTTCAGTAAGCAGCTTAACGTCTCAAATCTCCACAAATTTAGAAAAAGAGAGATAAGGTATTAGGGTTAGTCACATAGGGTACATTGGTGTTTTCGGCTCCATGCATATACCAATGACATTAAGTGAAAGCTATTGAGTTATTGGACGACGGATTTAACTAGAATAGGCAGCATATTCCATGGTTATATAAATCTTAGTTAGCTACGCTGATATCATATTTGTAACGGGGTTAAATTTTTAATTGACATCTCTTTTAGACAGTTACGCAAATATTCCTTTAATAGAGTGACACTTCATTTGTTTGACATAATTTTTAGATTGCTCTGGCCGGTATCATTTTTTTCAATTGAGAAAGATATCAGTTTGGCATAACTTTTGATATTATTTGATTTGAAAATGAAAATAATGATGCCAAAATATATCAGGCAGATATATAAATTATATACATTGATTTCACACACAGCTAAAGTATTTTTCAGGATCATCCACAAAAGAATGGGGAGCAGGGAAAATTAGTACATAGGGGATGACCAGTTTGGGTACAGAAATGGGAGAGGCACGCGTGATGGATTGCAGTGATGGTTAACTAATTGAGAGGAATATAGAATGGAATGCGGCTATATTTACCAGTTTTGTAGATTTAGAAAAAAATTTTGATCTAGTAAAAGTGAAAAGTCAGTGAATATGAAGCAAAAAGTAGGAATAGATCGGAGGTACAAGAGGCTAATCTGCAACCTGTACATGTATCAAACTTCTCAGGTGGGAGTGGGGAACGGGGAGTACGGATGGGCAATGTTAGGAAGAGTAAGGCAGGGTTGTTTATTATCACGTGTGCTGTTCAACGTATGTGTGGAGGAAATGATTAAAGAGACATGGGAAGATCTGGAGGCAGGAATCAAAGACGTTCGAGGGAAATCGTAATATCAGTTAGGTTTGCTGATGATGACGCTCTAGTTTGCCAGTCAGCCAAGGGGTCGCAAGCATTGCTGAGTAAATTGAAAATTCAGTACGACAGATATAGGACAATAACCAATATAAATAAAACAAAGGTTTGCGGTTTTCCAGAAAGAGAAAGGCTAATTTAAATATTATAAAGTAGGAGGGCAAAAACTAGAGTAGGTTTACATTACAGTTTACGTATCTCGGAAGTGTTTTGGACCAAAATAGTTAAAGTAGTAGGAACATAAGGAGAAGAATTGAATTAGGCAGAAAAGCTTTCACAAGGAGGAAATTGATGACAGGGACGTCGAGTAAGGATGTTAAGAAAAGGCTCGTCACTACTTTGATATGGAGCGTAGTATGTACGGCGTGGAAACATGGTCATTGAAGCACGATGACAAACATAGATTTGAGTTTTTTGAATTGCCGATGTGCAGAAAGAGGAATAAGGTGAAGTGGACATAAAGGAAAACAAATGAGGAGATGTTTAGTTAGGTAGGAGAGGAGAGAGTATTTTTGGGAAAAATCATGAGAAAACAGGAAAAATGGATGATAAGTCTATTTATCGGCAGTAAGATGTTGAAGACTGTGAAAGAGGGGAAAATTTTAGCAAAACGAGGAAGGAGTTGAAATAGGATGGGGATGTTGGATAGAATGAAAGGAGGAAGGAAGTACACAGAAATGAAGAGCCATGTTCTTGTAGAGTTGGATGTTGGGTTGTGTTTTGTTGGGAGAGGCTAGATATTTATTTGGTAGTTGTGTCCGTCTAATACCAAACTTAACCGGTAGATTACCGTAAACAATATAATGAAGTATCGGTCTATAATGCCTCCCCTTCCTTCAATTATGATATCCAGTGAACTATCGTGCTTAGTTTGTTAATTTGGTTTGCCTTTTCTTCTTGTGAGTATCCTCCATAAGCTTCTCACATCTCCTACCCTTTGTAGTAGTTTATGTGTCACTCCGCTTAAACTTTATTTCACTTACCGTAAGTATTTTTACGCCCACTGGATACTTGCGAAATTTTTTCAGTCCCCAAAAGTATAGGATAAATGAGAATTTGGTTGGGAAGAATTTCGAAAATCATTTGGTAGACACCAAGGTGTAAAATCCACTTGAAGACGGTAATGTTAGAAAGTGGTAAGAAGAATTTAAGGGGAAGACAAAGCATGGACAGTTTCAAATAAATGGGAAGATGCGTGCATAGGAAGTTATGACAAAATGAAGTGCAAACTGAGAAGGGAACAGAAAGGAGGGCTGTTTAAACCAGTTTTCCGTTTGGTAACTGCTGATCTCAAAGATAAAAAGAGATTGAGTATCTCCTTATAACGAGGATGATTATTGCATATTCAATAATGTTTATTCTCTTTGGACAGATCAAAAATATGGGTGATAACATCATTCTAAGGTGTAACAAATGGTTAGAAAGGTGTCCATGAATTAGCGATCCTATTGAGTTCCGAATGCGGATTCCAAAGACATCTTGAATTCCCTTGAAGAGTACCGTTTGTTTTTTCCAAGATCGTCCATCAGTTCTTATCTCAGAGTCTGCGCAAAATAATGAGTGAGTTGTTAGTACGCCCCCCCCCCCTTGGGAGCACTCCCTTCCAATAATGGCGAAGTGGGCCGTTTAGCACTGTGACAAATGCTATCACACAAGATGCATCCAAAGGAGACACCAAGTCGGGGAAAGGGGGGGAGGGGGACGACGGTGTCCTCCCTTAACTGTCCACTCCGTTTTATTTCTCGTATTTCTCCCTCTCTCCCTGTGTCGGCGACCGTGCTCTGCATTCTAAATTAACCCGTCCGTTCGGTGTCATCCGAAGAGCAAGGGTAACCTGGCGTTATTTTTTGGTTTGCCTACTTGTTTATTTCCTTTGCAACCACGTAAGTGTCTTCAATACCTCCATTTCTCCTTGACTATACTCAGCCTTGAAGTATTTGTTCCGTTTGCTAAGTTATTCGGCAAATAATTTAAACAATATGATGCAGGGTCTTATCCAAAGGAGTTGTGTAAAGAGATGATTGTAACACTAATGATGCCTTAAATGTTTGCGTTTTTTTTCGGAATAATTAGATGGCATTTGAATAATATTGAAGTATGGTGTTTCCCGTAGTATTCAACAGTGGTGATGTCCGAGTCTCAGCCGGTCCATCTGCATGCTTAGAATGGACATCCGATAGAGTTAGACTCATCATGTATACGTGATTTATTCACGCACACACACACACACACATATATATATGTATATATATATATATATATATATGTCACTATTTCTCATGCCCAGTTTAATACATTTTCAAAGGATCATTTCGAACGTTTTGCCCTTGGCAGAATTAAATATAATTGTGGTTATTAAAAATAAATTTCAGTGTTTCTATAAGTTTTCGATGAAGATGTCCTTTTGGAAAACCCTCTCTAATTAAATCCTTGTATATGCTTTTTTCGTTGATTCACAGTTTGCATCAAGTACATGAATACATTTCATTTTTTGTAAAACATATTCCACCAATGGTGTTTATTGCTACAGAAAAACAGACAGTTTTTTCGTGTCATGAAGTTTTTTTTATCTAGCAATAATTATATCTAAAGAGAGTTATAGTTTCTCAAGACATGAAGATGTAATCAATTTTGTGACACTCCTCTTGTGAATAGGTTTTTAATTGAGTGCGTAATGAAATACCTCAGCGTCGAAAATTAACTATTTTATTGTGGTTTTACAATAGCCAAAGCCTATATTCCGTGGGTAGAATGATCGGCAGGTATTCAAAGTAACTTACTCGCCATTAGTATTTTGAAAAATCAAGACCGGATTGATTAACCTGTTCCCTTCGGACGATACAAAAATAAATATAAGTTTTAGCCACTTTAGCAATTTCACAATATGTCAATTTATTTAAGACATTGTCTATTTTAATTTCGTGAATCACTCTCTGGTTCCGATTGCATCTGGCGAGCATACGGCATTGGGGAAGTTTGGCGGAGAGAGGGGTTGTGGGGGCGGGACATGAGGCACTAAAAGCTCCTCTTCCATCCCCCAACCCTCCCGCTTCCTCCCTCTTCTCACCCCCTCACTCCCACACCGAACTGCCCCTCGCCCTGGCGCCAACTCCCCTTAATCCCCCCGCGCTCCTCCGCCAGATCTCTCACTGTCGGAGAGCTAGTTCTTGCTTCGCCTCCCGCACGTTCCGTCCGAGTGGTAAGTCTGCTTCTGCAGCGGAAGTTGTCATCTCCTGGAACCAAGTCGTGCAGCGATTTCTGGACTACTTAGATGTTGTCCCTTTAGGGCATCGAGTCAAATAGGAAACCCTGAATGACTGAGAATGTTGGAAGTCATAAAAATGATTTCCCGTGCCGTCATCCTAAGGCCCGGGATATCTAATTCTCTAAAAAGAGTCACCGCAGCTTCATTAAGGGGAAATTAAATTTAATACCATTCGGGCACAAAGCCGTAGTCGATGAAACATGTCTCTGGAATCATGATAATATGTGGTGAATGTTACTAGAATTAATGTTCCCTACCTCCTTCCTAAATTATGGCAATAAATAATGGATGAATGATTTGACGTGGATTTCATAATCGTAATCGTTTATCTTGAATGAATAGGATTTAGGAAATAATTTTTAAGCACTTTCTTAAGACTATAAATTTAGTGGATTTATTCAGTGATTCTTGATTTTAGTGGATTTATTCAGTGATTTAGTGGATTTAAGATAACATATATTCACAAATACTTAACCGTACAATGAGCGAGGAAGGTAAATAGTCTTTGGTTCCAAGAAATGGTTCAGGAGTAGATATTGAAGAATGAATTTGAGGTATCTGAGCAATAAATATATCATGTGGAGCATGGAGAAAGTTTCTCCATAGGTCCTTCATTCCGCCATAGGCTCTTTTGTTTTTTCTGAGTCCGTCATTATCATATTTCTTAAATGTTCACATTTCCTTTATAAATTCTGAATTATTAATAAGGTAATATGCAATTATTGTGAACGAAGCACGATTTCGTTGGAAATAAAAGACAAAGCTTAATGGCAGTGACATCATACCAGTTGCATTTTATGTTCCTGAAAGGAGAGACAAAATAAGTAGGAAGTTAAGGCCCTCGGACACTGTTTCTAGCATATGCATAGAGCCAAGGCCATCTTTTTCATTCTACTTTAAGGATATTCATAGCATTTTAAGACAAAGTCTAAAATCTCGTATTTTTATTATTCGTTCGGTCGTTTTTACTAAATCTCTGAGAAGTTTGTAGAGCTGAACCTAGCTGCACCTGATATACTTTCAAGAAATTACAGCAAAGGTGTGAAATACGGGATGCATGTAAGAGACTTTGTCACCTAGGAATAGTACATATTTAACTCACCTGCATCAGTGTCATAATTGCTTTCTCCTAGAAATCCTTTTATTTGCTTCAAATTCATGTATTATTTAATTAGTGAATGAGATGCAGATAAGTTGCAAGTTCACATCTTTATCTTTCGACGATAAAGCAATTATTTTTTCAAGCACGAAGAAAGAATCAGAAAGACTTTTTGACAAAAGACATCAAAGTCTTTTTGATTCTTCCTTCGTGATTTACAAATGGATTTCCACAATGTATCGGCCTTAACTATCACTCAATTATTTTGTCATTAGTAAATCACATATTATTTGAATATCTTGTCTTGACCTCATCATATTTCCAAATAATATGGCAATTTAGTGGCCATATAAATTGAGAATTTTATTTTGATTTTTTTCTTTGCAAGTTCTCTTTAAATAATGGTAACGAGACATTACAACCAATATGATGAAAACGGCGATATTTTGAAAGATTGTTTTCCTGGCATTCCGGAATTTTGTCCTTCTAATTGTCACAATCGTTTTGTGTAAACTTCAAAGGTGTCAGCACCCTGCCACCAAAAAGAAGAGGTGGACAAGTGGTAGTTATTTATTCACACACGATGTCGAAATACCTCTCTCGTGTCTCCTAGTTGCACTCGTCCAACCCGTGGAGCGAGAAGAACTGAAGGCAATGGAGGGATATCGGCGACGGCGAGTCCTCGGAACTCGAAGAAAATATTATCTTCCACGTGAAATCCGATGAATAGATTGATATTAATCAAGTTGGCCTAAGGTCCATTTCCGACTCGGCGTTAAATGTGTGCCTAGTGTATAATCCAGAAATTGATTTTGAATAAACAGCTTTGGTGGAAAATTAAGAAAACAGAACTTCGTGGTTGCGCTCAACCCGCATATACTGAGGTGGGTTTTCAGGCGCCAGTGGTAAATCCTTTGGGCATTGTATCCATACATGTCCATTGTAGAAACTCTTGATTCATTGGCATTTATTGAAATAACAAAGATAAACAAAGTTTTAATTGGGATAATAAATACGGTGCCTTGGGGTTTAGAATCAAAGCAGAAACTAAACGAAATTTCAGCACAGATAAATATTTCTTAGCTTCCATCGGAATACGAGTAGCTTAAAAGTAATACCTGCACTCAAAGGGACCCTAGCGATTTTCATCTTGCTTACTCAGCTCCCAAAACCTGATTTTACATCGTTGATGAGAAATCGAAACCAATTTAGAGCCTGATTTATTCCGTATGATTTAAATCAATATTACCTTGAAGTGGGATGTGTATATTCGTGGATATATGGCGGCCCAGATGGTGTACTTATTATAGACGAGTGCCGTGCATACCATGAACAAGTCTGAGTAATTCTTTAATTCCCTCTTTCTACTTTAAATATTCACTAAATGAAAATTTTATCCCATGATTAGGGGGAGAAACCAATTTGGAAATAACTTCTGCTGTCATAAGAAAACCAAGTGCTTCTAAATAATATTACAAGTCCTGATGTTATGTGAAATTAAACAGAAATAAAATATATTTTCCATCCCTGCGGCATTAACTAACATTCTTGCAGAAATACTAAGCTATAGAAAAATCGAGGTCTTTTTATGGGTTGATTTATTCATTTATGAGGGGGGATTTGGCCAAAAGATTACGTCTCAAAAGTGATTATTCCTATCCCAATTAAGGAAAAGGCGGCAATATGTGAATATTATATAGCAATGTTTGATTTTGCACGCCGATAACGTGGTGCTAATGGATCACTAATAAAAAGATCGAGAGGAGGGCCAATAATTAGTTAGGGGATTATTAATTTGTTTTCGGGAAGACGAGGTGTTACGCGAAATGAAGACGTAAAGTCACTAACAGGAAAGAGTTTTAAATTAAATTAGGGCGTAAAGAAGGCGTTCTTTAGTGCAAATAGGGTAGAACTAATGAATGAATGAGAGGTTATAGAAGAGGTAAGCGGCACATCTGTATCCTGTACATTTTTCAAACTGCTGAGGAGCGTGCGACGGATGGAGAGTCGGTATGACGTACTAGAAAGAGAAGCAAGACCGAAGCATCCCGTTCGTATCAACCCTATTCGTGGAGGGAATAAGAACTAGAAATAGATTTAAAGTTGTGGGGAATTAGGGAAATTAGTTAAGTTTGTGGATGATCAAGCCGACGAGTTAGTTAGCCAAGGAGAAAATCGGTATGGTAGACTTGACTTGGGTATCATTGTAACGAAATGAAGTAAATGGGGTTTCGATTAGAGGAAGGTTAGTTTTTATGCTAAATTAGAATGTCATCAACTAGACCAGGTGGAACAGTTCACCTATCTTGACAGTGTTTTTGACTAATATGGTCAAAGAAATTGAAATAATAGAAGACGAATTGCGTTAGGCAAAGCTTTCACAAAAAGGAGAAAATTGGTGATATTGGTTAAGTAAGGAGGTATAGAAACTGCTAGTGAACATTTTGATATGTATTGCAATTGTTTACGATGCAGAAACTTGGTTTTGAGAAGAAAACAAGGAGAGAGGATTTTTGGGAGATACCATAAGGAGCAGGAAAAACGGATGAAGAATATTTTGATTGGCGTTGGGAGGTTAAAGACAGTGACACAGGGGACGACGTTAGGCAAACGAAGAAGGGGTAGGTCAGGATATGCATGTTGTAAGAAATGAAAAGGATGTATGTGGAATTAAAGAACAGGTGACTGTAGTTTTGAGTTCTTAAGGTGTGCTTTGTCAGACGAATGGTATAGTACCCCTCTACCATTAATTGGAATTAAAACATCTGCTAGAAATGTAATCGTGCGTTGCTTACATAGACTAACTAACAACGAAGTAATACATTAATAGTTCCTATCTTAAGTTCATATAGTGATTTTGAAAAAAATAGTGAGCATATAGTTCAAGGGAAATTTATTTAAGCGTTTTTTAGAAAATTATATAGAAATACATCGTCCAGCTGATTTTTATGAGTTCGGAAACTCGTTTCACGAATTCCGTTATTTAAAACGTTGGTTTTGCGTTGCTTAAGACGCCGAGACATTTGAGCAATCAACGAAAAATAATCGGGAAATGTGACGTGAATAGATTATCATGCAGTACTACGGTATTATTCATCTACTTACGATGCAAAATCAATAGCATCATCCTGAAAACGCCTTGCATGACTTAATATATCTTCGTTTTTAAGCATAAGGAAGAGTCATCCGTATTTAAAGCCCAGTAAATAGCATGGAACGCTCCCAGGAGTAAATATGGAGTGCCCCTTTTAAGTTCCACGTGAGAGAGTAGGTGGGGGGGGAGAAGAGAAGGGGTAGAGCAAAGGATAGAGAGAGAGAGGAATTCGTAGAGTGAGACACAGCATGCGGAGAAGAGAAAATTCCGCGGACCGGAGAACGAATCGCTTTTGTTCGAAAATTCTTCGGGGAAGTTCAACACCTAGCAAGACTTAACCTCGGAACCTAACACGAAGCGACGGAATGGACTTTATCCACATGCCTTGGCGAGTTTCCGCCACCGCAAGCGCACAAAGGGTACACGGAAGGAAAGAGTCAAACTTGCTCACCCTGAGGAAAAATAAGCATGGGAGCATGATGGCTGATAAAAATCGGGGAAAATATATCGGTTAAGTTTTAAAGCTTAAAGGAGTCTCCGGAGCATGAACGAGCGGATACGCTAAGGCGTGGTGAGAGAATAAGTTGTGGAGACAAAAAATAATGGGGGGTACTTTTCTTATTTACCAGTTTCTTTCAGCCACGCCTCCTCCCTCCCCCTCTCCTCCCATCACCCTCCTTTCATCGCCTTCACCTTTAAGAGACTCGAGTTGTCTAGTTTCGTCTCTTTTCCTCCCAAGAGTCCTTTTTAACCTCTTTGGTGGCCGGAGTCTCTCGCCCGCCCGCCATTCTTGCTCTCGGAGTGAGAAGGAAGCTCAAACGGAAATACAGCGATCGTGGCAGACAGCGTGAGGCCACTTCCCTCTACCCAGCGCGCCCCCCTTCAACCTCCGCTTTCTCCCTCACCGCCCACCCCGCCACAACCCCACCACCTCCTCTATCTCATCCTCCCCTCGCTTCGCTCCCTCCTCCTCTCCGATAATGCCGCGCTGTTTCTCGGATGCAGCCGTAAAAATCTCGGGGGACTCCCACATCGCTTTAAAAGAATACGAGCCTCTCCCCTTCGAGACTCCCTTCTCTTGATGGAAAATAGCGCTTACACAAAGGAATCCGAAAAATGTTCGTTGCGGTAAAACTTTTTGCGAAGACGCCGGGTCATGCCCTTACAGCTTTGGATCCAGTGTGATATTTTTTTCAGAGATTTGTCATGCGTTTTTTGTTGATGCTTTTATGCTATTCTCCGAAAAAGGTTTGACAGATATAAGTTGTTCAGAGATTCGCACCTGGAAGTCATGGGTACGTGACCAACGATTGCACATGATTTTGGCCGAGGTGACCACTGGAGTTACGTAAAAGTGATGAACGGTTCATAGCTGTCATTTGGATTAATTGAACTCATGAGTTTCAGTTCGAATCAACTCCTTTAGCCTACTATAGTTTTTAGAAACTTTGGTGGTCAAATCACTCGAAAATGTGTATTTATGGTCATCTGTATCTCATCTTAAATTATGCAGTTCTCCACAAAATTCTGTAAGGGCTACCAGTTGAGGATATTGGGACAGCATTCATGAAAATATAGAATTGGATAACGAAATAGTCGAGACCGTAAACTAGCATGAAAATATAGTTGACATATTGGCTGTATAATTCTTGATTTCATGAATTCTAATTTTAATTATGGAAATATATTACAACTAAATAAAACCTCATGATATTTTTAGCACGACACATGTTTCAAGATTTTGGCGCATTATCATAACATTCGTACCTAATGAAGGGATGGTGTGGAGTCGCGGTTAGCAATTATCAGTGTATAGATTAGCGTAGGTCTGCTTGTTTGCTTTAATTTTTAGAATTGAGGATTAAACCTTAAATTTATTAGTCTTTAATTTGACCAGATGTCCCATTTTTCATAGCTGTGCTCATTTCATTATTATCTGGAAATAGCAGTCTATATTTAAGAATGAAGTTTCGAGAATGTTATGAAAACATATCTAAAAGTTAACTAAAGGAATGGGTGGAGCGCTAATAATTATATATTTATCATTAAATTTTTATCAATCATTACACTGGCATAAATAAAAAGTATCAGAGGGAGCTAAAATATTACCATAATGTTTCACCAGACTAACTAGTTACAATAACAATGATAGCAATAAATGTTATGCTCGCCAATGATAAATATTTATTTGCATTAATACATATTTCAATTGGAAAATAAAGAACTGACTGTGGTTCCGGTCAATGATTTAAAAAAAATTCTATTATAATACATGTAAAAATCACCGTATCCCTTTTATCGTCAAATTAATTCTTTTAATTAATGATGTGTTGTTTATGTAATCGAACTTTCTATCCTGACTTTAAAATGATCTTTCAATGCGCGTGAAACCTATTTTAAAGAATTCGTCTATTTATTGGTGGATGCGTTTTCTAGATGCGCTCTGAGTTGGCGTGAGCAATAAACTTCGTCGAGAGGCGAGGAACTCCTCGAGCCGGCCGACATCTAAGGGACACCTCGCATAAAATATTTTGCCTAGCCGGCCGTGCACACACTTTTAGGAGCAAATACTACAACGCCCAAGCTCACATCCCCGTAAATACGAATTTACTGCTAGTCTTACCTTTGAATTTCCACAGAAGTTCTTCCGCGGCCTCTTCTTCAAAAGTCTTCGATGATGGATTAGAACCAGGGGATTTCAAAGCGTGACCACACATTCTCGTTTGGTAGATCACTTCCAAAGATCCTCCTGATATTAGGAGCCTGCAGTTCGAATTTGCTTCAAAAATAGCGTGCAGTCATCAGTTTACGTTGGTTAGACATCAAACGGTGACTCAAATTTACGAAGCATTATTTTATTTTCAGTATTCTGTTCCGCACCTTTATTGGAGCAAATTTCGCCGCTAATTTACCCAATGGAATGTTAGTGAAGAAAAAACTGAAATATATTTCCAAAGCATGTAATGATTAATAGATAATTTCTAAAATATACGACAAATTTATCGTCGCCCTGATATCAAAAAAGTAAAGTGAATTTTTAGAAGAAAACTATTGTTATATGCGTTATATTTTTAAAATAAGTTTTCCAAGGAAATTCAAGAGTCTGCTTCAACGTCATAGAATGATCTAATTTCTAAAAATGTCTTAAATTTCAACAATAAGACGTTAAACTACTCTTAACTTAACATTAGGAAAAATAATACGGAATGGAAGTCACAAAATACCCTACAAATTAAAATTCATTTGTTACATTCAGTTATAGAAAAAATGAGACATCCAACTAAAATAATGTTACTTATTATAGCACTTGAGAGTATTCCCTCCCAGGAGGAACTTTCAGCTACGACGTTTTAATATTTATTCTGTAATCTAGTTACTTAAAACTTCGAATCTGCGTTTTAATTCGTCCCTCATGACGAATAGGCATATTCCTAATTTTGGATTATATCATTATTTATTTTCAAAACAGCAAAATATGGATTTTATTTAGACGTTTTCTACATCTGTTCACAATAAATGTTTGTTTACCAATCCTCTTTATATTTATTAAAACTATTTTTGAAGAAAGTGATTTTTTAATTAGTAAGCACGTTGACAACATTTATGTTTGCGTTCAGAAATTCTAATCCTATTCGAATCAAACTAATTTTATGCATATGGTCTCTTACCGTCATTTTTACCCAGTAAATAATCCAACTATTTCTCTAAAGAGTTGATTCTAGTGTTGTAAAAAAAGAGGAAATGATGATTCTTTCAGGGAAAAAATGGAATCCGTCTTCCTTGTTTCCTAGTGGAGCTAAAAGCAAATAATCAATCTGAGTCTAAAGCCATCATCGAAAGTCGTCATCCAGACGTGCATATGGATGGTCCGTAAAACAGTAACCTTACCCATGGAATTTATTTAAGCTGAAGAGTTGATACATCTAATCTTGATTGATTTTTTTTCGAAACGGATAGACCCTTAAAATTAAGTTAAATTAGATTCCATTGAATTTAATTGGAGAACACACTCACTCCCCCATATTTCTTAACAGAATGTTCGCCCCTTTTTGGAAGAAAAACTCATTGGCCCCCAAATATGGTGACCATCCTTAGGGGTTATCGTTGAATTAATCTATACCATTTTTGCGTTTTTTTTATGTCCCTTGTTATGGTACCAGTAATATATTAACAAAGATTCGTACGATACTAAACCGCTTCGTAATGTTGCATAATTATCGGTGTTATCGTCAATATATTTGTTGTTTTTTCTGAAAGAAAAAAATATCATATTTAATTTCGACGCAAAAATGTTTAACGGGTACTGTTCAGTTCAATTCCAAAATTACATGTTTCTAATGAAAAATTATACTATCTTGAAAGGCAACTCTATTTTTACTTTAGCTTTAGTGGGGTACATTTAGTGAAATAAAACAAATACAAACAATCTTTTAATAGGTAACAAATGCTCAAGTCATGCTTACGTAACGGTTTAATTAGTATTTTCTCAATGTATTCTTAAGTAAACAAGAATAATGAAAACTCGTTCTTCATTAAAAAAACTGACGTCAGATTTCTCCTGAACACCATCATTCATAAGGAAGCCTAATGGAACGGCAACCTCCCCCATCTTCAAAAACGTTATGCAATTGAAGGGGAGCCACTTATTATAGTCGACAAGACGCGATCCTATTGTCATCTGGTTTATTATGTAAACCTTCCTTTTTCTATTATTTTACTGTACTAAAGTTACTTCGTAGTACTTTGTCTTCTTTACTTCTGGGATTTTCTCATTAGGCAGCATTTCTTTGCTGCAGATATTTTTCACAATTTTGCATATACTCTATAATGCCTCAAAATACTCGCGATTGCATCTTAGGTAGATATTTATTATACAATATTATTTGTCAGTGTTCTTAATCTTAAGACCCAAGTTGAATGATTCTTAGAATAGAAATTAAGAAAATCTACGACAATAGAAAGTTTTATTTTTACGATGAGTAAGAATTAATTAGTTTTCACATTTCATTTTATCTCTTTTGTCGTGTATCGTAGACTCTCCTTGCGTGCGAAAAGAGTTATTTAGAGGAACGACTTCAATGTTTTCTCATAACTTCACTTCAAAAACCAGCCCACGTCCACATTTCAATTACCCCGTTGGGTCCGATGCGTTTATAGTACTTCTTGATAAATGGAATGCTTCCAAGAGCTAAACGTAATACTGTGTGGTCTTTATCACCAAAGTACAGGCCAACTTCTTCCTCGTATCATGCTTACGGAATTCTTTACATTCCCGGGTTTATTTTTCCTCTTGTTTTTACTGCTTTCTCCATTTATTTACTGTTTCTGTGACCTTTCGCGGCGCAGCCACGGTCGAGTGCGTTTCAATGCGGCGTCGCGAGGAACACGCATGGGTGGCGATTTCGGTGGAAGCGCTTGAAATCGCTGCCGACCCCTTGTTACTCTTCTCGTTTTGTTCCCTTGTCGTGACATGGTGACTAGGACAGGTCGGCTGGTGCCCTCGTCGGAGAGCCGGAGGTTACATGAAGACCGTACAGAGATAGGGAGTGGATAAGAGGTCACTGATTGAGAGTCGCCATCGGTAGAGGGGTTTGTGCTTAGGCAGGCGAAATGAGGGGAAGAAGCTGCTTAGGCAGGATTTTCAGTGCTGGGTGAGATATGTGTCTAGGTAAAACCATTGATTTATCTTCCATGGATCCTCCGTCCCCATGCTTTTATTATTCAATCTGCCTGTGTTTTCCTAGATAACCCGCTCAACTCCCTTTTATCCTTCTAAATGAAGGTTATTCAGTTAATTCGTCCCATATATAGAAGGGAAACCGATAATCCTATAGAAGGGAAGCTACGGAATGATAACTGTAAAAATAAAACTATGATAGAGGAGGGTAGAATATAGTATATGGTAAGATAGCTTGGTTTATCCTGGCAAGGATTAAGTTTTTTTAAAAACTCGAAGCCATCTCACGGCGTACATTCTCGTTGTTTTTTTTCAATAATTCTATTTGTTTACTGCATGAATCTATCCATTAATAAGCTTGAAGTTATCTCTACATATTTATGATTATCAGATTATGTAATTATTTACTCAATGCTACCAAATTCTGACACGTGAGAAGAAAAAGAGTTGATATTGCTCCGTGGGTTTCTTCATCGTATGGTGAAAGGAACTCGACCGATCCCTATTCCACAATGAATATTGACAGTTGTGACACTTATTGAGAGGGAGGAGCCGGTTTTGTAACAAATGGCGATGTGAAAAGGCGTGCGAGCGCGGAGCATTAGAACGGTGGATGAGAAAGTGACTTTTTGAAGAGCGCAGTCGTGTGAATCCGCTGGTGGAATTTCTAAGAAAGTGGTGGGACTTCAAGAAAGATATTGACGTTTGAAATGCATCAGAATCAGCCAACCTATTGGTCGTGCTCTAAAGAGACAGCGAGAAAACCTCGCTGATTTTTCCACGTAACTGGAGAATCGTGCAGCAGCGAAATTACTGCACCTATATAAGGAAAAGTCGTTTAAGCTTCTCTCGTCACAGTGCGCAAGTTAAGTGAAGGCATTAACGATTGCCAGTTTGTGGAATGCGGCAGTATGTAGCAAAAAAGTGGTAAAAAATCAGCGCAGAAGTTATGGTTAGTTAAGTAAATATCACCGTAATGCTTTCGCAATTAGAGCTAATAACAACACCTCTTAAATTTACCTCTCTTACTTTACGCTAAAAAATTAGCACAATTTCAAGGGATTTAAATGGGAATATTGCTGTATCCAAATATGTGCAACATACGTCATGCAGAGTTACTTATTTAAAAAAAACTCATACATCATGATTTTCTTGTAATATTTTCCATTGTTTTACACTGTGTATATGGCATGTACTTTATTAATATCGCTACTACTGAACTATGTCAACAGCCGGTTATGGCTCTATGGAAGTTAATGATGCAATGGAAAAACTTCAGAAATTTTTTAATGGAATAGATTCTGGAAATTATTTTTCAAAGAAAAGTATGACGTGGCGCAATTTTTCCATCTGTCTTTTAAATTTCTAAACATTTTGAATTAATTTCATTTGGGATATTCCTTTATGGACTTGAACATTTTTTTGCAAAAAAATTAATCTATTCATTTGTTGAAAGTTGGCCGAAATTTCCTCCAAGTTCCTCTTAAATCAAAGGGATTTGAAATTTAAATAATTTTAATGTTCCTATTCCGTCGTCGTCGTGAATGTAAATTAACAGTTTGGTTGAGTGCAATTGGTGAAACCATGCTGAAGATATATTCACTCATACTGTTTTCTTTCTGTGATTTTAAATAAGCTAAGAGCAAATCTTATATTTCTCCCTATATCTACTCAAATCAAGGGGTAAATGCAATCGGTACGAGATTTAATCGTAATTATTTTACTAAGTCAAATGCCTGGGAAAATGATTTGGAGCTTCTCTCTATTGTTTGCGTAGTACAATTTGAGAATGAATTTCGTCCATACCGCAGTACATTGATATCGTGATGGTGCGTTTCTGTCTTTTCCTTCAAATTCTTCAAAACTTTCTCAAGTGAATAAACACATGCTTAGGGCTTGTTGTGAATGGTAAAATATTGAAAAATTCAGAGGATGTAATGCTTATTTGTAATAATACTTTTATCACGACATTCGTAAAAGATGAATTCTTAGAAGTGGAAGTATAGAGTATGAAATTCACACTTGAGGGTAGGGAGGCCAGTTCCTTTCCCCGTGTCTCACTGGAAGATCTGTTACCCGAAAAGTTACACATCTTGGTTGAAGTTACCCCAGGAATCGATCGCTGGTCCTCCGGTCAATCATTCAACGCTCTACCTAATATACTATCACATTCACACTCACATATATAATATGTATATATACACGTATATCGATGATGTGGTAGAAGCGCTCATGAGAGCAATATAATGCTTGGGCGGCACAAAACAGCACAGTTAATATTAGAACACATGAAAAGGGCACTCACATTGAAAATAGTTTAATGAAAGCTTTTAGCAGTTCAAGCATTTGGTTCTTTTCTTGGATTTTCTTTAGGTCAAACCTCTTCTTCAGGTCCATTATGGCATAAAGAATCTTACCTTAGCGACCAAGTTTCCTAGGCGTACAAAACCACACCTTATACCAAAGTTTTCGCTAGTCTTAGCTAACTCTTTAAATAATATATTTGTAATAAATTCCCTTTCTTTCACAAAAAATTCTTTATTGTGAACATCTTGGTCCAAAAACCTTTAAATATACGTCAATTGTTCTACACGCTCCCTATTTCAAAGTTCAACTTACCCTTACTGGTTTTCAAAAACCTCATAACCTTATTTTTTTACATTGATCCCGGTCTCATACCTATCACGCGGGTCTTCTTATACTCTAATAAGTTCTTGTAACCCCTTGGCTGACTGGATAACTAAAGATTCATTATCTGCAGAACGTGTTGATGCTATGAATCACCACCGACTCCCATTTCTCTCTGCATGCCATTCTCTCTGCTTGACCCATGCCATTTTTACTATTTCCTCTACATATAATTGTAAGTTGAGTAGAACGAGGGATAATGGACATCCCTGGCGTATATTTCCTCCTAACGCTGCCCATTCCGAATTTTCATCAGCCATATACATCTACAGGTATGCAGTGTTACATTTATATAAGTTACAGAGAAGCCGCATATCCCTCCAATACAATACAAATTCCTTTAATTTGGAAAACATTAAATATTTCTACCCAATTCACTCAAACCAACACCTTCCCGAAATTTACAGAAGAAACACATTGTATCCTATGATCATCTCTATTAGTGATATCATTAATCCTATGACATCACGCGTGCTCCTTTCCTTGGGGGAAGCAAAAGTTATAATTTGCCCTTCTCTTCAGCTCTTATTGGTGATCCTAAGTACCGCTTTAGCCGCGTGTGAAATACACATAAATATACATATATTAGTACATATAAATATATATTAAATACATAATAGTGCATATGAATATTATTATACATTTATTATATATATTGTAATAGCACATATGAATATAGGTATCCTCGGCGACGAAAATTCCTGGAAGCAGCATGGACTCTCTGTAGAAATTACTATTCTTAGCCATTTATGATAGTCGTTGAGAAAGGAGCGTAAAAATAGCCATAGATAAATGGTGGATATATCCATCAGTGGAAGCACCGATCTGGAAGGCAAACTATATCTCCAGGGAATACTTTATCTTAGTTGTACCGATTTGTAGGTTTTCATGGTTGTTGAAACTTGTACAGCATCGAAATTTTAAAAATGACTTTCACATTATTTTCCTTTCATGTACTGTTAGCGTGTTACCTGCATAACACAGAACTTGATATTCGCATACTTGCATACCGCCATGAATACTCGCCATGACTTTGCCAACTCGACTCTTATTGTTAGTCTTTAACTATATCGCCTCATCCATCCATCCGTTTTCGTGGATTTTACCAGGGGTGGGGGAGGGAAAACTTTGCGAAAGAAATTAATCTCCGTGTGAGTTCCGCTTTCGTGATGGCCACTTGCTCTTCCCTTGTCTTCCCCTCTAACTTTAGAGGGGGAAGAGAGAATGAAGATCGCTGCTGAGCGGCAATGCGGCTTACTATCAGTCGCCCAACAATTCTCATCATCATCATCTTCCTTCCCGCCCGCCCCCCTTCTCTCCCCCTCTTGAAAGTCCCTCGATGATTTTACGTTTGCGGAATATAATCGAGTGGTTTCGAGGGCACGAATCAGGAGCGAGAGCTACTTTTTCTTTTGACTGACGTGACTGCCAATTTAATTATCTCTTACATCTTCACGGTTCGTAAAGGAAATTAAGCCAAGCTCTTACGTTGTTCAGATGATTTGTATCATCATCGTCTCGGCAATCCGGTTGATTTTAATTGGTGAGGTGAGGGTTCATCTCATATTAAATTCGTGTGAGCATCACACATTCAAGGTACAGGATTAATTTTCTTGCCTTAATTCACATGTGGTTTCCTAGTAAGTTTTGGAGCTCAGGAAATTTTATGGCATAGATGTGAATAGATTTATTTGAGAAAATGCCTTGGATTTTTATCCTGCACCGTCAAGTTACCAGGTTAATGCTCTACTCACAACACTACTATTCCGTAGATATATGGCATGTGCTACCTTACAATTAGTTAGGATCGCAATTACAAACAAATACATTCTAGTTCAAGGGAAAAAATGAAAAATATTAAATTGAAGAAATGAAAACAGTAGACGACGTATCAGCCACAATCTTCTGGGTGTTAGTTTCTCAAAGGAAGTGTATCCTAAAAATTAAAAATTTAAGAACGGGTCGAATGCCAATAAATTCGTTAAAAAATTGCCATTAGATGAAGCGAAACATAGTTAAGGTTATTTATAAAAATAGGGTACTTTGTTTTGCGAAAATGAAGTACCCTAACTTTATTTTTGCGAAAAGCATCATTATAACCTTTGTAGTCAAACTCTGTTGTCATGCCGCCGTAGCATTCTTCAGCGTTGCTGCTGAAGGAATTATAATATTTTATTCCTTGATTTTAACTTATCAGGTATGCATTATCAGAATATATTTAATTAGTTAGAAAATAATAAATTTCAAATTTACCAGCTTACGTTTATTCTTAGAATGTAAATAGTTTATTCAGGCTTCATTTAAAAGATATTACCAATGACGTATATTGTTAACATCATTCTCAGCGTGAAAATTGCGGTAAAACTAGTTCTTTAACTTTAACTTTAACGCATTGCATTGCAATCATTGAAAATCATCTGTAAATTTCACCTTAAAGAAATAATGGTATATTATCGAATTATGGCTCGTCTCGAGAATTCAAAAGTGACAGCTAAAAAATCATTCCACAGATACATTTCCTTATTGTAAATCGTCTTATGTAAGTATTAATTATTTTGCTTAAATTAGGCGGATGTTAATTATTATATTTATAGTTGGAATTGTTTAGTATTATTATATGAGACTATAATTGTTCCAACATATATATAGAATGCCCATGCAGAAAAGCCATATTTTTATCTGGTGCCTCTTTTGGAAGATTTCAAACATCGATGATTGTGGCACAAATACTCATGAAGCTGACGTGCTTTATGCTTTTGGGAGTGAAGCATACGGCAGGGACTATGAAGAGTGAAAGTACAATTATTTATCGTACGTTACGTCATTTTAGACGCATGAAAAATGCCGTTTTCAAAGACGATGGATTGAGACTTTGTAGGATGAGCGATGGCGTCGTCGTATGGCAGAGGAAGGGTAACAGTTAATTCGGGAATGGGACGCTTATATAGAGCGTCAGTTAGAGGGCAAGGAAAAATGTGAGATGAAGTACATTTTGTAAGTATAATTTTGACATTGGATGTCGAAAATTTATGGAGCGAAATTTAGGCAGGAAGGTAAGGAAACATGTTCTGAAAGTTGAATAATGTGAGAAAAGTGGAAATTTTGGAAGCTACAAGTGTTTCCCAGCCCGGAAGGAAATAGAAGGATCATACACACGTTTTTCTTGTTCATATTTTTTGGTAGACTGTATGAGTTACTTTCATAAATAATTTGCATATGTCCAGTAGATAAACAATTTTGTGCTTGAACATCAGATACACTTGATTGAATAGCGTGTTTCATGTTAGTTATATATTTCATTTAAAGACTAAATGAATCAATATTATAACATAATAATCATGCTTGCGTTTGGGTGTCTGATGTTATATTAAGCAATGAAAGAAAAGAAAGTTGTTCAATAGTTATGAGGTGAAAGGATTTGTACACGTGCACTTTTTCTGTTGATTTCTTCCTAGCTATAAGCCATGTTGAAATATTGTACTGTAATAGATATCTTAATTATAAAATAACCTGTTACTCGGAAAAATTGATTACTTTAGAAAATTGATTCATACGGTAACTCCATGGGTCATCCATCAAAGCCGAGTTCGGATTGAGATCACGAAGGATAATATACTGTTTAATTTAAACACCTGAATTCTCGTTTCAAGTGATACATGAGTATATAAGAGTTTAATTTATTGAGTCTAATAGTTTTTCCAATAAATATTATATAAATATTGAATAGTTGTATACGTTTTTATTCTTTTAGAATTCTCTAAAATGGATTGCCATGAAATTATAAACTTTAATCTTTGGTACTGAGGTTTTCAAGCTGATATAGGTGTATGAATGTGGATATCCGTGATTGTTATAGATTTGAAATTTCAATTATAAGTAGTGGGCGTTATAGGATTTTTCAATAAAAGGTGTCAGTTTATTTAAATTTTCGGAACCTATCATTGCTAAAAAAGGGACAATTATTGAAAAATGCAGAGCTGCAAGCATTCAAGAAGTGAATTTTAGACAAGGTTGGTGAAAGCTAGGAAACAACTGAGCTATCACAGAGGTGGTTAATATATGAGACAAGCATTACAGACTTCACATTGAATTTTATAGCATGAATATTACCGTCTTCCATGCAGAAATTCCTTCATATTTCACTCCTTGAGAACGCATTAGATATCGTAATAAATAATGCACATTTAGCGGAATATGTCCTGTGGGGATAAAAAAGCGCATCCCCGGGTACAAAAAACTTTCACAGAAAGATTCACATTTTCGCACCATATTTTCAGACATGCACAGTAATTTATAACGATAACAGTTGAGATTAATGATAACTTCAGACAAAAATAATTTTCGGCTATAGACTGACAGAGGTCTTTTCTTTCCGATTAATTGTTCAACGTTCTATATGATTTTCTAGTGTTCTTTCAAGTCTTGCATATTTTTAAAAATTGTTATGTAATTTTTCGTGAAAGCACTATTTTAAAGCTGAGAAAATTACTTTTCCCTCTATCTCAAACAAATTTTAAAACCAATTTGCGTAACTTTCTGAATGGCTTGGCAATGTAGTAGGCTAGATATTTACCTGCTGACCTCCTGAGAATCAGCAAACCTCCTGAGAGGGATCTTCAGGAGATTAAATGTTACATCTCTTACGTGTATATACGTGAATTTCCTTGAGGCTGAGGCTTGTCAAAATCTTACCACGAGGTTATTAAATATGATTTTGGGAGGCTTGTCAACACCTAACCATGAGATAAGTTAACATCATGAACAACATAATGTCGTATACAAGGTGGCCTCTTTTAGTGACACTACAAATAAACTTAACTTTTTAAAACCTTATTCGTCACATCGTTGACAGAGTTCATCCATCTCATAATTTCAAAAAATGGATTTAAAAGGCAATTATTTTTTAACACATATAAAAAAAGGAAAATGTTCAACAATCTCATGAAATAATGTTTTAGATAACTAGAACCGTGAATATGAATATTTCGTAGAAATATCGATTAATTAGCGCAATAGAAAACTTAAAATTTGCAAACAATTTAATTTCTTAATTTTTCTTAAATTATTAAATTAATGGCATAAATTAGTTCTTCATTCAAGAGTGCTGGTGGAATGTTTACCATGCAAATTTTCCTGCCGCCGATAGGGTTATTGCTATGATGTTCCTCCTCAGTGATGGAAAACATCGGATTTACGACACACGCATATTAATAGGTTCAGAAGTATATTCACATGAAGTTAGTTGTGAGTCTACTTATCAAATCACCTATGCCAATATTATTTTAGGCTTGAAATTTTAAGAGGACGAGATTGTATGAATAACTAATTAACATAAAGATGATACAATTTCTTCCAAAATAAAATTAAAAATATATTCCTACGGGTATTGACATAAAATTCAGAGTTTTGATTTTTATTGATCGAAGTTGTTTAGTCTTGTTATCCAAATCTAGGAAAGGAAACATTTGGGAATTTATATGCTTTCGGCGCAAAATTATTTAAAAGGCAGACGTCTGAAATGCGGCGTAGAAAGTGATTATAATTAGTTTATTACCCATTTTGGAAAGTATGGCAATAAAAAATAAATAAAATGATTTAATGAATCAAAGAATTTAGAGTATTGGTTGCGACATCAAAGACTTGTCGAAATACTCAGCATTAATAAATCATTAGGCTATGATTGAACAATTAGTGCTATATTGAGTTAAAATACATAGCCAAGAAAGATCTTATAGGTTTATCTTACATAGTTGAAAATATCTCTATGTAAATAGCTCCGTAGGTTTTCGTCATCTTCGATCTGAATACGCCGAATACAACTTCGGCGAGGCTGTTGTCAGTTTTAAACAACAACGCGGTGAAACCCAAAAATGCAGAATCCATCTGTTTGTAAACTCTTTAATATAGGAAGGATAGAAATTATGTATGCACAAAAACATAGTGTTGTAATTGGAAAAACAGAAGGCACGAAAATTACTTCCTTTTGAGATTTCAGTTGAGCTTTTATTTCAGATTTTACCGTACGAGAAGTAGGTAACAGTTTAAGAATTACAAGGCAAAAGTTTTTAAGTGATCATTTAGGCAGGAAAGCCCTCTCACACTGGAATTAATCATTATGCACAAAAATGAGATTGTAAAGAGGCATGTCAATTTAACTATGTTAACATGGCGATTTTTGAGTTACTGACCTTACTGATGGAATTTTTACTCTAGTTTGGAAACATTGGTGGTTATGGAGGGCGAGGATTTTTTAGCAAATGGATGATTAGAGAAAAAAAAGAACCCACAAGTGGAATTTATCGAAAGCCAAAAAGACACTGAGGGATAAACGTCATCCATTGGGCAAAGTTAAGCTCTAAAAATTCTCTACACCACGCATCCACTCAAAACCATAGCATCCATGTCACTCAAAATACACAATCACTCACAAGTCGTGATCCATTACGACCAGTAATTGCCTACGCCAGTCTTGTCCCCAACCGCTATTTAAATCCTTAGAATCCTCCCGGTACCACTGGGGAATGGGAATAAAACGGGGATAGATGTGTGGTCGTGGAAGCAATAAACTTGACAAAATTAGGGAAAGAGATGTTATTTCCCAGGGAAGGCAAGTTAGGAGAAAGAGGCGAGGCAAGACGGAAGCGAAAGGAGATTCAAAAGGGAAGAGATGGCTTAAGGAGAGGGATGAGAGAGAGAGACAGCCGTGGAGGTAAGGGAGATATCCCTTGGGGATGAAGGTGGAGGGGCGGTCCGGAGGGAAGTGCGGGGACGCGACACGCCCCCATCGCCGCCCTTATCGCCCGCTCCCTTCGAAACCGAACACACACACTCGCCGAAGATCCTTGCTCCTACCACTCTTGCACTGTCGACATACAAATGTCTTTTCGCTTAAAAGGTATCGGAATGGCGCCTTTGGAGGAAAGGGAGGACTCAGGTCTCTCCGGAGAGGAGAAGGGATGTCTCCGGGGATGGGGAGCTGATTGATTGATTATCGTGGAATCTGTCGACCCCTGAGGAGTTTTAAGGGGGAAAGATTGTGGAAGGGGAAATTGCTTGGCTGGAGGGGGGGGGCACGGTTGGCTACGGAGAGTTAAGGCAGTCGGAAAGGAGGGGGGGGGTAGAGCCAGAGGCACACACCGTTGGGGGGAGACGAATAAAGAGGGATGGTTCTTCGGTCATGGACAAACAATTACGAAGACCTTACCGATAAAAGATTCGAAAGTATATTCAAGTGTTATTTTATAACTCGATACGCTTGCCAAACTTAAAACAATTTTGCAGTCACTATTGAGAAAACGATGTGAGAAATTCTTTTTTCCCTGTAACAGCAAATGTTATGTTTCACTGTGAATGAGTAGATTATAAGTGAAAAGGAGGCAACTGAGAGTAATGGTACGGCAACAAAGGAATCCTTGACATTATTAACTATCTCCGAGTGGTCATATTTGGAATACTTTTGTTTCCGTTGATCAAGTGTCTAAACATATGTATCCGAATAATATTTTCATAATTTAATCTGATATTTTAAAAAAAACTTTGCCTTGACTGGAAACAACTATTAGTAATTATTATCAACTGTAGTTTCCTTTATTTACGGGTGACACCGAAGACAAACTACATTATAGCTCTATAAAAATTTTGAAGATATGCAATAATTATAATAAATTTTCATGATAACAGTGAAAAAAAGGCACTTGTTACTGTTGATTCACATATTTATCGGATAAAATAAATTAATTTAATGTCCATATAAACAAGCATCGGATGAATAACAGTATAATAAATTGTCAACAAGAAAATGCTACGAATTATTTACAGAAACAAAAAGTTAGATTACATCCATAATCAACAACATTTTATTGAATTCAAAATAAATAGCTATTAAAATAGAGATAACCTTTCAGCAGTTGCTTATATGTATTATGTATTACTACTAGCTTTTTCGTACGTTTTCGAATGGGTGAAGTGTCCACAGTCGAGAGGTTGTTTACAACAAAATACTTATTTAAATGTGGTGCGGGGTCCGTTTTTGCACGATATTGACGTCTATGACCTTTTGCCTTGGTTTATATTTGATTATTAATGTGCAAATATTACAGTTGAATGTGATTTTAAATATTAAAAAGCGGTTACAAACTTGATACGGTTTTATAGAATAATTCTAAAGAAGCGCGATAATGATTTTTATTTCAATAAAATAGTCCTCGCACCAATAAGTTGTTTGAAACGCTTGATTTCTGCTAAACGGCCCACATTATTAAGGAATGCTGGATTATCATTAGTGTTTCACAAATAAATTTGAATAACCAAGTCCAACCCACAAACAAGAGCCGTTTTTTATGTTGCAGGTTAGTTGCAAACTTAAAGGAGTAAATCCATCAGTATGAGTGCCATTTTAATTTTTAATTTAATTTTATCATTATCATCATTTTAATCAAAAATGGTTGACGTGAAAGATAGTGTACTTATAAAATAATTCTAGCGCTTAAAGCTTATCTAATGCCAACAAACTATAAATAAAACTTAAGTTTTCGATTTCTAACTTCACAAGATCCTCTTTTACCTGGATGCTCCTTCCTCTGTTTTACCTGTAATATTTGTCCTCAGTGATGTGGGATGCTCATTTTTGAATTCTACATATTAATTCACTGCGTTTCAACTAGAAAATAATTCCGTAAGAAAAAGTGATTTCATGTGTCGGAAATTATCAGGGGTGAATTTCACTTGTTGCACGATGTGCACTTGTTACATGTCAATTCAAGTATTATATGTATATCTTTATTCATTTTTCGATTTTTGATATTTCTTTGCCAAATTTTAGGTCTGTATTTGAAATAAATGGTTTGAAAAGATTTAGTAGGACATTTGTGTTGATTTTTCTCTCCGCGTTTCAAAATCATTGTCTAGCAAGTGTCTAAATCACTCATTCCAATGCCACAAAACACAAATATAGACGAAACATGAATCTCGTATTCGTTCATGTCCTCTCACTCGGCTGAGCTCCCACCAGCTTAAATAATATATTTCCACTTCCAGAGGATTACCCATGTTTAGAAAGCTTCACCTTTCCAAGGGATCCGATGCTTTTCGTATTCAGAATTGGTAACAACTATATTTTGGAGGAAACTTATGCAAACTTAGATTTTAATTAAAGTTGTTTTGACGTAGCAATTGATAAGTTAGCTATGTTAACACTTAAAGCGCTCGAACCTTAATTTAATAGTTCAATTATATCGTTTTCTATTGAAGATAAATGATATGGAATTCGTATTTTAGTATATTTACAAAGTTAAAAATTAATGTGTAGACGTCACACCACTAATATCTGTTGTTAAATGAAGGATATGGCTTTCACATGTCCTCGTCTGTCGTCTTTGTAACCTCCCAGAATTTTTCTTGACACTATCCTTTTAGAAAGGCAAAACAAATATACTGATGGAGATGCTATGTTGAATCTATTTATAAAATTAGCAGTTCCAGTACCTGTTCTGCGGTCGAACAAAACTCGAGTTCCCAATGACTTAGAACCCCGAAAATCTCCAATGTATATGTTGTTGGAAAGTAATTTCTGTACTCCATGCTCCTTCGCCTAAGATATCATTAAAACAACGGTATAGGAATTACACGGAAAGAAAAAATATATGCCACCTTCTATTGATTTAGATAGGATTAAGCATACGAATAAAAATTTTTTTAGGTTCACATGAATTGAATTTGAAGCATAAAATTGGTTATTTTTATTCTATAGCCCTATATTTTACAGTGTTATATTAGTTCAAAGTAAGAATATTGAAACATTGTTGGGATTTAAAGCGTGGATAACTAATTCTCTTTATTGTTGATAATTGTTCCGTAATTAAAAAAAATTATCTTTCCACTGTAATACGATCCTCCATACTTCTCGGTCATTGTAATCTTCCTCTTCTAAATTTCAATCATTCATGATTCAGGTTATTTCTACTCTTCACTCGTGTGTCTTTCTAGTCCGTCCACATGTCCCTCTTCCTGGTGGTAACCATTCCAACTGAGTTCTTGACCATCTTTCCTTGACCATGCTTCGAACACAGCCGTACCATTGGAGAGCTCGTCTCTGGATTACCGTTACCACTAATTCATTGATGTCTATTACATGTCTAATATTATTATTTTTTCCTTTCTAACTTGTGTCATGGCTCATCTCTTTATTCCCTCCATCTCCACAACTTGTGTTTTACTTTTCAGGCGTTCACTCAAAGACCAGCTCTCTGCCCCATAAGTCTGTATGCTCAGTGCTATTGTTTGCAAGCTGCTCTTTTTTAATACCTTAGATATAACTCTGCTTCATAAAATTCCGCTTAACTTTTGAATTCTCAAGCACGAAGGATTCTGTATTTTGTATCATGTTCACAACTTATAGATTCGGTAATAATGGAACTATAATACTTTTAACTGTTTTATTGCCTTAATGCTTCCATGGGGAAGATTAATACCTCTTCAACTTCCTTCGACTACCAGATTTTGGCTTATTTTTCGTGTATAGGCCAAGTTCTCCTTCTTCAAAGGCTTCCAATAACTTTGTTTTCATAACAACATCAATATCAGGTCATCTACAAAAAGGAGAGAGCATATCGCTCCATGCCTAAAGGGAACGCCTGTATCTCCACAGGATCGATTCCATTGTTCCAATATTCCTGCACACATAAAGGTGGATGCGGCAGCCTTGCCAAAGTTCTTTAGATGTTCGAAACAAAGCAGAAAGCTTCTTTCATATCTTTACGGCAGCTTAAGATTCTTAGGATATACGTTTAATAAGTGATGTTGGTTGAGATCTAATATAATCTACAGATCCTCCATTTCCCAGCGAATGGTTTATGCCCTCGCATCTCCATTTTCATTAGCCGTCTTTAAATTTTTAATTATTTTTTGATCTTCTTATTACATAACTATTACTTATCTAAATATTCAACGTTCCTCGAGTTCAACCATTTTTTATGCAGTTTCTTCTTTTTGTCAAAACTTCCAGTGTTTCTATCATTATACATTCCATTTTCCTTTATTTCTTTTCTCCCTTCGTAATGATGCGTCAGTTGCCTCCACGAACAATTGCGTTAAAATTGCCCCGTAAATGGCAAATATCAAAACCTAAAAAAATTGTCAAAACTGGTAGTCTTTAAAAAATTAATAATTGTAAGCACAGTCTATGAATAGTTTTGTACTGAATGTAGTTACTTTTTAAAAGAAATTGAAACACATTTTTATTTTTAATAGAACCAATTTAAATCTTCCTCGATGGAAAAGTTATGGGAAGGCATCGGCGAAGTTTGTTGTAATATGATCAGAAAATATTAAACTTTATTTTATTAAGTACTGGGTAAATTTCATGAAAAGGTCAAAGAGAAATGTTATTTTTCGCTAGTTAGGCCTCATTTAGAATATTCTGCTAGTGTATGAGATCCTCATGAAGTTAGATTAATTGCCGAATTGGATCGCACGCAGCGTAGAGGAGCTACATTTGCAAAACGTTGTTATGATAAACATTGCAGCTTATCCAAAATATAAGAGGAACTTGGCTGGGAACCACTTAAGGGACGAAGGTTAAATTACAGATTAAATCTCTTGCATAAACTGGAAGGACGTCCCTTTAGCAGTGATGTTGCAAATGTATTCTCTATTTTCATAAAATTAGAGAGATCAAATGTAGAAAAGATAGATTTAAGATGTCATTTTTTTCGCTAACGATAAGGGATCAGAGTAGCGTGATCCGACTGTCATATTCGGGTTTCAATTAGGTTGCTGTGTATTCACTCCCTGCCATACACCCTTGCGGTGGCTTGCAGGGTACTAAAATAAATAATAAATAAAATAAAAAATTAGGAGCAAATATGGATGAATTCAAATATTTTCTAACCGAACGGTAAAATTTCAGTACTACTGATTTGGTCGGAATAACAGTTTTCAAGGCGTGTGTTTCTCAACAGAATGTTCTAGTTCGATAATAATCGAAGATTTGGTTCTCTGTTTTGATAAATATCAATATGATTTCTATGGAATTTTGTAATAACCGTTATATTTTGGGATGAATTTGGGATGCTAATTTTATAGTAGCCTAAATTATGCGGAACAGTGAGAAAAATGGCCTATTTCATATGGAAATATTTCTACAAAGAATGTCTTTGAAGTCAAAGACAGGAAGGTTTTCGTAACGTTGCATAATGGCCACGCCGCCCTTGTGCCCTATACGATTGTTATATATATATATATATATATATATATATAAATTCACTGATAGTCATAACAAACACAGAAACCAAAACACACAAAGAGGGAAAACTCACTGGTTCTCGAATTTTCGGTGGTCCAACCACCTTTCTCAAGAGGAATTAGGAACAGAACTCTAATCTCGTTCTGTTCCTAATTCCTCTTGAGAAAGGTGGTTGGACCACCGAAAATTCGAGAACCAGTGAGTTTTCCCTCTTTGTGCGTTTTGGTTTCTGTGTTTGTTATGACTATCAGTGAATTTATATTACACGTTTGTGGGTTTTCCAAAAAAGTGTATATATATATATATATATATATATATATATATATATACATTTCTACCCCTACCTTTGCGGATTTTGCGCTTCTATCTTCTCATTGCTGCCCGATTCTTCTCTATGTATGGTCTTCAGATAATTTTGAATTGATCTTACCTCTTAAAACGCTGTTTATGTCTCTTTTAAACTTTTCATTAAGTCTCGTGACACTTACCTAGAGGATTGAAGATATACTCAGGAATATGGAAATTTATGACGGGAACATTTATTTTTATGTGAATACTACGTAAACTCTTTGTAGCAGCTATACCTACATCACTTTAGTGTTTCTTTAATTTGACTACACAATTTACTGCTACTACATTAAATGATCTTAATCTGTAGTTCGAGGAAAATAATTTTTGAAGACATTTTTAAATCTTTTCTGAAACATTGCATGGTCTAACTAAGCACTCCTGGTGTTTCTGATACGTTGGCACCTGCCCCGTAATAATATGAAAGCCGTGTGCTGCTTACCCACTTTTGTTACAGAATTCTAGCGTGTTAACTCATTTCTGTTATCCTAGTCAAACTCTACCGAATTCTATGATTCCGTTTTTACGTATCCCCTTGTACCGTGTACCATTTGCTGGATAGGTTCTGTATCTTTCCTATAGATTTATATTTTTTCTTCTTTAAATGGTCGTATGTAGCCTTATGACCACTAGTTAAATAGCTAATTTGAATACAAACAGGGTATTATTTTTCTCGAGCCTAGTAGCAAAAACAGTGATTATTAACTGAGTGGTGTGGCGCCAATTCTAATATTACTACCGATTCTATCATTGATGACTATTGGCCAACAACATCTTCCACCTTATTAATAGTTTACGCTGGCTGTTACCTACTCTAATAAATTTCATCTCCTTATTCCTAGTATAATGGCCGCAGTCTTAATCCCGAACCTCATCTCAGAGAATTGAAATTATTCTCTTTATTTTCTGAATGATATATCGTAATAGTCCTGCGTTCTCCACTACTCCATTTTTTTGCTCATAAAACATGTTGGCCATAATATCATAGCCCTTGTGGTATTCTTCTGCTTAGCGTTAGTTAGGTTAATGTAATGATAGCCCATATTTTCCCGGACATTGTTATAGATAATTTTGCTGCATCTTATTTTCTTACCGTTCCATACTAGTTTTACGCCTTTGTTAAAGGCAGTCTATGATTTTCTCGGGAAAAATTGTAATTAAGGTTTTTATCCATAACATTCTACAGAATTATCTTTAAAACAACTCCATCACTTTAAACGGTCACCAGCTACGGTTTTGCAGCTGCCTCTCTGGAGCGCATATAATGTATGTGCTATCTTTAACTAGTTCCTACATTAAGATATATTTTCCGATTGTAACCCTTAGAATTAAGTCAATTATTACTTAATTTGAAATGCACTTTTGATGGCGAAAGGCCAATCAAATCTCTTTCAACACAAATTAGTATCTTCTATCCTATTCTCAGTAAACTTACCAGTGGTTCTCACATGTAATGATGAATATCTGATTCGAAAGGAATAACTTCTCTATTTATGTTCTTCCCTATTAGGATCACTAAATAGTGTGCTGTGACTTAATTAGAACTATTTTATGTTGCTATATTCGGACAAGGAGAAATTCAGAGCGTTGGCGAAGAAAAAGGGCGTTATTAGAACTATTTATAGAGTTTATGTGGATTCGCGTGAATGTCGTCCGATGCACTCGGCCCAGCAAGTCGAAAGATCCGTGGTTCAAGTTCCATCAAGGAAATATTTTCACACTGGTGATCTGCTCCATTCCATCTTCCACACTTCTCTGTTTTCGTCGTTTACATGTGTTCCTATCCCTTTCTTCATGTATCTATTTCCATGTGAATTAATATATATATATATATATATATATAAATTTATAAGCACATACATACGATATACGAGTCTATACAGGTAGTAATATGTATTGTAATTTTTTACCTCAGTAAACAGTTCCTCAGTTTTTTACCTCAGTAAGGGATGTAGATTAGGTTATTGTATTGGGTTTTGTTTGGAGTTACAAAATGTTTATTTGATAGTTGTGTCCATCCAAAAACCTACCTTTACCGGTAGATTACTTATTAATAATAATTTACAATTTTTGTTAATTACAATTTATTTTTCTCAGCTAGATGTATTCCATTTCTAGGATTATGGTCAGCAAAACGAGATTTCTGGGTGCCGACGATAAATGGGAAGGAATGAAATAATCCACGGAATGGAAAGGTTTCTTGAGGGTAGGAGTCCGATAGGCCCTTAATGTGCACGAGGTGGAACTAGGTTTTTAAGGACGCCCGAGAGTCCTCCCTAAGGCTCCTCGCTCCAGTTAATGTATTCTTGGCGGTACGTGTTCGAAGGAAATTACACATTGGTGCCCAACTCCCTTCCACCTCCCCTTCCTTGTCCTTCCTCCTTCGGCCGGGACACCCCTCGCCCTACTCTCCTTCTCCCGTCGCCACCCTGGGAGTTTGAGAACCCCTTGCAGCCCTGCGAACATTTCCTTCTGGTGTGGTGGGTTTATGAGAGCACAGTCGAGTGGCAGTTTAGCCTTTGTAATGGAATACAAGGTGCAAGGGGGACGGGAATTGCGATTGAAACGAGGAAGTGAATTACACAGTGACGGAGCAGCAGGGAATTAGGGACCTTCGTGGTCGGAGTGAGCAGGAGAAAACCGTGGAAAATAATTCCATCCAGTCTGCAAGGTCTTTTCCCTGGTAAATTAATTTGTGTTACCTTTGCAGATTGCCATTTCTCTTCTCTTTCAGCTATTAAGTCTTCCCATTTCCTATGCCTTATCGAATGTCCCATCTGTTGAATTCCACTGATGCTAAATCGTCGCTTTGAAATAGAAATTTAATGTATGTACAAAATGGTGCTAGATTTACATTTTCGCAATCCTTACAATTCTATAAAAATGAAATTAGATCACTTATAATAAAGAAGATGCCACGCATACGGAACATTATTCGCAGTATTATCATCAGGTCAAAGGTATCACGTCATACTTCACTGGAAGATTGATGGAGTTTGAGGAAAACATTCTTTTTCCAAATCAAACTATCGAAACTGCGAAATTGAAATATTTACTTGAGTGACTAGCACACTAATTAATAACATTAGGTTATTCTGCTTGCGCCGCATTTCGGAAGAGTAGTCTAACTGAAAGATGATACATAATTTCAATCCTCTGATGTATCTCTACCCATGAAGTGTCACTTCTACTTCTCATTATGATCACTGTAGCGTTGCAGTTGCGAGTCGTTTCGCGCTGGCTTAGAGCGCCCCGAGGTGGGAGGAAACGGCCTCTACCGGGAAGGTTAGACGAGTACGGGGAGTGGAGTTGATGAGGGTTGCCGTCGGAGGGCTGACGGTCGGAGGTCAAGGGAAGAGGGCGTCAGAGGCTGGCGACTAAACTGGAGGGGATTTTCGCCGCACTCTTCTCGCTTCTACGTACGAATGATCTCCACTCTTTATCCCCCGGCCCGCCACTGCGTGAGGATTAACTGCACTCGGATTCACGTTTACCCTATCGCCATTTTGCTCCACTAAAGGGAAGAGAGGAGTTGTCTTTGCTTCATCCTTAATTTTAATTACTTAACGTTTAATAGAAACCAACAATGAGGCAAGAAAATATTTCAACTTTATCTTAATAGTCACCTTCGAATTCATAAAAATCGTACCGCGTTTTATCTCAGAGAATTTAATCATAAGGTCGTATTTTTATGTCCCAGATTTATTTGTAACGAAACGTTTATTACTTAAGCAGAAGAAATTGTGAAGTGAATTTCAATGTTTGCTTAGCTGAAATGAAACTTAAGATTGGCCGAATTGGGTCACAGGTTATACTTAACATGTATTCAGAAGTGTGGGTCGCGGTAGTCCATGGGGCAGAGCGGTGGACTCCTGACCGGAGGGCCCCGGGTTCGATTTCCGGGTAAGGCACTCTGGGCACCTGCAGCTGCAGTGATTTTTCGAACCATGTCCGGAAGGAAATGGCCCCTCTATCTTGTTGTGTGAATTTCACACGCCGTCGGGCTCAGTGCTAGGTGAACTCTACCATTCGTTTTTTTATATTCAGCAGTATTTAACAGATTTTCGCATTGCTGGGCTAATCATGAATGTACAGGTGTGATTGGCAATTCAACAAAATAAAGCTAGCGAGAGTAGCCGGACAGTTCCATTGAAGAACTCAGAAAAACAAAATATATATGACTATAATGTACGTGCATCTACCTACCGCTAATTTAATGCACATTCGAGTATGTCAGAAGCCAGTAATGAACATTCCAGTGTACCTTTGATTTGTTTTTACATTTTTACAAATTTAATTGATTAAAAGCACCATATGGTTAAGTAAAATTTGTTTTCGATCTTATAGGATTAGCCACTGGGTAAATATATTCGTATATTATATGCTGGTAGCCATGGCTATTTCAAAATTAAGTACTAATGCTTAGTTAAGTTTAAGGAAAAATGAACACTGATTAGTAATATTTACTAAATTATAGCTAGCAAAAACAGACATGAGCATAATTTTAAATTAATTTGAATCATTGTTATATCATGCTTCAATAGTACTCGTCTTTGTGAATTTGAAAAGTTAAGTATTATGATACTCATGTCATGAATGTCATGAATTTATACTATTCCGTTACAATTGCTTTTCTCATTCTTTGACCTGATCGTGATTTTTATTTAAACCTTTTTCTTATAACCAATAGTTTTAAACATAGTTGTTTTTATCCTGGATAGGAATTTACTAGACCCATAGGTCCCCTATTATGCCTTTCAGACAACAAAATAATTCTTCCGCAAAATTTTCCTCGTGACTCACTCCAGCTATACCCATTCGGTATGGAATATATAAGTTAGTCGGTCTTTCGGCCGGAGTTTGAAGCAGAACTTCTTCTTGAATCGGGATCTTTCGACCGTCAGAGGATTTATCGACAATAGCTTCCGGTCCGCTGTCTAAGGAAGCGTTATTAAGGTACGGGAAGGCAGAGCGAAGGAAGAGATTTAGCTGTGGATGCCGCTGGATAACGAGTGTTTCTTAGACTAGCGTTTCAGGTATCCTAGTCCAGTGGGAGAAGTGGTCGGAGACAGAGCCTTTTAAACCCCACCATTCATGTTCTGGTAACAAGGTAACTGAGAAATGTGGGGTTTTTGGCCCCGAAACAAGGAGAAAAATACTTTAAATATATTACTGCAATTAATCACTTTAGGTGGACGAGAGATGCGGAGACTTTGGTCTTTGTTCGAGAAACAGTGATATGGCCTTGATGTATGGTTTATAATCATGGTAGCACTATCTATGCACATTAAATGGAGTCGAGTGGAATTCTTTCTCCTTCTGAGATTTATTGAATATTTTTCAAATATAGAATAGTAATTCCATGCATTATGAACGTTGAAATCGAGATAGTATGAAATGTAGACTATTCATCAATGTTTAGGAGCGTAAGGATGAATGATAAATATTTCAAAAACATTCAACCATCCCATTATGTTTGCTGCCTGCGTCGCATGCCTAGGACTTTAATACAACACAGCGGATGTACAAAATATATATTTTTATATACATACTTTTAGTATTTATTCAATAGCAATACATTTGAATTTACAGTTGTTGTAACATTATTTTGCGTTTGAATACAATATCCTCTCAGATGGGCGTAGTACGCATTATCACCTTCGGTAATTCGAAGCCTCGTGAAGCTAATGCATGTGAATGTAACTATTTCAGTTCCCGCGTTCGCCTCTCCATTATGTATGCATCTGATGGCCTTATGAACGACAAAAAAAGCTTACTCTTGGAAACGACTCAGAATTCTGTGGAAGAGATTAAGCGAGTTGTTCCTGAAGTCGTTTTTCTAGTCCTGAAAAGCTTTTAAAAAAACACGGAAAGATAGGAATCTTGAATCGGAGAGAAAAATTGAGAGGAAAGAGGGAGGATGTTCAGGAAGGAAATGGCGAAAGTTTCTCCGAGCGGCGGGCACAATTGAAGCGGTCGCGGCGGGGGGTCATAGGCGATGCCGAACCTTAGACGCTGAAGGATCGTGGGGGGGTGGTCGGTCAGGAAGCGGGGCGGGGATGGGGAGTGAGGCGCCGCCGCCTCAGGCGCATTTGAAGAGGGCGTGAAATTTAGGGAAGGGCGACGGGATGTTGCGAGACTTATGGCGTAGTAGACCGTTGCCGAGGGCGGATGGGGGACCGAGGCCTGGTAGGGAGTGGAAGGATGGGGTGTTCGGAGTGGGAGACGGCGGAACCTGTTGGCTACATGGACCGACTCCCTTGAGGAAGGAAGCGAGATGAGTTTGTTGCGCCCTCCCGAGTGTCTCCGCTCGCGCCGACCCCTTCGCCTCGGCCAAAGGTGCACGACGAGAATGCCTTCTTCTCAGTCGAGGGAGCGGTCAGAAGTATGGGCTATGCGTGCATCTGCCGAAGTGACCACAACGTTTGACGGGACTCGGCAGGGTGAGGCAGTTAGAAAAATTTCTATCGATCCGAAAAATATTGAAATTGTAATTCTGTAATTTAGTTATAAGAGACGTTTAAATTTGTCTCGTTTCAGTATATGTGTAGATGCTTAAGGATCTGAAGGGCGGAATTTTTGGGTTCACTAGAAACTATATTAACCACCGTCGTCACTCTTATTATTTCAACTATTCTATTTGTTTTTTCCCTTCATTTAGAGTAATAAAATGCAAATCCTCATTACTTTTGAATTCAACTATTGTAAAAATCAACTCACTTTATAAATTAACTTCCTTATGGGCATTAAGATGAAAAAATATAAATTTTAATGGCCGAGTTTTGTTATTTTCAAATACACGGAGATAAAAAGACAATGTGAGAGATTTGACAATGACCAAGTGTATGAACCTCCGTAATGTGTGAGGGATTTAATTGTCTGTTTTGCTTAATTTATGGATATAAAAGTTCACCCCATTAATTCTTTTTTGCGATTATTCCAACGTGGTAGAAAGTGAAATATTACGATCGGATTTTATTTAATTACTGTTCCGGGTGTATTATCAATCAGTGTTTGGATAAAACATAAAAATAAACCCCTTTGAATGTCCATTATTTTGTTGCCCGCATTCCTTGGAACCTTAAAACCTTCACGTTACAACCGATCCCATAATTTCCTAAAGTTCTCTTCGACCTTACAGGGCTCTCGGAGAATCGTGTGGTACATGAGATTGTGTCCTTTGATCCCTCGAATAACGGGAGAATTCGGCGAAAGGGATGAATTTAAAGATTACAATCTCGGAAAAGGGATCTCGTTGCGAGGAGGCCATGCAGAATCATCGCTTCGAATTTCCCTACGTGCTCTTGACTCACTTCTTCCTCTCTCGTGCCCCGCAAACATGTTTCTCTTCGTCGATTTCGCATTGGCCGGTGGTAACTCTACAGAGAGTTAAAAAAAAGTAAACCCACTTCGTATAAGGTCAGAAAATTATGCGTGCCGTGGGCATAAAATAGCATCTGTTGGTTGAGATGATGACTGATCATTATCGCCACGGTTATTGAAGCTATCGTTTCGAGATCCCTTATACGGTGAGCAGTGATGGTACCTTATGCATATAGTGGTATTAGGGAGGAGTTGTGAGCGCTGGGACTGTTCACCTCCGAACGAGTCCAAGTATCGAAACAAACGTCACTTCATTCTTTTCCTTTCATACTTAGACGCACAATCGGTATTTATTTGGGTCACTTTTTCGAAATAGAGTGTCTTGATATGTTATGAAATGACTTTGATTGCCGATTCGTCTTCATTCGAACTACAAATTAATGTTTACTCCCCGAAACAAAAAATAAGCACTACTTCATAGTTATTTTAAACTTGGAAATACCAAAATACTAAATGGCATCAATCGTTGTTCCTAATTATATTTTTCCACAATTTTCGAATATCCACATTTTAAACCACAATGAGGCTGCCGGAAGTGGTTCGAAATTAGTCACGGGTACAAATTGATTTAGCAATGGAGATTAGCTTGAATAATTGTCTGAAATGCGAGTAATACTTTATGTACATGTACATGTATGTACATACATGTACATGTGCATGTATGCACATGCATGTACATGCATGTACATGTGCATGTATGCACATGTACATGTATGTGCTTCAGTCAGGTCGCAAGTGTATGTAGCTCTGAAGACGAATTGTAATAAAAAATTCTCTGATTTCCGTTGTGCTATTGCATTGTAATGCGGACCTTCCTCAGTGTTAGCAGAGACACTATGGGACTGTTGTCCCATAGTTTCTATGCTAATTTATTCCAATTTACATATCGTCACAATTTGAAATTTATTTTTTTTTGGTGTGATCGATGAATTAATTTTATTTTACATTTAAATTCGTCATTTATTATTATTAGGACTCGAGGCAGATTCCGATTTAGATCAATCCAATGTGAAACGATTCTCTATTTGAAGTTTTCATTAGAAAACTTGGTTTCATTTCGTCCGATGAAACCAAATTTTTGCAATAAAAGTCGACGTGAATATTTCTTTCGTGTTTCCCCTTGTAACAAACAGTGTATTTAACAAGTGATAACTCTCGCCAAACCATCAGATGCGAGGGCAATAGGGTTTCTTCCTTCAGATTTCTATTTCTTTGTGTTTCATCAGAAAACAACCCAATGGTGAAAGTACTTCTGAACTAACTTCATTTGAATAATAAGGAATAAAGGCAACGAATTACACTTCTTTCTCGTATTTTACTTTTACGAAATGACAACCAAGAGGGTTATTATATTTTGTGAGCGTTCACAGGCTATGCGAAGCCTATTTACTATTTATTCGAAGTGGTTGATTAAAGGCTTTTTCACAAAGCTTAGAATAGGGCACTCATGTGTTCATTTTATACCCCAAATCGTAAGATGGCATTAATTAATCAATTCATTTGTTTTATAGGATCTACTTTTACGTAAACCCAGCTGTTTGTTACTCTAGACGGCTCGACCCCCAAAAAGTGTGCTGCTTGCACTTGCGCACGCTAGGACTTTATCAATGAGGAATTTTAATGATATTAATCTGTTATTTCCGGAAAAATACTCTTAGTGAATATAAGTGATGTGATCTTACGGCTCTTTGACTTTTTATAAGATTTTTTTCAATTTTTTCCTTATAATCTTATGTTAGTTCTTTCAATAAATATGCCATTTCATCTTGATTGGTAAAGTTATCCTTTATAATTTATGAGTTTGGCAGTTGTCACTCAATTATTGATGGGTTTGATTTTTAAATGACATTGATTTTTGTTTAATTTCCAGTGCAGACAGTATAAGAATAATGTCTGCACCAACAATGCTGCATTGGAATAGTTGTTAAACCTTTTACAACTAAGCTATGGTACTATCGTTCGAGCTATTTGTAATTACTTCACCACTTTGGTCTTTTATTGGCTAAACGGTTATGGGTTAACGGTTCACAAACCCACGTGGTCTTCATCGTTTGCGCTCGTTGAATCTAGAAGACTTTATGGTGGTAATCTTGACCTTTCCGAGATTTCAAGCTCGTGCCCTGCTATACCCTCCTGCCACTTGAGGCCTGTTGCACCGCACGTTGCATTCACCGTTTTTTTTATGGCGTAGTGCGGCATGCAACGACCACTCTCAGGAAACGAAGGGGCAGCATTAATACCCATCCCACTCTGAGCGAATTGTGCCGTCGGGTCTCGTGCACGCGGTTTCTCAAGTCAGACGTCGTTGGTAGTTTACTTTGGACTTGGGCGTTCTCAAAAGGAAGGAAAAAAATTCGGTAATTGTTTGAATCTTTAATAGATTCGGCATCCTTTCAAGTAGGTAGATGGGATAAACACAGCTTTGCGAAACCATGTAATAAAATTATATTGCAAAATTCATATCTTAAGCTTTTTTCAGCATCTTAGAAGAAGGAACTCGTGATTTAATAAAGCCCTGAAAAGGATGAAGAATATTATGTATTGAATATTAGGTATTTGCTATTAATTTCTTCCTGAGTTATAAATACGTCTGTCTCTCAGTCAGTATTCTGATTCAAAACTTAATATTTGATCGTAATAATGGTAAGATTAAGCAGGAGTGTTATCAATAGCAATTGATTATTAGATGCTCCTATTTTAATTCATTCTCTTTTGGTCATTCACTGATATCCCATTCGTATATTGCGTTGATATTTAACAATAATTTTTAAAATTATTTATGTCTTTCATGGAAGACTTTTTATTCATTCTATTACATATCCACTGATTTACTTACATTGGGTGCAGCATATATCATTGTATTCAATATAATGTTAGGTTTTCCGTATAAATTTAAATTATTGAATAATATTTAATGTACTTTTGTACTCTAATGGCTTCATCATCAGTTTTTATGACAATTCGTTTCTGTTCCTAACTTGCAGTAAGGATTAAAAAGGAGAAACCTGATACGCAACCATTTTATTGTTCAATAAATTTCCTTTTTATTATAAAAAGCATTGTGGATTTAACTAGCCATTAAAATCATTTTTATTATATGTATTTTAGAATACCAAGTGATTCATATTAACACTTGACCGACTATAGGCTCTTCATCTTCAAATAAGTCGAAATGAATTTTCTACTAAATTCCAAAATTTTTTATCAACCTAAATTTTATCGCCAAGAGAAATGGTAGACAGTTATATAAACATCTCTATTCGGGCGAAATTGAGACCATAAGGTCCCTTCTTCCACATCCATACTCCTCAGTAGCATAAGTGAATCACTTTAATTTTCAACTGTAAATGTTTCCACCTGGCGAACAATGAACTATTTTCCGTTCAGTGGTCCGTTCTACATGTTGTCATTAACTGAATATGTATGATTTATTATATTTTGGAAGTAATTTTGAATAAATTATTCTATCTGCTGACTAGAGTACCATGCTAGTGCTGTAATTGATCTTGCTTGCATTCGGACTAGCAAAATATCTTTTTGAACGTTATTATTATTAAATTTATATTTCTGATATGGTAAATTAACCTCCAATTTGTCTCCAATTCAGAATGAAATGCGTAGTTCGTTATAAAGAGATTCGCCTGTGTATTGTAATTCTCGCGTATTTTTAGAAATGATTGATCTCTTGAGCTGGTTACGGACAGCTGATGGTCTCCATCATTTCGCGTAATGGCCTCTCCTACCTCGAGATGACTCGTTTTTTTTCATCCATTCGTTCCTGATGGCCTTCGTTCACCTTCCAACGTAACTCAAAATTCCAGTACTTCAAGCTTAAATTTGTTCACACGTCAGTTAAAAATGACGACACAAGGCCCTTCCTAACACCTTTTCTGCATTGCAAGCACTTATGAGCACTGGAGAAAAGATTTCCTTTTCCCAACGCCGTGAACTTTGATGATAAACACTTGAAAATCCGCAGACAAAAAATACATTTTTTAATGGCCGTATTAATTTATTTGTTTCCAAAAAGTTCTGTTGTTAATTGCTGTTTTATGTTAAAATAATGGCTATATGAAATAAAAAAAGTGCCGAAATAACTCTCAGCTAAGCCAAATAAGTAGGGAACTACAAAGTGTACCTACTTAACAACTTCATTTTTATTTGCTAAGATGAACATTTAGAAATACCAATCTCACCACGTGTAAATATTATGCAATCCTTTCTTCCATTCCTCCCTTAAATTTTGGCCGGAAACGATATCTTCGAAATTTATTCTCAGTCAGGATTAGTATAACCATTCTGATTAATATTTGTGATTCAAATAGGAAGATAATTGAAACCCCAAAAGGAACTTTCTTTTAAAAACATTTATTTAAAGTTGCATACTTAAAAGATATTTCCCTAGTTCTTGTTATTAACAAATTTAATAAAATAATGACTTTGTTTAGTTACGAAATCATGTAGTGACAGATATATAAAGAGTATTTACCGTATTAATTAAAAACACTCTTTCTATTTAATGTAAATCGTAATCAATCAACCAGCCTTCATAAAATATTTGTTTGCACTTGCTCCTTTCCGTTATCGCTTTCAAAAGTAATCTTCCCATACTTTCGTAATATTTCCGTAAATTACTATTTTATATTATTTTAATTGAGCACACAACTATTGCTCTCATGATATGTTTTGCAGTCTTTTTAAAAATAGATGGGTCTATTTTCTGAGGTATGGAATAGAACCATGTTCTGGGTTGATACATAACGAAGGAAGTATCATCGCGGTATACGCATTGAATGTGTATTCGTGAAGATCTGACGTAAAAAAAATATAGGAAGCGTTTTAGAACATAATAGACCATTCTTTATGAAGTTTTAAACATAATAAATAACATAACATTATCGTATAGTGTGAAGAAATAGACATACATCAATATAAGCTACAAGGGTGGTCTGAAAAGTTCTCGACCTAATAAAGATACGAGACATTTTTTCTGAAATTTTCTAAGTCGAGAACTTTTCAGACCACCCACGTATATAAATCATTAGTATGGTAAATAATTGGTCATATATTCAGAATGCAGGTATAAACAGGTACTCCGATTTACGATTTTTGCGTCTAAAGTGGCATTCAATTTTCCGTTTTCGATATATGATTTGATTTCACTAGATCATTTATAATTTAGAGGTTTTCCTTAGCTTTTCTCTTCTGTGATCTCTTTTTAGGCATTTCAGTTTCTAATGGAATTATGAATTTTGATTGTAACATCTGGTGTTGAAGATGAAACGAGCACAGGTATTCTGGAACACTTGCAATACCTTTATGATATTCAGTAATGACTGAAATGCCAGATATATACGATCGAATAGTGATAATGAAGTTTTAGCACTTTCCCCAGTTTTATGAGTATTTATAGGATCTGGTACCGTCGGTAGGAGGCACCGATAGTTTATTAGGAAGTGCAAAGTTTTGCATAATATTGGAGTATGAAATCAATATGCTTGTCAAGAGAGAGTAGAAGAGTCGGAAGTCATTTTGTTTCCTTTCTGAGATACAATGATATAATTGGTCGTTTTACAAGAATTTTTACTACTCAGAATGACATTTAGGAAAGGCACTCCCTCGGCTAAGAATAATGGATGTACTTGGCAGAGCTATAATCTAGGTGAACTAAATTAACATAGCAGCGCATTAAATTGGTAGGCGAGAACACCGTGTGAAGGGAAATTGACTGCAAAACAAGTTATAAGGAATGCTCTAACAAGTCATAGGTAACTTTCCCTAGCAAAATTGTAGACCATAACTTGAGGACATATTTAAAAGACAAAACAATCAACAATTACGGTAATGACAAGTAACCTAACGAACTCTTGACTACTTGTAGTGCTGCAGATGTTGAACTATACCTAAAGTACGCATCGAATATGTAATTCATCCAGCCCGACTATGATAGTATTATCGGTTACTATGTGTTACAACCAAAATGACTTCTTTAATTAGGAGGTTTTGAATGTAATTTTGCTTCATTAATATGAATGAGTTACTTTCTTCGTTTCAAGTTAAAGGTTTTACTTTAATGAAAGTAGATAAAAAGAAATATTGTAAAATGTACTTGAGATAATTGTTTTTTCTCTTTTATTCGATTGCTTAATCACCATTCATGCTGAATGCTTGTTTAATCATTTATTAACAGTTAATGAGTAGAATTTAAGCCAGTAGGCCCACTCATAGTGTTAACACCATAAATAATGACTTGCTAAATAAAATAGCTTTAGCATCCTCTCGTGCCCTCGTCATTTATCATGCAAAATGATCAGATTTATCACCTCTCAGTAATTTTCACACCGAATTTCGAAAGGCTATTTTTCGTTGATCCAAACCGGTAATTTCTTAGTTTAATGCCTCCTTTTTGCTCCAATAAGAGCATTTAGAGTGATTTTTCGCATCAAATGGCATGCCCTGTTCCCGTTAGTTTGATGAAAATATTCAATCTAGCTGCGGGCAATTTTGTCATTTGCCCTCAAAACAAGGTGCAAGTAACAGTGTATGTTAATTGCTTTTTTAATTACGCAGTTACGACCAGGTAGCAGGTTGAAGGTCACCAGAGTTAATATTAATCTTCTTTGTTTAATTACTGCGCACACTAAATTTCGTTCGAAACATTAACGTTAATGCATATTCCTCTCAAAACACACTCCCAGTATGGGTCGTGAGGAGATTTGAATACTGATAGATGGACCTTCTACGGATCCTGCGTCTATTTACTTCAGTCTCCTCCTGCCTCCCTTCTCTCACCCCTTCGGAAAAGTTTCTCCACCATTGTTTATTAAATCACTTCATCACCATTCCCTATCTTTCATGGGTTTGATAAGGTCTCTCCGTCCCAGCGTGGCAGGGTCGCTCACCGGAACGTAACACCTGTCTCGTCCGACTGAAGACAGCGTTTCATTTTTTTTGTTTAATAACGAGAATACGTTCTCTTCTCTTGCTCCCTCGGTTGGTTCCTAACATTATCGTATCCCCTTCTCTGCCTAATGACGCTCGGCACTTAGTCAGGCCGATAATTTGGCGAGATTTCCTGTTTCCGTTGCCATCTCGCTCTCAATACTTCTCTCTCGTTCTAAATTTGCCTTTCCCTTCCCCCCCTCCCTTTTCCCGCATTCCTCCTCCTCCCCACCAGGAATGGCTCACAAAAGCGAGAGCTCTCATTCATCCCGCTCCGTTCTACTTTGTTCAAGTTTTCTTTACGATTTTCCGCTGCGCTGCATTTCAAAGGTTTAATTATTGCCAATTTACTTGGAGATAGCTGTTTTCCAATTTTCCGGAAGCGATTTAACCCGGTAAGTTCCTGAGGCTTGCAAATTTTTGCCAGACTTTAATGTGAAAAGTCTTTTGAAATAGAAGGATGAAGTTCCAATTGAATAATATTAAGGGAAGAGATATTTTATCGACTTGTAATCGGCGCGCCATTTTTATATAAACCTATGACCAAGATGTTAACATCATATGCGGTGTTCTGTGTCTATATGGGTGAAAGAAATGATATTGTAAACTCTGCTATGTCACAAAATCAATTGATATATTTCGCTGTCTTGCGCAAGAAACGCAGAATTTATAGCTGAATATAAATTTAGCGAAAACATTGCAATATTGCCAGTTGTTATTTATGGTGATGACGGATAGTTGCGTTTCTAGTTTATTTTTGTCTACATCTACATAGCACCCAGTGAGCCGCCGCAAGGGCGTGTGGCAGGGGGTGTTAGGTCTCCAACCATGCATACAAAATCCCAATCATGACATCTCTAGACAAATATCAGTTTGATCATGCACTGGATGAAATTAAATCACACAAAAGAAGGTAATTGCATGCAAGCAATGCAATATTCAACAACAGGACAGATATATTCCAATAATTTTGAAGGAGTGTTAAAAACATGGCTTTATATAAAAAAGCATATAGGATATCGACCAAATGTATACAGTACCAATACTACTTATCTCTTTCACGTCTGTGGTAAAATTTATTTTAATCTCTTATGGTACGGGAAAAAAATGACGTTTTAAATTCATCCGTTCTTTGTACTATCTATCTCCCTGATTTTACATACACGTTCTGATATACCATAGTCAGTTGTGGCCTGAGATATGTCTTTAACATCCTCAGATGAGTAACCTGCTTCAAATTTACGCAGTAAATGTAACCTGTATTTCAGTTTACAGTTAATTAGTGACTCCCATCCTAAATCTTCCAATAGTGTCGTGAGACTACTAACTAGTTCATAAGAACTTTTCACAAACCTAGCTGCTCTATGTCACACTCGATCTAGTTCCAACACTAAACCTACCACGTAAGAATACCTTATACCCGCAGCATACTCAAGGTGAGGCCGAACTAACGTGGAATAACAAAGCTACTTAACCCTCTCATTACTATTCCCAAGTATCCTTTTTATGAACCCTAACTTATTATTTTCTATTCCGTAAATTTTACGAATGTGTTTCCTCTGGTCATATCTTGAGTATATCGTAACACCCAAGTTTACCGATTCTACGTTTGTTTTGTTAGTTCCCCGCATGCTGTAACTGTTTTCGTGTGAAACACTCATTCTCCAAATATATATTGAAATATTTTCTCAAATTTATATTTAGCTCCCATGTCTCGCACCATTTTGGATCGTATTTAGGTCATTAGATAATGATAACCTATCTTCATGACTGTATATTTCCCTATATCTCCGCACCGTCAGCAATTAGACGAAGTTTACTGGAAACTTGAAGTCTGTGCATCGACCACACAGTTCTTATTCAGTACTATCTTATATCAATAAACAGTTAAAAAAGGAAGCTCATAGAAATATTATACGTTTACATTTAATTTTATTTTAATCATCTCGGGTAGATTTGACTGTGTATCGCTTTAGAATTTGTTGCTGGATGGTGAAATTTGCGACTGAGGCAAAATAACAAAATCTAGCCATGGAATGCTTCCTAGGCGAAATAATAGTAATTAATTTGATTAATGAGAATTTTTAAAAGATTATGAACGATTCGCTTTTACCAGAGTATAATCTATGACAATTATACAGTTGTAAGTGACATGCAAAATGATACTCAAGGACCTGTAAATTATGATTTTAAGACATTGTAAAATAGATCCGCAGAGGCATTGAGTTATATTGAATGAAAGTAGGAGTCAAGCAGTATAGCTACTTGGCTTCACATTTTGACATATTCGACATATTTGTTCATATGTGATTGCAAACCAAATAAAATAGCCTGAGCATTCTGATAATAATTAAAATATATATATGATGGAATCAATTTGCGTCGGTGTCAGCAATTTGAACAGGGTCAAATCAATTAATCTTTCTTTTTTGTTAACATTACTTCAGTGCATTGATTGCAATAACCCATCAATTTGCCTGGAAAATAATTCGGGAATCTAGCGGGAAATAATTTTTTACCTTCATTTTAGGTAATTAAAAAAATCGCAGCCTCAAGTCCGCGGAAGCTGTCCTGACTTAGTTCCCCCCCTCACCACGTTACGCGAATGCCACACGTTAATTATAATTATGGCGCAGTAGTCGCGGCCAGTAAATTTACTTTTAATTCTTACTGAGTCTCGTAATTATTTTTAACTCGGTAGATGCTCTTCAAATACAAAACTTATGACACTCTTTTCAATTAAATATTTTGGCGAAAATGGCCCGTTCCGAAAATAATCATTGAGCTTTGAAAATTGAGGATAGTATTTCTCATCTGCCTAATTATTCTTAAATTGAAGTTATTTTACACGAAATTTTGGAGAATGTAACGAGGAAAGATTACGACTCATGCCGTGCATTACATTGATTTTTACTGACTTTTGCGTGTTTTTACAATGTGCAACGAAATACAAAATTATACCAAATGTTTATAAAACTAGAATGACATTTACTAGATCTTCCACTCTGATTTGACCTTCATTATCAAATGTATATTCTTTTTCCATTACTCCTGTTCCACTAGGAAAACTGAGGCGGTCGAGGGAAAATAGCCCGGCCTAACCTTGTATACACGAATATCAGCCATTTTAGGGTTTTGTTTGTGTAGATTTTAGTTGACACTTTTCTCGTACTTCATCCAAAAATCAATCTGATGGATTAAAGCTAATCCTCCATGTCATTTTCTATGTTTTCTCTTTAACGATGATGTTGAAAATGTATTATTAGCCAATCGTTGCTACTACGGTAGGAGATATCATATTAATAAAATAAGAGGTATTAAGCGTAGAATAGAAAGATTTAGATGTCATTTTTCCGACGAACGATAAGGAATCAGATTAATGTTGTCCACTGAGGGGAGGGAGTATTTTCAATCAAATATGCTGTAAAATCACCCTCTGCCGCACACCCTACTAAAAATTTAATACTTTTGTCGGAAAATTTCACTGCTGGATATTATTAAAAAATATTTATGGATACATTCATGTTTATTTTCATTGCGAACGACTATTTCAGGCGAAATATATTTAGAATCACTCTCTTCAATCATATTTTATGTATGTGTAGGCATCTAAATACACATTCCCAATGTCTCAGATTGTTCTGTAAGGTACTTTTTGCGTGTCACTTTATTTCCAAAACTATTTAATCTATTTGCTACTAGTAAGTTTGGCGATAGAAATCATCCTTCTTGTCCATTTATTTAAAATTATTTCATTCTCATTTTAGCCACCTCGAACTATTCCTCTCATCTGCCTTCCGTCCTTTTCTTCTTCTTTCCGTTTCTTCTATTTCTTTTCCCATTACTCTACTTCTCTTAACTATTTTCACATCTATTTACCTGTAATCTATGATTGATTTCCTTTCCATGTACATGGAACAATAAACAGATAGTTCTTGCTTAGCATCTGAGGAACTATTATGTTGTACTGATCATTCTTTGAATAAGTCTTTCATTTTGGGTGATTTAAACATGGTTTTCATCATAACAAAGCTTTGAGTACTTGAAGTATTACAAACCCTTTTGTGTGAATTCTCCACCAGATATTTTTACGCCCATAAATGAACATTGAATATAGCTACTGCAATCAATGACCAGTAAGATATTTTTTAATGAATTGCTTTAAATTGTACTTCACTTTCTCTATTACTACATAGAGCCGTGGATATGTAAAAATGTACATATAATTTAAAGTACAACTACAGTGATTGAAAAACGAAAAGATTTTATCTTTTTTGACGAAATTTCACAAATAATTTGTTTAAATCCACTGTTTTTTACGCGGCGACGAGTGGGAGGGTCGCGGCGTCGTGCGCAGAAGGTCTGGGCTCGAGCCTGCCTGGAGCCGCCGTCGGTGCAGATCTTGGTGGTAGTAGAAAATTCTCCTGTGCACCTCCTGTGCACTCCTGTGTTCTCCTGTGCACAAAGAAAGTGCACCACCTTGATATCGCATTTGAAAATTAGTGTCAAGCTGTCATATGTCTTTTTGAAGCCTCCTTTGATCAACGGTTACAATTATAAATTAATTAAAATTTATTTCGGAGACAGTTTTGAATCGCGTGTGACGTTTTATATTCCAGAGTCTCGAATGAGTCATTTCTGCCTTTTACTTGCACATATTTTTCACTCACTTCCAACTACGGGTGCAGACACTTTTGTAAGCATCAAAATGGACATTATCGCATTACATTTCATTTTCGTGTAGTTTTTCCGCGTCACTCTCTAATTTTTTGTCGGTCATCGTCTCCCACTGCGACAAGCGTTTTCGATTAGTTTCTCCCCCCGATTCCCACCAGTCGAATGGCTGAAACTCAGCTTGCGTTGACCGCAACCTTCACCTTTTGCTCTCGAAACCCTTTCCTCTGGTTTGCCCTCTCCTCCTCCATGCCCCACCCCATCTGACGCGGCTTCCTTCATTCCATCACCCACTCCCCCAGCCCGCTTCCACCTCTCTCCATCCTCTTCCTAAATTAAATTCTCTCTGTTTTCAACTCCTACTCTCTCTCTCTCTCATTTTGTAAACTTTCTGACAACCGTGCTAGTTCTCTAATTAAAAAAGTTGACGAGTTTTGAAAAGGTAGTCTTCCGGGGTTAAGTGTAGGGGATTCGAGTGTATTCTTTTCTCACTGTGATTGGTTTTTCTGACTCCTCTCTTCTCCCTAATCGACACATCGTTGCCGGGTAAGCCGTTGTTCTCCTCGCAAATCCATGATTCTTGAAGAAATGGTCCAAAATTCCCAATTTTCGACCAAATAATCGGGTTAAGGTTATATCTGATAGTGTAGTAGGAAGTCATTTTATTTTCACAGTTACGTGGAATCGCCTAATTTTGAAGCTGAAAAGTCTTGCAAAACGAATAGGCATTCGGGCGTGTGCCATCGCATGCTCCTCAATCAAATTCGGCTCGAATATTGGTAGCATGTGAATATCGGATTAAATATTCCTCCAGCTTTAGAAATGCGATTAAATGGGGTTACGCCCACCATACTCTACCACGATAGGGAGCGCACTCATCTCATAATTTTTTAACTTGAACATCGGAATAGGGAAATGTTGAAAAGATAGCTCATGCAAATATTAAGCGGTGCGCTTTCTCGGAGAAGTACATTTGCCTGCTACTCTAACTTAAAATATTTTCTTCTACTTGAAGTTGCCGTGAGTACCTAGAGCTAACCGAAACTATGACCTTGCATTGTTTTACTGATTTCAATATTCAGCAAGAATAATCAAAATCTTTTCTACGATACTTAAGTTAAATACAATATGCTACTAAACGTATATTTTTCAAACTTCGAGATGTTAGTTGTTTCGGTGAGTTGACTGAAAATCCATTAATTTAGTGTGAATTTTGATGTATTCTTGAAGAAAAGTCAATTTTAATTGGCATCGTAATCAATTTTATGCATTCTAATTATTTAATTAATGCTTCGGTTTGAGAATTTTGATCACGGTGCCTGAATCCCGTCTCAATTGAGTTCACGCAAATCTCACAACGCCCTTCCTTAGTTGGAAGCTTTCGGGACACAAATCTTACATTATTGCTCGCATGTATTCAAAACCATATCTATATTCTATTTACATACTCATTTAATTTCGATTCTGTAGTAATGACATTTCAGTAACGAATAACATGAACTTTTCTATAAAACGCAACATTGACGGAGGTTTTGATAGCTGAAGAGACCATTGCACGTTAACTATTGCAGTGATGAGGACTATTTACATTTATATTTTTTAATTACATGTAAATACAGCTAGCTTGCTGGCATTTTCTTATAATTAAGCAATCACCGTAGTAAATTTTGAGACCATTACTTAGACTCTATCGACACATGTAATAGTAACATGATGATGCAATGGCATCTATCTCAATAGACCGTCCCATGTTCCACATATCACGGAAAACTATTAAGTGGCTTTTAAGGGAAGAAACCATTCTTTATTTCAGAGATGTGGCCGCCTAGTTATTAACGAAGTCGAAAGAAGGCGACTCCTTCCCTCCCGCCTACGCACAAACGACACCCTCTTAAAATTCCTCCGCTATCGAACGTGCCCAATCTATTCCCCCTCCAAATCTGTTTTTCTCTCCTCACATCCAATCTCTCCGTCGACCTCTCTTCCCAACCCTCTCTCCCTCCCTCCACGCCCCCATCCTTCCCACGCCCTACTCCCTACGAATCCTTTTATCTTCACCTTCTCATTTCTCATCCTCCCCTTCTGCCCCCATTCCAGCTGTCTTCATTCTCTCCATCCTTCCCTCCAGCCCAACCTCTCCTTTCTCTCGCTTTCTTCCCGTCTGTAAAATCTTGATCCGACTCGAAGACTGGCCTCGCATCGCGACTGTCAAATGTCTTTCTCTCCCGTCCCCTGCCCGCCCAGACATCTGCTCGTTCAGTTCACAGTGCCGCCCGCAAGACGATTCCAATTCCATTCTTAAGAGGATTTCAATGTTGCTTGACCGCTCTGCCCCACTCTTCCCACACTCTCCCTCTCTTTCTCTCGAGCATTTCATTCCCCCTTCATCTCTCCTCCAACCCCTCCCCCCAATCCACCAAATATTTATGCTCTGTTTTAGGATTCTCTATCATGTTAAAAGATCGTTTTACAAAGCGCTCGGGTCGGGGGTAGATCGAAGGGGAAGAGTAGCGTCTAATTCCGTGTCAATTCCACCAAGACGCTTCTAGAGTCTCGCACCAAGCTGGACAGCGGATGATCGTGTTAGGAAGATAATGTTTCATTCCATGTGTCTTTCGCTCCGAACGCTTATCGACACGTCACGGGCAGATGATATAATTATGCTAGGGAGCGAAATTATTAAAAGTGACTTCACAGATGTTTCACATGTGAGATAAATGTTCCTCAACTTCCCGTACCTCAGAGGTAATTGCACATAAAATTGAATTTCAATAAAATGTGTAAAACGATTCGACAATATCTTCCGGGAACTAAAAAAGAAAAATAGGTCTGTTGACGGAGACAGCATTATGTGACTCCTCTTATCCTCCGCTTAGGATATCATAGTTCCTGTCATTATTTGAATAAAAAGTTACTTATATATTCAGCCAACCTGTCCGCTTGTCTGTCAAAATTTGAGACAACTGGTACAGCTCTCAACATGAGATTTTCAAATCATCAAGACAGATTCTTTATAATGTGCGGAAAGCGAGTTGGAAAGCAATTTTGCGGTATAACTAGTTTAGAGATCAGTCTTCGGTCTTGAGTATATTACTGATTAATGCATGTGATCGTCAGAATTGGTTTTGTTTTGCAACGGATCGCCTGAAAAAGTACGCTAACTTTCTTTTCAGTCTTTTTAAACTTATAATTGCATAACGGGTTTTCTTTGGGAGAGCAAGTTTTGTTCTGTAAATTATGCATTGGAATAACAAAGAAAAAAATTAAGTTATTTTACCAAAATTAGCGTATCATTAGTCGATTTTATGTTAAGTAATTATTTTCTTGAAAATATCCTTTGCTCTTTATTTTAGTCGAATTCCAATTTGCGGCAAATTATTTGCCTCGGCTAATTATAATTCAGCTATAAAAACTAGATGTTTGTAAACTGATGAGTTGCTTTATAAGACTGGAAAGCTATAATTAACCTAATCTCTTTGATAGCAGTTGACCACCATTATTGACCATTCCAAGAGCGCTGCCGCAACCTAAAAAGCATTCACTACTAGTATTTTGTACCAATCCAAAAAAACTTAGGTCCGTTTGTGCAGGCAAATTCCTTTAAACTTTTCACTAGAAGTGTTATTACACGACCAAGGTACACGTAATGTCGATGTCACTGATTAATTTTTTACCTTTTTAATTGGTACTAATAACATATTTTCGGTACTATAAATTCCAGACCATTAAACCTCAGGTACCATAAAGACCATTTCAAACCTCATAATAACCTCATTCAATACTCTAAAGATCGTTGGGGTTTGCTTCCCAATGTACGTAAAATCATTGGACATAAAGGATGATCCCTTGGGATTTTCGGAGAAGGTATTAGTTCCACAGCACCGGTGTCCAACACGCGATTCGGCCTCACGATTTTAAACCCGTGGGTCATCGGCGAGTGATATCTTCGAAAACCAGGTTAACCAGGAGATCTTGAGTAAATAAATACACACTTAAATGTATCTATGACTTTTCCATATTATATCTGGTAATAAGAATTCTATTCTAATCATTCCGATATTTGTTTGTGTGGAGGAAAAAAGCGTAAGGAAAAGAAATTGTTTCTTTTCTACCTACCAGATTACCTACCAGATATTTTTTTCCTTTGTTCGTTTAATTTTCGTCTCATTTGAGACGTTTAGTCCACGATAAACGGAAAGACTTAAACAGAATAAAAAAGCTTAGATAACGTAATGAAATACTATTTCAAGTTGACGATATATTTTAGTGGCCAATTTTTATGCATGACATGTCTGCTTACCTGAGTTTACTCTTTTATATCAAACCGAACTAAGCAACGGTATTCGTTTCCAGGTCGAATATATATATATATATATATATATATATATATATATATATATATATACATGTATATAAAAATATATATATGTTTATGTATTTATATATATACATGTATATATATATATATATAAATTAACTAAATAGTCATAGCAAACACAGAAACTAAAACATATAAAAGAGGGACTCACTAGTTCTCGAATTTTCGGTGGTGCAACCACCTTTCTCAAGAGGAATTAGGAACAGAACGGTTGCACCACCGAAAATTCGAGAACTAGTGAGTCCCTCTTTTATATGCTTTAGTTTCTGTGTTTGCTATGACTATTTAGTGATTTTTTTTGTGCACGTTCGTGGGTTTTCCAAGAAAGTAACTATATATATATATATATATATATATATACACATATATATATATATATACTGACAGGTAAATAATTGCAACGAATTAATGTTCCCAATAGATATCCTTCTATATTATAATTTTCACCCCTACCATGCCTTTTCCATTGCCTTTTACCATTGTCTATCTATTTCTAATCTGAATTCAACCGCCCATCATTTTTTTGACTCTGCTTTAGTCTCGTAACGGCAGGAGAGTTCTCTATTCCAATATTTCTTTTATAAGTAGCTTGTTAATATTAATACAGCCATACCAATTTTTGTCTCCAATTTGTCTTCGGGTGAGATCAATTCACGTATCGGTCTGCGGGCGATCATTTATTACCTTTTCGTCTACTGATCCATTGCATTAGCAATAAATTTGATAAAATGAAATGACAAAGATATATTTAATGCCGCCGAGAATCGTTGCACTAAGGGTGAATTTCTCTCTTGTTGGAAAGTTTTCATTTTCTTTACTCTCTGTTTATTTTTTCAGTTAATGCTAATAGATACGTAAATATTCAAACTGAAACCATTCCTTGGCACAAATTTATTTCCATTGAACGTGATTTAGGAACTTAATTTCGTGAATTATTTTGACTGATTTTCACTCGAGAATAGGTGTATGGCGCCAGGTTTTCTCTTGATGCTTGAATTGATTGTTATTTCTGTAATTATTCATCACAAAGTTGGATTCTTATTTTTCTACAAGCATTCTTCAACATAGATGATTTCCTATAAATATGAACTCCATAATCCAGTTCTTTCTGGAAGGTTCCAACCGTAAAAATCAATGTAGCAGGTGGATGTGGGAAAATAGTAATTTTAAATAAAAACTGGCGATAATTGTTTGGAATTGTTACTTAAAAAGTTGATTTAAAGGATAAATATTGGCACAAATATGGAAATTTTGTGTCAAAACATTACCTGCCATCAATGCAATTCTCGCGGTTATGTCAAAGCTATGAACTTAGCAATTTGCAATTGATAATTTGATGACAATATCTACTAAATTGCAGCGGCTGACACTGCGAGAATTGAATTCATTATGATGTTGTTTTAAATATTAATATATCCTCTCTAATATTTCCCATACGATCTGTCAAATATTTTGTGACCAAATAAAAGGGATAATTAGATTGCTATCACAAATTTTTTTAGAGCCAATCTTCTGTAAAACGATATTTAAACTAGAATGTCCGTGTGAGTACTAATAGTTAATAATATTTGGCAGATACCACTCGGAAATAGCTGACGATTAAAGGTAAAGTCATCTCGTATTACTCAGGATACGTATTGTAATATACGCAGGTATGTACTAACGAGACCAGCCGTCAACGTGCGCAGGTTTTACTCCAGTGGCTGTAGCTTACTTGCCAGCTAATGTGATAGTAGCCTACACTTGCTTTCTTCCTCCTGGTAATTAAGAGTTGTGGGAAGAAAGCGAATTCAGCGATTTTTGTACATTATACGAATCACTGAGAATAACTAGGAATTAGGTATGGTCTCGTTCTATTTCCAGGTGACTCAGAAAAGTCTAGCCACTAGCCGGTGAAATAGTTTTTTTAATTCCATTATGACGTTTCCCATCGGAAGAGGCATTCAGAAACCTCATTCTCACTATGGATCCAAACGACATTGCATTAAACCATTTTTGCTCGAAATTTTGTAGATGGAATTTTAAGAAAAATATTCGAGTTTATAGTATTTCGTTTACGTATGCCAATAAATGCCTTATTTATTTCCCCTAAAACGCTTACGGAGAGGCGCGCCTTTTTGTGATGTGTTTTTCCTGCCCGCTGTGGCAAAAAGACAACCGTCGGAGCGGCCTGCGTGGCGAGAGGCAGTCGGTGTAGCAAGGGATGTCCCGGCGTCGCGGGTGGTGCGGCCGACGCGGGTGAGGGGGGGGGGCGGCCTTGCGCGCATGCCCACACTGGGAAGGGGGACGAAATGGCCCGGGCGGGAGTGGGGACGCTCCGGGGAGCGAAGGGGATGGAAGAGGAAAGAGAAGAAATGGGGTAGTTTAGTTAGCTGGGGTGCGGGGGAGGGGGGTTGGGAGGAAAGAAGGGGCAAAGAAAAGGGAGCGAGGTAAAACGAGGTGGAATTGGTGGAAGCAATGGCGAGAGACGGGGATGCTGCCACTTTGGAAACACAAAGAAAGAGGAGGGCTGGAGCCGAAGGAGAGTCGAGGAAAAAAAGAAAAGAGGGAGGAAAAGATGAGACGCGCATTCCACGCTCGCATCCCCGCAAATGACTATTGCAGAATAAATTAGGATGGCAGTAAAGCCAGGAAGTGTGTTGTCGGAGTCAGGGAATGGTTCGGAAGGACGACGAGGATAATGGGGATTTTCCCTTCGGGAGAGAAGGGAAAGCGAATGGAGGTAAAAAAAGACGGGAAACTGAGGAGGCAATTAGCAGACCTCATCCTCATGTCACAATACGGAACGCCGCTGTTCTCTTCCAACTCAAAATGTCCAGGGCGGTCCGAAAAAACACGGCAATATTTTGCTTCTGTGTTGGGAGCGAGTTTTCGTTTTAAGGAATGACTGACTAATGGGACTGTTGCATCTTGAAACTGTCGAATGAAGTGGTCAAATGGGAACAAGGGAGAAACGGAAAGTTAATAGATAACAAAAGGCGTTGGCAAGCTGTTTTGTGGTGGTATCTGGGAGGAGGGACGTCGACTGCGGGAAGGAGGAAATGATGCTAAGAACACATGAAGAAAGGGAGACGAAAGATTGAAGGGACTGCTTATGTGAAACGAATTCATTGGTTACGTGCAAAGTGGTTTTCACGGTGCGTAAATAGTTATTTCAACCTTTCTCCATGGCATAAAATTCAAAAAACCTGAAGTAATCAATTTCGATACCCACGCCGAGTAAAATTGATCCCACAATTAATATTTTCGTAATTATTATATTTTAATAACCTTTAATGAGGCTTAATTGAGTGAATCTTTTATGAAAATAGAAACTCATACGCACTTTCTTGAAAAATTATGAATTTTTAAAAATTAGGCCGCTGAGAAGTGGGCATTCTCATTTGTTTACATCAGCATAACGCGCTATATTAGAGTTGTTCATAAACATTTAGAATTTGATCTTTGAAAAATCTCAACTAATGGCAGATTTGTGTCATACATTGAGATGTTATTCACTTGTGTTCATGTTCAGTGTTCATGCGACAGATAATCTGTGAATTATGAAAATGCCTAGAATTGACACTCAAAGGTATCTTTGATACACACAATCCTGATGAAAAAAACAGACATAATTCACAAGGACAAATATGTGAAAATCGAATCAAAGAAATATTTACGAAATGGTTATCACCGTGAATAAAGAACAGCCGTATCACTTCGGCGGTCTTGAATTTCATTTGGAGTTTCTACAGTACGCGTAAACCTATAATTTGCTCACGAGTAATTTTTAATTAGCCCTTAAAAATATTATCCCGTAACTAGTAAGGTATATTGTAAGGTATGAGAGCAATAAGTGGGCACGTTGCTGAGAACGGCATCGTGCGTCTAGCTTACCTAGAGTGTGATTGATAACTCCTCTGTTCTGAAGGACTGTTTACATCCAAATGTACACATCTTATCTGCCTTGATTTCTGCATATTACATAGCATTCGTGATCTACAACAAAGGGTAAAGGAAATCATTTTACGGAGGATTAGGAATTCCGCTCGCAGTCACGCTTGCCTCGATACTTGGAAAAACCCGTACAATGTGTTTCTGCCGCCAGCACTTTCTGTGTTTTCGCGTGGGAGAGGATGTGGTGGTCTTGAGATAGTTTTTGAATGGGGAGATGAGAAAAGGGATATGCGTAGGGTGAAAATAAGAGGGAAAGACAGAAGGATCGGCGGGGAGGGATGGATGGAATGGGGGGCGGAGGGTCTACCACGCGGTATCGTCGAGGGAGGCGAGCGAGTGAGAGGATGTTGGAGAGGAAGGGCGATGAGGGGGGGGTGCGAGGTCGGGGGGAAGGTGGGCGATCGCCGGCGCGAGGGGGCGGCGGCCGGGGCGGGCTGGCAACTCGGCTCTCGCTATTAGCGGCGGCAGTAACCGCGTGGCCGCCAGGCTGGCCGGACTCGCTCCACGCGATCACCGTCGACGGCACCATTCGATTCCGGGTGCATCTCGGGCGTGACGTGACCCTCCCTTTGCACCTCCTGGGAAATATTAAGTGTGTGCCTCCACAGAAAACAACCAAAAGTTCTCCCCCAAAAGTGTGTCGCCAATTCAACCACTCACTCCCGTCATCCCTGCTCTGATATGAGGATATTTTATTGCCAAATTGCCTTGTCCGTTCTAAAGCAGTGAATCTATAGCAGCCGCCTCCCCTCCCGCAATTCATTTTTCTTCTCGTCGCTCCTCACCCAAACATGACCCCACCTCCGAGGCCTCCCATCCTCCGAAGCCCTACGGAGCCCCCCCCACCGCGAGCCCCTTTTCCCGAAGTTCGACGATGATGTCCCGGCCCGCGCGCTCCTCCTCCTGCCCCGCTCTCCCGGGCCCGACCGACCCGCAGTCACCGACGCCCAAGTCTCCCGTTCCCTCGACTTCCCTCTCCCCGGTATCTCCCCCGGTCCCGGAAACCGACGACCTACCGGAATGCGCGCCGGTGTCCCCAGAGTCAGTGCCCGGAACCGAGGATGAGGGGGGTGGCCGAGAGGACGGGGAAATTGAACCGAGGGCGGCCCGAGTGCCGACCGAGAGGCGGTTTTCCTCGTCCGCGGAGCAGCGGAAGTCCTCCGTTTCCCTGCCGGAGACACCGAAAAGGGGGAAGTTCTCTCGCTCCCGGTCCGTCCCGGAGGAGGGATATCGCCTCCGGGAGCCGCCATCCCCACCGCCTCCGGCTTCCCCCCCTCCTCAGCCCTCAAACAACAACACCGCGACCCCGAAGACGAGACCCGACCTGCCGCTGCGGGGCCCGCTACGACTCGGAGCGGGTTCGCCGCTCCTGAGGAGCCAACGTTGGCGGCTGGCGGCCGCGGGGGCTGGGTACGCGGGGTTTGGCGCGGCTGGCCAGTGGCGGTTGTGGCAGAGGTATTATCCCGAAGGCGGATGGGGATGGGCCGTCGTCACTGTCTCCGCCCTCGTCCACATTCTCAACCATGGACTGCAGCTGTCTTTCGGCGTTCTCATAGGCCCGGCGGCGGTCAAGTTCATGGTGCCGGAGGTCGTCAACTCAGGTATTTCCGGATGCGAATGTTGTGCGCGTTCGTTCGAGGAAAATGTTCCCTGCAATTAGATGTTATTGCACCGGGTTGGTGATGACGTTGCAAGGATTTGCCCCGAACGAGAATCACCTGCTAGAGAATGCCTTCAGTTTGAGGGGGGGACTTCTGATGATAATAGCCTAAGCGCTCTTTAAAGGTAATCGCAGTTAGTTGGACTGTGAAGGATTGAGATAGAAATTCTCTGATTAGTGTTGACCCTTTTCTAATCAGGTATCATTTTTGAGATGTTCTTTATACCATCACACGTTATTTTTCATAAACGCTCCACGTACGACAATTCTTTAGAACTAATTATGTTTCATTATTGCTTTATTGTAATGTATTTTGTCGTATTAGGATTTTTGTCATTACTTTGCTAAACTAACTATGATGATTAATATAAAAAGGTTGGCCTTTTTGAGTTGCTATGTGATAAGATTATTTTCCAATAAGACTCGTGATTGCTAAGTACTTGTAATTTTGTCCCTTCAGTTATTTGAAAATGTTTAGTATTTTAATTATCCAAATATCGTAAAATATATTATTATCGATAAGACTTAACCAGTCTCGTTAATTTATAATTCATGATCTAAGAGGTACAACTGAGGAATTAGTGCTTGCATAAAAAATGATGCACCTAAGACTACTGATATTTTTGATTCTGCAGTAAGGATAGTAGTTGCAATTCTTTAGTTGCTTCCAAGAAGTTAGTCCCTTAAGAGAAAAATACGGAACTATTATGCACGATGACTCGTGTTCGATGAATGTGGTGTTAATGAAATGAACTGGTGTGAAGGAAATCGCGAGCTCTTCTACAAAATGGTCTTCTGAGATCTCCGTAAATAGCTCCACTGGAGGCAGTTTTGCCTCTGATTAAGTAGACTTTTGTAAAGCAGTAATTAAGTCGTGAAATAGATATGCAGTTCACGTAATTTCTCTTTTAGATAAAACGAGGAGAGAGTAAACCCCTTTCCTTCACATTCTCCGGTTAAGTTTCCTGTTGGAGCATAAATTATATGAAATATAGTATGAATGTCATTTCTCTCCTAGTACAGAATGAGACAAATGAAATGGATTTTTCAGAGCGCCTATATTACTGCTTTAATGAACATCAGTTATCCAAGGGCAGTTGTTGGTAAAATGACCGTTCGTATTTCATTAAATTCACACTATTGCGTACCAATAGTCAAGAATCTGGTCTAAAACGAGCATATCGGCAATTCACTTACGAGACAGAAATTCATAAGGGCGTCATTTTTTTGCGTGAAAGGAATTGTAGTCAAAGATGCAGGGCATGCACAATGGATTTTGCGACCAGAGAACCGATTATTAAAAAAATGTTGACATTGTGCGAGAATCGAAATCTTTAATGGCTGGACTGGTAGTTTATACGAAATATTTCAGCTTGATATTTTCCTTTGTCTTTCTGCTCTCATTACAGCATTATCCCTTCTACCTTTTGTTGCGCTAAATAAAAGTTCACCTTTGCTGGTATTGCATTCTTCGGTAACGAGTGGGATACCTAATGGGGCAACTCACTCCTTTGACGAACGAGCACCATTTGTTGCAGGTGAATCGGGGGCGATTATTTCTCGATGGCAGTCAATGAATCGGTTCAGTGTCCTCGCCGCGTCTCCTCCCTCGAACGGGGGCGCGGAGCGGAGTTGAATCGACTCGCTTAAGAACTCTTTTGCCGCGCGATCGTTTCTCTCGCCGTAGATGATGCGCATATCGAAAATACCGTAATGTGTAATTTCTCCACCGTAGTAGAGTCACCAGCTAAACAACAACCCACGTGAATGTTTACAGAGTTCTGCTTAATGTTTCTGTCAGGTTTATATGGGGCTTTCCTTGTTTTTCATCCATTATTTTTTACGACTGATTTTCTTTGCGGCATACGTAATCTTCACCTAAATTCGTCATACATTAGCGTAAATCAAATATACCCGCACTTGTGATGGTCAGTTTTTATTGTATTACTCGCATGTTATCCAATAGAGACAGCGTAATAGGTGTACTGGATATATTTACTTTCTGATCTTAATTACTGACTTAAAATCGACTAATTAAACCGTTGTAATTTAGCCGGTAGAGCGCTGGTCTACCAAACGGAGGAACATACCGGAAGGGCCGGGTTTGATTCCCGGTGACGCCACTGGGCACCCTCATCTTCACCCAAGTGATAGGATTTTTCGGGTTCCGCGTTCTCTCTGGGAAACTACAGGCAGCACAGAGAAGGAACTTCCCCCAAACAGAATGTGTGAATTTCACACGTCATTGGACTTCGTGTTAGGTGAGCTCTACGGCTATCAAAGCTGATCCATGTCGGAAGATAAGAAATGGTGAGGATGGAAAAGAACTGGATGCAAGAAGAAATGTAAGTTGGAGGAACAGATTATGCCAATTAGAAAGCAAGTTTGTTATGAAGACGTAAAAATGTTAAAAACATTCGCAGACGTTTTCAAAGATCGCTGCAGTATATATTGAGTGAATATAAAGCACAAGAAAATGAGGTTAATTTGATTCTCATTGAATATGAAAATTGTGTTGAATGAAATGATTGGTCCCAATACTACAGAGAATGGAACACTTACAAATTCAAGAGTTTAAAAATAGGAGTCCTGTGCTCGGCACTCTTGATTAAGAGGAAAAGAATCTCAAGTATATCTTACATCGTACTCATGAACGTCTAGCATTGCCTGGAGCGCTTCATTGCGGTGTTTAGCAACATCTACATAGTCTCTTCCAAGGAGAATGCGCATAAATTAAATGCTCTTGATGCTTTTTAGATACTCTTGAAATGCAGGTATGGATTACCCTAGCAGGATAGTAAGGAAGACAATCGACTCGAAGTCTGCATAGGGTGAGGTTAACTATGAATTTGGTGTAGGGAATTAGGAAAGAGATAAAAAATGAAATGGCGTGAGAGCTAGCTATACGTTGAGTGCTCTAGTAGAATGAAGAATGCTTGGTAAATGGAGAGGAGGGTGGAGAAGATATATATTTTGGGGGACATTAAGACAGGATTGAAATTATTTGGAGCTGAGTAAGGAAATAGGGCAAGAAAAAGTTTGAAGGCTCCAAGGGTTTCCCGGCAAAGGTCCTGGATGAGGAGTTCTCGGGTTTCCCACTGGGAAGTAGCGGGTGCGTCAGCCCCGACGTTTTCGACGACTAAGTCGCCCGTTGCCTTCAGGAAAAGTTTGTTTATATCGTTAGGGAAAAGTTTGTTATGAAGGGAAAAGGAAAAGGTTTGTTATTAAGAAAAAGGAAAAGTTTGTTATGAAGGAAAAGTTTGTTTATATCGTAGAGATAAATTCAGAAACCTAGGAAAATAGCATATTCAGTGAATCTCAGGACTCATCCAATTCAGTCCTCTCTGCGCCATTGTTTGCGCATGATGAAGTTGAAGCAAATAATCTGATGGAAGTAGCATGCCTAAGTAATGCTCGCAACATGCAGAGTGGCTACTTTTTTTAAAAGAACCATTTTCCATCGGTCTGTGTATTAGCGAAGCGCGTGATTATTTCAGCTACGAAAAACCATTGGGAAAATCATTATATAGCTTTTTTGATGGGTAAGTACTGCTCAAAGCATAAGGAGCAACGTCCTGAGAGCAACAGCAATAATAATTAATAAGCAACAGGGTAAATTTGTAGCCGTTACATTACTTTTCCGCGTTGTTTACGTGAAAAATCATAGCATGTATGTTTTCTTTTGAGGATACGATAATGGAACCATATACTTTCTTCGTTCTGCATAAGTAAATCTCCGCCCTCCGCCGCCACCCTTCCTCCTCTCCAAGGCGCCGCCTCTCCTCTCCCAACAATCATAACAAACGACCCGCGTCTCTGACCGTGAGAGGCGTCGGGAGATCTATTCTTTCAAATGCGCCTCCCGCCCCCGCTATTCGCCCCCTTCCCCTCTGCCGTCCGCCGGCTTGTTTTTTGAGCGGTGCCGTGTGCCGTTCGCGCAACTTTCTTTCGATGATGAATGAAAGATGAGGGCGGGCGCTATCAAATCTCCTTTCGGGAGGGCTGGATATCAGGAGTGGGCGGGCCGGCGGGTGGAGACGAGAAGTACCCACTTCACGGGCCACTCACCATCTAAATATCGGCTCAAGATTATTCCACAACAGTTATCGGTCCGAAAGCAAAAAGAGTGACGCAAAAATGACTCACGCAAGAAATCCTGCCCCTCTCTTGAACAAGGCACTCGGGTGATGCCGAGCCATAAAAAAGTGAAAGTATCTCCTCCCTCCCCCTTTCCACCAACCCCAACCTCCCCACCACCACCCCACATCAACCCCCCTCAGTTCCCCTCTCCACCTCTCTTCATGCTCTCCTGGCGGAGACAGTGCACCTTCCTTTAGTACCCCTGCCAACCCCAAGCGTCAGGGGAATGGAGGAGGGTTTGGGGATTAAGGAGAGAAGGGTTATGGGTGGCCTAAGGAGGTGAATGACAAGGAGAAAGAGGGAAGGAAATGGTTCAAAAGTTCACTCGGTCGTCGATCACCGCTAAGGTCGTAAAGCGAGGCTTTTTTTTAACTGCTAGGTTGGTGATAAAGTAGGAGTCTTCATTTTACTGTGGCTTCTGTTTCTCTGTAATGCATTAAAGGCACAATGATGACGCGTTTTGATGAGTTGCCATTTTAGGGAAACCAAATGTTGTAGGGTTGCCTGATAGACCAGCGTCCTTGCCATGCTCTAGTTATCCCATTCCTATTGTCAGAATATTTGTTGTGGGTTTCTGAGTGAATTTTCTATTGAAAGGTCAAATGATCCCTCTCGCGAACCTTTCGCAGAATGTATAACCGAAATCCAGCTCTATGCTGATACCCTTCCGTAGCATGTAGAATTGATTAATAGATAATGTGACACAAACTATAACTTTTTCTCCTGACTTACGCGACTGTATTATTTTATGCATATGATTTTTTTGATTAATTTACTCGCATGGACTACAAAATGAACTACATAATACCATTACTTTGTTAACTTTTTGTGTCCTTTTGGCTGGGCTCTCTGATTAATAAGACCGTTCATTTCAAGCCATCCGTGCTTGTTTTAACATAGGTCACGCCCATGAAAATCAATTTCACGCCTGTCTCAACAGCATTATTTAAGCAAAGTATGCTTAATATTAATTCATGGGGTCAATGAAATGAAAAATTAGAATAAGTTACTTTAAACCATTAGAGATCCTGTCATCGGAATGGATAACGTGACCTAAAATATGAAAATGCTTAATGTGATAATGTTCACATGAAAATATTGGAACATGCACGTAATTATACTTTCGTTGGACCATTACAATCACTTGCGTTATAATTATCTAAGGTCACTTTTGGACAGTAAAAGAAAAATAACTTGATTCTAATTTGTGAGTGTGTCTATTTATTGCAATATTGGTGTGGAATCACTTGCCACATGCTCTATTGGTGGCTTGTATGGTACGATGTAGATGTAAGTATTATCGTGATCATAGTTAGCTCTTTAATGATTTCAAAGAAAAATCAATCTATTCATCGGTTAAGAAGGCCTAGTTTTAATATTTCTTTGAAAAATTTGGACAAATACTTCAGCAAGCGCTTCCAAAGACACTCAATTCATTTGACTCATCACAGCGTAACAGAGCAACAGGGCTTTATACGGTGTCGCCCATGACAGAATTTACACAAACTTAAATACAAAAACAGCCTGTGTTCTTGGGTGGTCTGAAAAGTTTCTGACTCAGAAAAATTCAGAAAAAATGTGCTGTATCTTTGTTCGGTCGGAAACTTTTCAGACCACCCACGCTGCATTGTATGTGTCCTGTTTCCTATATTTGAGAAGGAGCCTTAAGGACTCCTTCCTTCGAAGACGCTCTGATAGGTTATAGGGTGTTGGTTGCAATGGTTTTCTGTAAAATCTGGAATGCAGTGAACTTCGCCGTAGGTTGATTTTCAAGGCTTGCCCGGCATGTCTTTGCGAGAAGAGTTCTCCGTATATGAATTCAACTCACTGGATAACAAGGACAACATGAGAAAACATTCAACTAGATTACAATTAATTCCATCTATTATTACAATTATAGAGTTTTAGGCGAGGAATTATATGAAATATTCGAGCCCAAATATAAAACTTTTTTGCTTATTTCGATTACATTTTTTCAACACCCACTGCTGGCTTGAGACTTATTTTTTAGATTTCACTATTAGTCTAAAACAGATATTAGGTGCAGAAATTTTGTGCCAAAATGATGTAAGGAAATACGCTTTGGTAAATACGAATTTGAAATTAAAAAATATTTATTTAGTGTGTCCCGGGTTGCAATAGTAATAGCGGTCCCGGGACTCGCATTAGTTGACTTAAAATCCACTGCACTTGGATTCCTTGATTAAACACTCGTATGTATATATATATATTTATGTATATAAATATGTATGAAAAAATATATACTATATATTATGTATGTATATATATATATATATATATGTATATAAATATGTATGAAAAAATATATACTATATATTATGTATGTATATATATATATATATATATATTTCAACCATAAACACAGTAATCAACCCGAAGGTCGGTTTAGTAGGTGATGGTAGAGCTCACCCATGTACCAAGCCCGGCGGCGTGTGAATATTCACACATTAAGGTAAGGGGGCCAGTTCCTTTCCCTGTGCCGGTTATGATTTTATATATAAATATATATGTATTAATTTAGCAGTAACCCAAAATCAGCACATTTTGAATTTTTCCAGTGGTTAAATAGTAAGGGCAATCACAAATACGCAAGCCCAAAGTGGAAGAAAACCCACCTAAGAGTGAATCGAATCCGGGATCTCTGGATTAGCAGGCAAGGGCGTCACCCTGCATTCGCAGCCGAGGCCGGCCGTCGGGATTTTGCGGGTAACAGAACGGGTTAAATCAAAATGAAGGCGTAACTCGCCACTGTGGCAGTCGCGATTATCACAGTGTACATGGCAAACAATTCATATTATTATTAGGTAATCTACCGGTTAAGGTAGGTTTTTGGATGGACACAACTATCAAATAAACATTTTGTGACTCCCCACCTAGCAAACTAATCTATATCAGGTCCCTCTTCATCTCGGTGTACTTCTTTCCTCCCTTCATCCCGTCCAACATCCCTATCCTGTTCCTGCCCTTACCTCGCTTGCCCAACATTCTCCCCTCTATTACCCTCTTCAACATTCCACTACCGCTCAATACGCCTTTCATCCATTTTTCCTGCCTCCATAGGATTTCTCTCAACAAACCCCTCTCCTCCCCCACCATTTCTAGTACTTCCTCATTTGTTTTCCTTTCGGTCCATTTCACCTTCTCCATTCTTCTCCACACCCACATTTCAAAAGCCTCCAATCTACGTCTATCCTCCTGCTTCAGCGACCACGTTTCCGCGCCGTACATAGCTACGCTCCATATCAGAGTTTTTACGAGTCTTGTCTTAACATCCCTACTCAACGTCCCCGTCATCAACTCCCTCCTCCTTGAGAAAGCCTCCTTGCCTAGCGCAATTCTTCTCCTTACGTCCCTACCACTTTGACCGTGTTGGTCCAACACACTTCCGAGATATGTAAACTGTTCTACCTGCTCTATTTTTTCCCCGCCTATTTTAATATTTAGCTTAGCCTTTTTCTTTCTACAATTCATATACATGGTATATAATTTAGAAACTCTAGTATCATGTCCTTTCTTTAAGTGTGTAGTTATATTTTAATCGTGATAAATTCGATTGGAATTCCGTTGTGTTTGCCCCTACAATTATTTTGCTTAAGGTGACAATAGCATGGAAACATCGATTTAATTAATCTCGAATTAAACTCATCGGGATTGGTGTCATTTGAATAGCCAAGGGGTTTCCGAATTGAACGTCTTCCTGGGTAACGTAAGAGAAACGCTTCAAGCTGCCCGTCTCAAGAGTCAGGAGAGCTTCCCCAAGCTCTTTCTTTCTCTGACAACCTACTTACGTACGTATACACACACACCCATACACAGACGCGCGCGCCCGCTCGAGCTTTTGGCGAGCATATTGCTGGGTGGAAAGACCTCCGTGAGGGAAGTGATACGGTGCGTCCGACGATGGACGACTTAAAGATTCGCATGTCTTGCTCTTCTAAAAAAAATACGTAAAATCAGAATTAAGTACCTGGGGGTGGTTTGAGGGGCACTAGCACAATGGAAGTCGGCAGGTTTTACTTTCGGAGGATGTTCAAGGACTGCAAAGAGAAGCATTAATGTGGAATCGGATGAATGCGAGTTTTATAACCCCTTTCTTGGCTCTCCCACCGGGGCGCCGAAAAACACATTTCGGGGCGGGAACTTCGTTGCCATGGGAACGTGTCGCGTTGGCCCGCCCGGTGGGCCGCACTCCTCTCGCATGAGTGCGAGATGTGCGGTCGCGGGGAGTCGCCGGGCGAATGAACAAGAGATGACCGAAGGGCAAAGTCCCGTTGAGTGTACTTTTGCGAATTATTAAGGAGTTACCTAAAAATATTAAAATGCACCCAAATCATTGTTTATTAAGTGTATGTGTATCATTCATATTATTTGAAAGCAAACAGGGACCCATTTTTTGTTCCGAAATATTTTATAATGGAAAATGTTAGAGTGATACAATTGTATTTGAGTAAAAGGACCTATGTTACGGTGACAGAGGTAATAAAATGTGAGTGGTAGATGAGAGATTTATTATGAGATTATTATGAGAAGTGGCAATCCAGGGAATTAGCACATAAATCCGTCGCTTTATGTTCTCCTCTTGCCCTGGACGCTCTCTCTCTGGATCTTTTCAATGCAGTGGAGGGCGATTTATAACTGTGTTATAGGATCATCTCCCATTCAAGGTGGTTTATTTTCCGCAATAACTTGATCCGTATTGGTAACGTTTTGATTTGTTTTGCTTTCGGAAATCCATTTTTACGGTGGAAGTAGATTGAATAATAAATGAATAAGGTCATAATAATGTTATAGGTTTATTCAGTCTATACAAAAATTATTCCACAGTTTATTTAGTTTTTAACTCCATCGCAGCAAATATTCCCATTGTCCTTAGAATCCAAAGTATGGAGCGGAATAGTTCCTTGTTAATAACTGGATAAAGGGATTTAAATAAAATAGTTAATTAGTTTTCTTTTGCGTGAATAATTTGAAGTAATGTTGATTCCGAATTTAAAATTGTTAGCATTTACTTGCTTCGAACAGTATGTTTTTTCCCTTTTATCAGAAGCCATAATAGGTCAAGGGATTAAAGAATAACCACATGGAGAAATGTACAATATTTTTGTACATATTCAGAAACACGGAATCTTGTTAGCGTTATGAAAAATGAATGGCAATTAAATGTTTGAATTGTGTGAACTAGGTGTTGTTGTATTGACATTCTTTGGTTCTTGGAAAGCGTTATACTCATGAGGTTATTTGCATTCCATTACTACATTGTAAAAGGTGTCGTAATTTATGCACCTCCACTCTTCAATCAGTTGCGACGCGCGTTCGTTACTGAACAACTGCATATACAAATACAGTTGCCGACCAAATGTTCGTTTCCGTAGGTGGAGATAGAGTATACGAGTATCTGTAACTAAGAGCTAAGTCGTATTATAATCAAGCATTCAGGGTGCGTGGGGTGGGCCAGTTCCTCCCCGTGTGCCACCTGCGGTTTCTCACGAAATTCTTTTTGCCCGAAAATGGCATCGTATGGATATTAAATGTGGTTTTCCAATGCGATCACCCGGCATTTGATTCCGGGTCCATCCAGTCAGTAGCAGCGGTTTGTGCCACTAGGCTAGGACGCCCACATTAGAATTACATGTAATAACAATTTTCTGTGTATTTTCCGATATTAACTCAGGGTATATTTCTCTTTCATAAAAACGATAAGTGTGGATGCAATACGGCTTTTGCCCGAAATATTTATGCATTAATATCGTTATGTGAGACCTAAATTAACACTGACATTTAAAGTTTTTAGAATAAACGTCTTCTTGTTGTATGTTGAAATAAATAACATTAATTTAATAAAAAATACACTGAATAGGAATTTTTATTGAATACTTCTAGGCTATAACTAAATTCCGTTAAACTTGAATTTTTCAAAATTCTTCTGCCAATTTTTTGAAATTTAGTGTTCCAACTAAGCGTGAAATGTAGTGCAATCTAACTCTAGGAAGTGGCATTGCCATTCTTCTCTGGGTCTACAAGAATTCGATCATTTCAGAATGCGCTCTCTTCGTGAATCCCACCTGAATTTAAGCCACTCAAAGCTTTCCTGAAAGAAACGGGTGTTTTAACGGTATATTTGTTGAGTTAGTTCGTTGGGCTTTCGAAAAAAGAATCTCTTTTGCCTTTCATTGGAAAAAAATCTCCATTTTGTGATTTCACTTCATCTTACCTAGTTTGAAATAACAACCGATGAGTCGTGTCGTAATTAGTGATCACCTTTCCCCGCCGCACACAGGGTGATCCGTTCTGGAGGAAAGACGTAGGGGAGAGGAGTGGGGTGAAAGGAGAAGAGGGAGGATGGAGGTGGAAGAAGTAGGGGGTTGGGAGGGGGTGGAGGTTGGGGTTGGGATGTTGAGGGGGAGGGGGAAAGGATGGGAGTGTGAAAAAAGGAAGGAATCGTGCAGTGGCCAATACCCTTTTGTCTCCGCAAAGCCGTATTTCATTGACGCTGCGGAATTCGCAATTAAGTCGCGGGAAGCCGCCCGTACTAATGGAGCCCTTTTGCTTCCATTGCCAACATTGCCATCCTTAGCCGCGAATTTACATCAGTACGTCTTCTCAGTTCACTGTTCGGAAAAATGTTCCCCAATGGAAAAGTACCGCCGTTCAGGCTGTGCATTTACCCCAACCAGTGTCCATGAATTTCACTGCTGTAGTGAATAAAGCTCAGGGGTTTTAAAAGATGGCTGTTGAATCGAATGAAATTTGTTGAAGATTTTATCTTTAAACATGTGTCTCGAACTGTAAACTTTTTATGAAATTGAATTGTGAGCTACTCATTCCATTAGTCATTCTTTTTTTATTTAGACAACAATGATTATTGCTGTCAACTCATTGTAAATGTTTTGATAATGCTTAGAATCTTCTTTCTCTTTTAATGTAGCGCTCGTGAACCCTCTGAACAATGCTAATGCTGTTCATTTAAGTATTGATAACAATTATTGCATTCAAATTCTTAAGAGCGACCAAAACATCTTTCATAATGCTCCTAACATAAATGTTAGAATTTCATTCGGTGTACGCTAGATGTCGACCAATCTTGAAAGCTGCCACCGTTAGCATTCGTAAGATGTTCTAGCTCAAGTGCATTCGGACTGTTAGCAGCTCAAAATATTTTGTTGAAAGTTTACTTTCTGTTTCCCGTTATCTTTGGATTTATTTAAGATGACATCATCCCCCTCACACTACTGCAACATGTTTCAGGGATAGGAAAACATGATATTCACTGTGGACGCGCGGAGTGCGTGCATGCATTTCGGAGGCGTGCACGGGAGGAATTCTATGCCGCCTACTGTCAGTAAAGCAAGAATTTTCCACGCCTCGACTAGATAACCGTGTTAAGAGGTGAAGTTACGATTCACGATAGGAATATAGCCATTATGTGAGGATGAGTCGCGTTGGAATGCGTTTAATTTTCATGTCTCTGCGGAGTTAAAGTTATAGAGCAGAAAAACTGGTTACTTGGCAACGGAAAAACGCATGAAGTGTGAATTTCTTTAGGTTTTTCGATTTTTCCAGCTCGTTTTCCATTGGCCGTGAATTCAAGATTATATGCGCAACTTAAGTCGTTCAATAAAAAAAAACTATTTCACAGCAATATGCGGGATTCACTGGTACAAATTTTATTTGTTACCTTATTCACTTACGTGGACTAATAATAGCTGCAATACCTCTGAATGATTGACACCTTTTCGTAAAATTATGTGTAAGTTAAAATATAAAAGAAAAGAATATCTAGTTGGTAGTGATAGTTACGTTGTTTTTCGAAAAGAAAAAATGTATTGCCAGAACCAAAGAGGTTTAAAAGTTATTAGCTTTAGTCAATTGTAAATATAAGAGTTTTAATTATTGACAGATTTTGGGCATCATTGTGTCAATTATTTTGTTTTTTATTGACATATTTGTTCAAATAAAGTATTTTCATTTGTGCTTTGTTATATTATTCAATAAGCAAAATAGAAAATTGGTCATATTTGGCGAAATGAACTTCTAATCTGCAATGAAAATTTGAAAATCATACATTTTTATTCTTATTTGCTAATAGATGACTTTTATTTCCGTAGAGGTCAACTATCTTTGTTTTTTATATAAATATATATAGCCCCAAGGACATTTCCTGCGAGAACATATGTTTTGCACAATGATTGCTTTTAATTATTACAAATGAATAAATGAAGGCAATGACCGGGTAACTACGAGAAAAGTATGTTGTGGTGAAAATGCGATGTTTTTGTTAAGGAAATGCTACTGCTCTTTTTGTTCAACTGTTGTTGCTTCATCGACCGTACGAGTGCTAAATAAATGCCAGACGGTTCCTTTTGTATTCACACCCTTCTCTCTCCAGTGAGATTCCAATAACGGATACAACTGCGTGGTTCGAAACCTCGCGCTTCACCTCTTTCCGAAGCACATCTCCTAATGCCAGCACTCGTTATGAAATCACTCCGTTTCCTGGGGACCACGTCCTCTCTCCCGCTCTGACGTTGTTAGTCGGCGTCCTTCCTTGTTCTCCTCGCCTAGCGGTCCATTTGCCATATTTCGTCGCCGACAACGGTAACAATTCTGTCGCCTGCGAGACGCGACTTGATTCAGTGTCCGCACTGAAAGCGTACCTAAAAAAATTACTCGCTTAGTTGGAGCGACATTCATTTAATAGCTGTAATGATGTTAATTGCACATGCCTGGTAAAATGCCAGCCGGTTTTCACTTGAAGGCCGTTATGATACGTGTATTTAGGTGGCTAATAAATTTCCTTGAGATTGACTTAATGCACGCTTTCAAACGAACACATTATCCTCGTTTGTGAACGTTTTTGCTTGTGTGAATGGATTACAAAATTTTGTTTTAACGTGAATTACCATGTTATTGCTTTAATAAGAATTAGGCCCACGTATATTATATAAATATGAGATAAACCAACAAGGATTAACTAATTTCAGAGTAAACTTTGCCTTATATTACCTTATATTGCCTTATTGCTCATGATATAAAAAAAGCACTTTCCACTTTCTGAAGCGATTAGGATTTCAATTTTTTTTACCTAAATGCTTTCAGGAGGGACCTCGTAATTATTAAAATTCAGATTACAGCTTTGAGACCGATTTGACAACACAGTTAATAAATTGGCTCTTTTCATTTATTTCCCTACAAATATTAGAGGTAATGTTGTGATTTTAAAGTGTTTTATAATCCTAAATCTTAATATTACTTATTGCATGCAGGCGTTACGCATAGCAGTCACTTCTACTTTTTATCTGTTTTTTTCCTAGAAAACCATTGTGAATATTTTGCAAATAATGTTACACTTCAATTCAAGTTGTATTTTGAGCTCCGTATTTACCGTCCAATTGTCGTTTTACTGAGGTTTCATTCACACATACATTGCGGAGAGGTTACGTTTGTAGTATTTTTGAGGGCTGTAAAATATACGAGTGTGTGTGTTATCATAAAATATATGCACCATAATGAGCTACCAATAGCCAGGCAGGATTCTATCAGAAACGGCGTGATTTCTTGACGATTTATGAGATCTTCCCTACAAATGGATCAGAGTTAAAATTTAGTATGCGTATGCATCTTACATTTCTTCTCGAAAGTCATCGGTAAAAAGTATGTGTAATTGGAGTCATTTGGAAGAAAAAAGCCAGTATAGCGTCATTAAGGACAGTGGGTATCGAAATGAAGGAATCTTCAGTTTTAAAAATCAGTCGCTTACTCTGAAATGCAGTTTATATATTCGAGATTTGGAAATTTGCGTCACATGTTATTGCACATCCGTTCTTTTTAAATTATTTTCAGGAAGAAAGGACGAGAAACCATGCTTTTTTGCCATAGGCACTCGTCTCTTCCAGGAGGGGTTTTGAAATTGATCCCTCCGATCATTGGCCTGCTTGATAAATTAGCATATCGTGAACTCTTAATGGTAGTCGCAAGGAGCAATGGGTAGATTGAGGTGATGGGGAGAAGTCAGTGGTTGCTGCCGGAGGCCGTGGAATACAATGGGGTTGGAGAAGGGGCGGGCGGGCTTGCGTTGACTGCGAGAGGGAAGGGGCTGTGGGAGGGGAGACACGGAGGCGAGATGAGAGCCTGAGGTTGATGACCCATTAGGGTAAGTGAGGGATTTGGAGAATTGTTTTAAGGGTGGCAATAGATAGAAGGGAGCCCCGCCTCTTTGGAACGTCGAATGCCCTCCGTCAGCTATCGGCAGTTAGTGAACTCGACTATTTGAGCGGGGAAAGAACGGAAGAAAAATCTCCGTTTAGTTAATTAAACACGCTGCGGCAATTAGGCTCTCTGAATGCACTTTGAGGCATGTATGTCATCGGTGAATACGCAAACTTTGAATCGCATTGCATCCTCCATCCATCTTGATATGTTGAGTAAGTGTTGATCATTGCTTTCAATAGTTGTATCTACATTTTGAAGGTAGCTTGAATAGAAATCTTTTATAGTATTGACTTACGAGGACCTCTTTGGAATATATTGAAGCACTACTTTGATCTATAAATTAATTTGAAAGTATATTCTATTGTTTCAGGCTTCACTTCGTGGAAGTATTTAATATCCATACCAAAAAAGACAGAAAGATTTGTACTTTTCCACAGATTTTATTCTCAACGCACCTGAGGGCCTCCACCCCTCTCAGGCCCCTCCGCCCTTCCCCGCCCCCACTCGGTCCTGAGGGTATATATTCTGCCACTGTCTGGTTAGCAAACTTGTACCTGATGATGCCGCAAGTCGGTGAAACGCGTTGTACCATCTAATAAAATCTGTGGAAAAGTAAAAATCTTTCTTTCTTTTTTGGTATGGATAATTTGAAAGTGTCCTTAAGGACGTTAAATATCTCAGGCTATTCGACAGTAACCAAACGTTAATTTTTAACATATGAACTCATACGTTTCTTTTATAAACGTCAATGTAAAAACTGTGTGTGTCTATATATATATAAATATATATATTCATTCAAATAATATTTTATTCTTAATGTATCGTTTAAAAGAATGGATCGACCTCGTAGACTAAGACAGTGGTAATATTTATGGATGTCCTTTGCTGTATATAGTATGGCGAAGAATTATGAAACTTTCGATATTAAATTCTGTGCTTCTGGTAGAATTGGAAGAATTCTGGCTAAAAAGCAGGAGGAAGGTATCGTAGCGCAAAATATTCATTGATTACGAAGTAACCAGTTTATATCAGGCGCCTTTGATTTCAGAGACTGATGTGTAATAATGGTGTAGGTGAAGCAACTGAAAATAATGAGTAGCTTTAAAAGCCTTGATGGAAATTTAAAAGATAAAGACCTTACGTTGGTAGTTTGTAATTCATTTGAAAACTTTTATATTTCTAAATACGAATTAATTATATGACTATTTATTCTTATTCGTACAAGTAATATATGTCTAAATATGAGATGAAGACAAATATTTTCCGATAACGTTGTACCGAATAATAATATATCATTTTGACAATAATAGAATTTTGGCGAAGTGGTCGTCCTCGTCCTTTCTACAGAGTATATTACTTCTAAAATAGGGCTAGTATAAATCCGTGGGGTGCCATTGCGACACCCACAGTTAAGCCGAAGTTTTGTGATGTTCTGGGCCTGGCCGTTCGAAGTGGATGCATTCGATGGGTGGGTGTGGAGTGAAATGGCATACGTTGTTGTCACACTTCCACCTTAAACACTGATTTGCTTCCTGAGCCAACAGCCATGTGGCGCGAAATTTGGCAACAAAATCGCGGATTCTCTCCAAACCTATGTCTCAAAGTTACACCATTGACGCCTGTGTCTTCCTGAAAAACCACAGACGGAGAAGAAAAAGAAACTGTTCTTTCTACTCTTGAGTGTGTAAATAACACCGTCCTTAGAGATTGGTATCAAATCAGCTCTACCTTTGTATAGTAAACCGAACTTCGTGCCGAGGACTGCTTTTTGTGAAAGGATTATAATTATTATCTTCGAAAGCAGTATGTTTCCGGAGGTTGGTGAAAGTAACCGTAAAAATTACGGTGAACACTAATGTGGATTTATTCTTTAAGGTAATTATTTTAACAATCGTTAACCAACACTTAACACAATGACTTATACACTCTACTTAACTTAAACCAAGGTATTATTAACGTCAATTTGATAATAAATGCTCATGTTTGAGTCTTATGCTTCCAACTGATTGCTTCTACGTCAGTCGAGAAACATTGGCACAGAATTTCAATCAGGATTCTAATGATGGAAAGCGTCTTCATTTTCAACCAGCCCCGTCGCTCCAATCTGGCATGCGTTGCAACCAGATGGGTCCCGTGGCCAGGCTTTTCGCAGCCCTTGCGGCCGGTGCTCTTTCGGAAAATTCCATTCACTCCATCTCTCAGCGTCCATTGGATGCAATCGGGGACGTAACTTACAATTTAATTTCTGCATGATCTGTAGTTGAAATCCCGAATGTTTTCAATGGACCGGATCCGGTCTGATATTGCGGAATGAGCAACGAGAAGTAAATTTCATCCAGTTCGACGCGAGGCTCTCGCGATTAATGTGTCATTCACCCGCCAAAGCGCACAGAGAGGAGAGGGGGTTGGGGGTGGATTTTCACTCTATCCTTTACCCGGGATCTCTCTGCACGTGCAATGAAAGGGCCCTTGATCAACACCAAGAACGTCAGTTGGTGAGCGGTGAGCGGTTGGGGCGTCGCGGTTAAACTGATTATTCGTCTGCATCATCGAGAGATGCAATGGAACGCAGGAGGTGCATCTGGAGGGTGGCGACGGCGAAATCAAGGCAGGCTGGAGGGGTGGGCAGGGTAGCGCATTTTGGTGGGAGTGAAACGTGTTCCAAATTCCTTTGAAAAATTTCCATTTTGAGGGGCACCACGTAAGACGCTCCAGCGTGTGCGCGTAGGAAGTGTGTATGCACGTGAATGCGTGGGGAGGGGAGGAATGAGGGGAGAGAGGAGTGGGAGGTGTGTAGATACGGCATGGGCATGCGGAAGAGGCGGGGGGAGGACCGGGGGGGGGGTCAGGGTCTCCTGAAAGGAGTGCTTCATTGCACATTCCGCGGATTACAGCCGTAAATTCTGTCCCGTGCGGCTTCTCGTCCTATTCATCACCCCCAAGTTCGGATTTTCGGAACCTGCGTCCCTCGTTGTCCCCCGCTCTAAATTCTTTTTTCTTTTCATTTCGGGGAAAAGGAGAGGGATGGGCGAGATGAAGGGGCAAGGACGACAGAAGAGGGCGTTTGGAGGGGAGTGGGGCAAACTCGCCTTGTTTCCGAACGTTTACAGGCACTCCCTTAATTGGCGTCTTGGATGGAGAGCCCTCAATTATCTCCCGTCCGTGGAATTTGCGCTCAACCAAATAGATATTGAAATAAAGTAAACAGTTAGTACTCTTCAACGTTAAATAGTCGTCAACAGGCCATAGGCTACCCATAAAAGCACAGCCTGCCCGTAATAGTCAGTCGGATGGAGAGTTGTGATTGGCGGTAGTCTTCGAGGAAAAAAATGCAGCCGATTTATTTACTCTATTCTAGCGCCCCTGAAACAGCCCCTAAACACGCATAGGCATTTGACCACAGTGGCGATTCCAATGTCACGCCTGGTGTGTAAGAATACGTTTTCAAATACTGGATTGCATCATAACGGAAGAACAACATTATTAATGCCAGGTACAGTGATGCACTTACTCAATATAAACGTCGACAGCTTTTAAGATTAGTGACGGTCTCTTGTTTACTCCTTTCCGCGTCACTGCTTCCACGTCTTACGTCACTGGATTGACGCACCTACTCCCACGCACACAATTCGATAAGGAAGGGTGGAGCACTGAAAGATCTGACAGTGGTTAAGTTTCCACTACATTGCAAGCTCTTGATGTGGTGTGGAGCCGTTACCGCCCTAAGTTATAGCATGATCAAATATGACAGAAATTGGCTTACTGCATTAATTATAAAAGGTGAAGTACGCTTTAAACTGATTGAATTCATTTCAATGAAATCATTCGACGAACGTTTTGATGCAGTAATACGCTAAGAATAGTCATTTTAAAAGTTTCATAGTTATAATTTCATTTGGATCTGGAAATATATTTTTATTTTAAAATGTTATTTACTCCATTATGATTCTCATTTGGGTGAAAATATGTTGCTTTTAATTTTTGTTCTTTGATAAAAGAAATTTTTGGAAACCTTCAGAACTAACTAAAGATTAAAAGATACGGTTATCCAAATTAAAGCTATCTCACGAAGCATTTCGACTGTCAATAACTTGGTTCATTTCTCTTTGACGTACTCGTATATAAAAATTTATAAATCCGGAATTTCAGAGAGTAGCAGGAATTCATTGATATTTTCAAATAAGGAGTAGGGGGATAATAAAGTTAAAATTGAAAACGTAATTGAAAATGTACGGCTAGCAGTCTCCCAGATTGCTAAAAATGACAAGTCAAAGTAAATCATTAGCCGAAATATTAAAATACATATTATCTAATATTTTCATTCTTTGTGCATTGCTGTCATATTAGGCACATTTATAGAGTGGAAAAACTTTTTTTTAACTAATGCCTAGTGAAACTACGACAGTTGGTGGTTTTGGCCATGGCATACCAATTCATCGAGGGGTAGAATACATTTTACTTGCTGAGATGCAGTGGAACGATCACGGGAAAGATCAAGAAAATTGATGATTGGGAGGAGTAGAGGATGGACAAACATTGAGTTGACACTTTTTTTTATGTATTTCTCATCCCGAAGATACCCGGATTTGAGCTTCTTTACGGCCTATGCATCCATTCCCCATCTTCTTCGGCCCGCCGTCCGTTGGACCCAATATTGGGTAGACCTCGGTGGAAGGGGACATCTTTTGCATCGTGGGTGCGGAAAGGAGAACGGGATGCTGTGAAATTCAGGTCTGACACTGGAAGGATTCCTTTGGCCCACGGGGGAGCAAGTAGGGACCTCGACATACCTTGAGGATCTCCGCTTTATTCTACACGTATCTTATATTTGCGGAAAGCAGAAGCGAGATTGTCTCCTCTGGACTAGGCCTTCCCTTTACCTGCAACCATTTTTATTGCGCCCTCCGTCCCGTCAGGTCTTCAGGCGGTTGGTGAGTTACTGGAGATGCTGCGTACACTTCTTTTGGGATGTATTTTATATATGAGCCGGGTCGCCGGACGTTTCTTGGCCCATGTGGTGTCCCGGCGGGGAAGCAGGGTCCCCTACAGGGGAAGGTTCGCGGTGGATACGAGGTGACATATTCTTGAATGGGAATACTTGTTCTAAGATGTATGTGAAGGGTGGAGCACATGTGGAAGATTTACTAAGGAAGGAATTCTTTGCGAGAAATTTGGAATGCTTGTTGAAACACCTCTGGTTTGGACCGGTTATCCATGCTCAATATTTTGCGTGGTAAAAAAGTTGAATTTTTCCCATAGGCCTTGCAAATATTGTACTCGGTTAGATATTTTGTTGTAAAGTGTAGTTAAGACTAAGACTTAAAAGAAGCCGCAATCAAGCACTACCATTAAACTCAGCCTATCAAAAACGTGCTTAACAAATAATGAATGCAAAGTGAACTTGACGGCCAATCAAGATTTCAATAATGGAGTGAAGCTATTAAGAGAGTGGTAAACAAAGTTGGTCGTTTCTGTTGATGATTTTGTTATATTGCCAATCAAAAGGGGACCATTGATCATTGTCGGAATATGATTTGTCTTAGTAAGAATGAGATTTAGATGCTTCATCAGCTATGAATATTACTTCTACGCAGTTATTACGCCAAAGATTTTTGCCGATGAAAAATGCAAATATAATACACTTCGTCCAGCTTACTGGTGGAGTGTTTGAAATTCGTCCAGATAATCTCTTACTTTGGAAGGTACAGTTATCGTAATCGGTGAAAAAAAATAGCGGAACGATTTCATCACTTTACATTCGTTCGGGCATCACCGATTCGTTCGCGCTCGTTACGGGTCATTCTGTTCGATCGTTAACACCGAAATTATTCTCTAACTGACACCTCGCTCGATCGTTGAGTAGCCCATCGAACGTTATTGACACTCGAGTGTGTTACCAAATGTTGAACTTTTTTGATTTCTCGGCGTACGCATTAGTGTCCACCGCAGATTTACATGGACAGTGATGCTCATATAATATGTTGTGTGTATCGCCAGTGCGGAAGCAATGAAGTTATTAATGAAGAAGCAATATTATCATTATTTAAATATACATTTCTTTTCGTTCTGATTAAATTTTATTTATTATTACGTCATAAAAGGTGTTATAAATGATCAAAATATTGTAAGAACTATTTTTATCACCATGGACTTCCGTAACATTCTGTGTGACTGCATAAAAATGAATAAGAATTTCACATACATTTGCAAGTACATTTATGTCGCGATACCAAACAAAGCTGAAAGGAAAATTTAACCTCATATTTTATATTATATTTAAAATGTATTATTAAACCAAATAGTTAACTGAATTAACGTAAAATACTATTGACGTTTGTTTTTCATGCTTTTAAAGGATTAACAAATGGTAACAAAATAATATATGTTCAATTCCAAGAAACTATGAGAAATGCCGCGGCAGTAACTTTTAATGGAGTCATCCGCTGTGTATTACAGTTCAAAAATTTCAGTGTAAAAATCATTCGCCATAACTGGGATAATATATTGTAGTTGTGAGTGGAGAGATAAATAGGTAACAAGAATTATATCCCGTCGAGAAATATTGGAGAAGTATAAAAATAATTACAGTCACTGTTGCTATTGAAAGTAAATAGTATCGTATTCGATGTGGTTTTCCATTTACTTCAGTACGTAATTTTATTGGACAATGAATATTGTTGTTGTATCGGTAAAGTAATTTAACTTAATAGATTGAGTGATCTGCTGTGACTAATGAAATTACTCCATAAAGTCACAATGCATTAAAAATCCTCCTCGGTCATTAAAGGATATTGGCGGATCGGGTCTTGAATCGTCAGAGTCGCAATTCGAACGTTTAGTAAAATTAGTTTGGATTTTATTTTGAAATCATACACTGGTAATCGCTATCAAAGTTTTTCGAAACTTGGCCGCTAAATGTAGCGCTAATGATTCATAGTAGAGTTACAGAATGGGCCAACCGGAAGACCCGTTGCCCTTATGTAAGCTATTGAAATACACCTCGATATCAATTCATTACTTGTTGCCACCTCATATCTAGGTTATCAAAACCCGGATAGTTTAGCCCGTGTAAGATCTTATGAAATCTGATATATTATTTAATCAAATATACGCAATGAATTACTTTTGCTGTAGTATACCATGACTATTTTCATCCATCTTAGGTGGACTCAATTATCACGAAATTGTACAGATAACAGAAGCACAGCAATTCCACTATTAATATTTATTGATCTTAGTTCCATCAATACGTGGCATCTCCAGGTAATGCCACACAGATTTGAAACCATGGTCGCTATTTAGCAATCATTGTAAAATTTCTGTGTTTTTGTTATCTCTGCAATGGTAAATATCCACCGAGTCATGGCTAAATTAGTGCCATATGCCACGAAATTATTTTGTTTACTCTTTCGCTGACCAGATCACCTTGGAAATAATAACATTTTCAACCCAAGTTACTATATTTTACACTTCTGGTACGTTGTCGTGACATTAGTAAACGTCCTCTCTTACGGACGTACTATTTTTTCCGTGGCGGAAAACACTGAATAACCGTAAAACCGCTTTTCCAAAACGGACAGAGCTACTTTCTAGGCTGTGACACTAATGAAAAATGACCGCCTTGGTTTGGCAATTTTACAATAAAAATGTACCACAAGCATCCTCCGCTCAATAATTCAATGGAACTTAGTCAACAACTTTCACTTAGATTGGTTATTTTATTTCTGTCAGCTTTTTCATCACAGTGCCGCTCGACTGGTGAACAAATTGATTTCTCAAAATTACATCTCCCTCCCCATGACCGCGAAATCCTTTCTCTTTCTCCTGTGTTCCGTTGTCAAGTAGCTTGCGTCGTCCTTACAGCCACCACCACCACCGCCCCTCCCGACACCAATCATCGCCCGCCTCCCTCCCCGTTTAACCCCCCCACCTCGGAAGGGGTCGGACGTGGCGGCGTGGGCGCGGGGAGGGAGCAGTAGGGCACAGGGTGGGACGAGGTGACGGAGGACAAGGGGAGGCACCAATGCTGCTGGCTCTCGAGGGAGGGAAAGAATGCAATTTTTTTCCCAGCGTCTCCAAGTCGTCCTCTCGCACTTAACGAGAAAAACGGCGAGATGGAGTGAAAAAGGGAACGAGATGGGGGGGAGGGAGGCAGGACGGGAAGGAGAAAACACTCCCGCAAAACTGGCAACCCAATCGCTCAGCTGGGGTGACGCAAACGAGGGACGTATTAACAGTGATGTTGAAAAATTAAGGGTCCCCGATTCCGGGGGGCGACGGGTGGGCCATGATCACGTTCGGTGGGCGAGAGAGGGGCGGAAGCGATGTCCCGTGGGGGACGGCGAAATAGTGCGGGGGCGGAGGGAGCGGAAGCGAATGGTCGGGATGGGAGTGGGGTTGGAAGGCCATGAGACGGGGAAGGGAGGTGAGGAAGTTTGGAGGCGGGGAGAGGGGTGGTTTTCGGGCCGCCGATTGTTAATCCAGGGAGAAAGAAATAGGGAGACGTGGAAAAAGTGGCGGAGATGGAGTTAGTCTTGCGGGAGAGGTGAGCGAAGGCTTGGAATCTCCTTTCTTTAAAATCCTACACTTCGGATGGATCTAGTGTCTTGTTGAATCACCGAAGTATCTTAATCTCAATACCACCCAATTGGATCCACCATAAGGAAATTGTGGCAATGAGTCAATTTTTTTAGTTTTTAAATGTTACATTTCAGTTATATTAATGCATTTATTAACCAATTTAAAGCTTACGAAGTGAACAGTATTTAATTCACTGGAAAGTTATAGACCAAGCCTTTGGTCAATACCCATTTACATTCCTGTAAATACCAGAAATAATTTCCTCTTCATGCAATTCAGTTACGTATTGGACGTCTAATCTAGAATGGCAGCCAATTTTTCATTCTGCCAAATAATCAGGTTCATCCATATATATTTAAAAGTTATTTCATTCTTCGAAACTTGTGCAATTCATTTTGTCCTGTCACAGCCTGTTATATCTCATATGTGTATACGGCATATCACAATTTTTAAAAAATATTTTATTTATTTCCATTCTTGTTTTAGCACGTGTAGATCAAGTTTAGGAAAAGTGAATTCATACGAAAAATTATTTTGTTGATCAATCATTTCATTTATTGTTACTTTAAATTCCTCATATTTATGTTTTTGTGGCATTGTAACACACATTGAGTTGATGCACTCAGTTCAATTTTTAATTGGGAATTTTTATTTATGTGTTTTTGAATTAATCTTTTGTAAAATGTATCGTTTCTTCGTTAAACTACATTTTTGTAAATCGTCTAGCAGAGAGTAAAATGCCTTAGTTTAAATTTCACTGCTCACAAAATAAAAAATATTAATATTAATTAAATATTGATAGTGAACATATAAAATCCACCAATATATACCTATTACGGCTGTTTCAAAAGAGAGCTTATTTTCAAAATAAACTAATATATTTTTCTCAGGTGGATAGCCAATGAATTCTGTTATTTTTCTCTTGAAGCCAATTAGTCTTGTAACATTCCTTTTACTTACCTCGAGTTATTAGGAAGTTTTAAAAATGTATTCATAGAATAAGTACATCCAAAATAGGGTTTCCACGTGGGTTAATGTGAGAATTAAATTATTGTGAAAATAGTTAACCGATACCCTAATCAAGATCAATCAATCATTATTGGTGGTAGAATTACATAATTAACCGATTGAATGTAAATTAAAATACATCTTAGTTTAATGGAATGGCATAATGGTAGAGAGGAAAAATTTTTTTGCGATATAATAAAACGAATGAATAAGAAATAATATAATACTTGACAACTCTGATATGCTTGTAACTTACAAGCTGTCAACTTGTGTATTTATTTAAATTGACAGCTGTATTATGCTCATGCTACGTTGATAAGCTGAAGAAGGCTTTTTTATATCGCATTTCTAAGGGCAGAACAATGATCATAATTAGGACAACATTTTCTGAGCATTACGTCTATTGTTCGAACTATGTTAAAAAGGCGGAACAGAACGAATATCTACAAATGAAGTGGCATTATGTGAGGGCTCATTGATGGAGAGGGAAAAGAGACGGCAACGGTCGCTCTGGCTCTGAATGGTGTGCAGCGAGGGGGGAACGGAACGCAGCAGTGCCAGGCTGGCGGAGAGCAAGGGCTCCAGCGATAGTGTTTTCGGCAAGTTGGTCGGATGAGTGTTTTCACAGGAAGGGAGAATGTGGTTTCATTTGCTGAAAAGAATCGCTTGAGTCAGTTTTCCCTGGCTTATTTTTTTCGAGGAATTAAAGGATTATACTTTTGAATCATAGGGCAGGGGAGGGAGGTGTAGAGGAGTGAAATGGGTAAGGTGTTTCGGGGATTGATGGCTACTCTACACGGCGAAGGCGAGGGGAGGTGGTGTTGAGAGGAAGGCGGGAGGTGGACGGCGTCCACGGTGGCCACAGAAGGGGCCGGCGGAGGAGGAGAGGGACTGCCAGCCCTCTCCGCTCTGCCACGAGGGGGAAGGGGGCGGGGAGGGGAGGACGGCCGGATGATCAAGGGTGAGTGGGAGACAAGATTTCTCTTTCTGGTGATTGATTGATCGCTCTTCATCTTGAGGACCCGTGGGACAAAATACAGTAGTGGATTCTCTTCTCCCGAGTTGAAAGTGATTCGATGCGTAGTCCTCCAAAGGAGACAGCGATTTGAAAAGTTTGACGCGGCTGTCTTGCGGCTTTTAATGAGAATTGAATTGTGAATGGATGAAAACTCGACGAGGCATCTGATAGATAGATATATCATTTTCTAGCGCTTGCGCTGCAGGGGGAATTCCTTTAAGGGGTGAGGATTTTATTTTGTTTTTAATTATTCGCGTCAAGTCGTGTCAGGCTTAACGTTACAGATGTAGTTGTTTCGACGGAATGATACTTGACCGTGGTAAATCGGTAAAAGAAGAAGGGAATGGGAAGCCAGTGTGATTGTCGAGGTAAGAGAGAGGGGGAGAGGGAGGGACAGAGGGAGGGTGGAGAGGTGTGAGGAGAGGACAGAGTCGTTCCGTCTCCCGAGCATTCTGTGTGTGAGTGAGGAGGGGTTGGTGGGGGGTCCAAGCTGGGAGGAGGTAGAACTATAGACTGGCTCTGCGTGATCGACATGGAGTGATTGCGTGGAGGCAGAGCACACGCGCGGGAGGAAATCGATTTCGAAGAGTGGGGAAAGGTATGGGACAAGGGTGGAACGCAAGAGATTGAGAGGGGGATCGGGGGTTGCCAGGAAGGGGAGGCGGGAGAGAGACTCGGGAGTCCAAAGTGCTCGTTTTCCGTGTCGTGGCCTCCCTGGCTGGATGGATGAGCGGCAACCCGCTGTCTTCCCCTCGCCGAGAGAGGTATGTGGACCGAGAGTGCCCGAGTGCTTCAAATAAATGTTAAGGGAGTGCGTGCGTCAGTTACACATAATAATTGGTTCAGTCGCGCGGGATGGGGGGTGATTGAGCTCGGTTAGAATCAATTCCCTATCATTAAAGAGATTCTACTCATTCACCGAACACCTGTCCATTTCATGTTCACATTAATTTTTTTATAAGTATCTCTTTTTGGATATGCTATAAAATACATCTGGGAATGTTTATTCGCTCTGCGGAGGTCATGGGAAAAATTTAACTTTTCCTTAGTGAGGTTGTCGATTTGGTTTCCTTCGACCGATGGAGGGAGCTGGGGTAGGAGGTGTTATAACCAAGATTTGGTATTACGACCAACGAATAACGAGTGATTCTGCAGAACGAATTTTTATAGCTGTGGAGCTTCTATATTCGTCTTTCGTCGGTCCACGGTGATTACTCCCAAATTCTAAGGAAAATAAAGTGAAGTTTTGTAAAGGAAACAAACTCCTCTGAGACATTCATATTTTAGTAATTTTCTATTTGAATTTACGAGCCAGGAGGATTTTGTTTGGTACTACTCGTGCTTCCTGAAATTAAATAAACTCAATGAAGCATTTATTGAATCATAAAGCTATGTTATCTTTAACCAATATATTTTTTGATTTATTTATTTGGCATTTTATCCCAGATTATCTTTAGAGTCATTAAAAACTAGTAGATACAGTTGTTATGTTGTAGGAATGACGTACGGAGTCAAGGATAGACCTCCCTGACAATTGTATTTCTAGTCAACCACTTTCAAAATTGTTACACAGCAGGACGTACACATGTAGTATAAAAATCCCTTGATTCCTTAAGGTTTTGGTATCCACTTCTATACTAAAGTAGGTATATTCTATAGCATTTGTAATAGATGTGAGAATGCTAATTATCCTAATGAAAGTTTTGTTCAATAAAATTACCATTGAAATATAACTTTTTGTCATGGCATTTAACCAAGTGAAAATGAAAAAAATATTTTTATAGATCTATTTTGGCTGAAAAGATATTATTTATATATCTTGTCGTATGCCATATCATAACTGTGGGTAGGACAGTTGTTTTTTCGCCCGTCTCTTACTGTATTTTTACCTATGCCGTCTTCGTTGAGAGACAAAGGATGGAGGTGGAAAACTTGACCGAATCCGTTTTTTTAGAGATGGTTGAGGCCAATAAAAAAACTAAAAACACAGTAATCAACCCAAAGGTCGGTTTGGTAGGTGATGGTGGAGTTCACCCAGTACTAAGCCCGACGGCGCGTGAAATTCACACGTCAGGGTGGGGGGGCCAGTTCCTTTCCATGTGCCGGTTATGGTTTCCCAGAAAGATCTGGTACCTGAAAAATCACACAACTTGGGTTCAGCTGCCGGAGCCCAGAGAGGCTTACTTGCCAGGGAATCGAAACCGGACACTCAGGTCAGTAGTCCAACGCTCTACCCCTGGACTACCACGACCCACGGTTGAGGCCGATACTTTATGGAAATCAATTTGTAAAGCACGAAGAAAGTATCAAAGACTGCGTTTCCACAGGAAAGTATTTGTTATTGCCGACTGGTTTCGCTACACTGTAGCATCATGTGGACTAAAGTTGAAAATAATAAATATTTTCCTGTGGAAACGCAAAATCTTTGATTTTTTCTTCGTGCTTTACGAAATAGTCTTGTTTAAAGTTTTAATGCTAACAAAATGTCACTAACGGAGATGGCAAATAATAGAACAATTAAAATAGAAATTAAACCAAAAGTAAGTTAAGATTCAGTATTTAAGGGTCAACGGAATAAATGAAAAACTGAAAAATATACGTTAAAGAATATTGCATAGAATATATTTTCAGTAATATTCTTTTGGGCTCTAAACGATATTTAGTAGGGGAGGAACATCGTATAGCAATAGTTCAAGATTTAATAAAAATTTCAGAATTATTTGACAAGTAATGTCAATGACATCATAATTAGTACTCGATTCTATGGTATTCACTGGTAGGTGCTTGCATAACTTTTTAAAATATTGTTCTTCTGATCTCTTTTATTAGTTAACCATGATTATGTGACATTCTGTTATTAAACAAAGTCCACAGAACATAGTGAAAAAGTGTGCTTGGATTTGAGCCGTGAAAAAGGAGAGGAAGTACATAAGGGAGATGTGTGATCGGTGCCTCTTTCCTTTCCTGCTTTTAAAATGTCATATGAAATGATAAAAAGGAATCGTTAACGCATATTATATATTATATCTCTTATATTTCTTCGCTACTCTCCGACTTAACAGAGAAGTGTAGAAAATTGGGCAATCTTCTTTATGTTGCTATTAGACTTGCTCGATTGATACCTTTTCAATAAGTTTTATCTGCATTTAGGGCTTCCAATCCCCATCCCTAAGTATGCACGATCCTCCCTTGCCTTTTTCCGATAAAAATAAATTCATGGAACCATAACGGGGCAACTATATTGTAGACAGTGCTTGAATCCCATCGCTTCTCTGTCACGTGGCGAGCTTGACTTCTTTCAGTGTAAGGAAGAATATCTAATTGGGTAGAGTGATTAAACGAATCTACATCTGACCTGATGTAGCCTTCCTTGCTCTTCCTCACCTTCGAATTGGACTTGAATAGATACACTTAAACTAGCTAGCTTAAAACAACAGGTTGAATAGCAGAAGTCGTAATCTGAGGAGTAATTTGATTGGAGTGTGCTCCACCGGAATTTACACCATTGCATAAGAATGCGTGTTAACTTTACAAACGGAGAAGGGCCTCTCCGCGGCGACGGAGGACACATCAAGCTACTAGAGGCGAGCCAACACACGGGCAGTGGGGCGAGGAGGAGTTGAGGAGAAGAGTTGGCGTGAGATGAGCTAAGGTTATTTACGCGGCGAGGGCGGGCGGATGCGATCTTCGTTATAGGTGGCATTATTGGCCGGGATGTTGAGCCAGTTTGACAGAGATATGGGTCATATGCATTAGGTGTGGGCCGTAAGCACGAGGAGGATTTCCTGCACAGTGGAAGGGTGACTCTGCGATGGCTTCTATGGATACTTTGGCTAAAATACTCCGGGGGGGCAGGAAGTTTGCTGAGCGTTCTGACTGATGTTGTGTCGGCGACTGAAAAAGTGTGAGCAGACGGCGATACGCCCATTTATTTATTTATTTTAATCCCACGAACGCATAAACGTCGAGATCGGTGCCTATTCATTTTCGGATGGAGAAGACTGGATATCTGTAAGAAGTTCCACCCAGGATGTACGCTTATAGTGAATGAGGTCCAAATTCAAATAAAATTTTTCCGTTAGGAATATTGCTCAAACTCCATTATTACTACTATGGCCGAATCTATATGACATTGAAGAGCAGAATAAGGTAGTGTATTAAAATAAAAGGCAATAGGAAATAAAAACAGTGGATATCTAAATTACTTCCCTTGAATTATCTAATTGCCAAGATATACATGTAGATAGGTATTTTCTCGATTATGAGTCAGTAAAACTAGTATGAGAATTCCTTACGTCCGCTATTTATGTATCTGATTTATTTTTCATTTATTTCTTGTTATTATTTATTTATTCAACGAGTAATCCAAAAACAACCAAATTGGTATCTACATTAGATTTTGAAAAAACTGAGTAGTGAGTAAAGGATTATAAATAATTATAGATTATAGAGCAAGAATATTATGGGGTGAAAAATATTTACTTTTGCTGGAACAAAAACATGGATTTAGACATGACTACTTGCAAGGACACATGGAAAATACGTCGATGCTTCAACCACAAATTATACGACAGCAATTAGAGTGGAATTCTGCAGGACAAGATAGATGAAAAGGGGATGAAATATTAATTTCAAACGGAGGTTGAATTAGGCACTCTAAGCTATGCGGGAGACGGAAGGTAAGAGATCAATGAGTCGCGGATAAGCGGCACTATAGAAGGTGAAATGATGCCAGTGGTGTCTCGTTTTACTAGATGGGAGATGAAGAGAAAAAAAGAAGTTCGTAAGACCTGTACGTATGTTCGTTGCAGAGTTCAGAGAGTACTTCACTTAGGCGAGATCTTAGAGAGAGATATTTAGCTTATCGTGCTAATATATATATATATATATATATATATATATCTGTGTGTGTATATATTTATATATAACTTATATGAAAGTATCACGGATGTGAATAATAATGTATATCAAGATAGCATGAGGAAACAAAAACAAAAACACAGAAACACACAAAAAAGAAAAGAAGCTCACGCGTTTTCGAATTTTCGGTGACCAAGCCACTTTTCCAAAGAAAGAGAAGGAAGGAACTGAGGAGAAGATTATAACGGAACGGGCCTGGGACGTACGATAGAAGGAGAGAGGGGGGGGGGCGGGTTTGCGAGGGGAAGAGTTGGGAGGGAAATTTTTAGAAGTGTAGCGATAATATGGAAGGTTTGGGAGCGGAGGGGGGATGAATATATCTAAAGATTGGGGTAATTACTGTCTAATATTAATATCTGGTTCATTTCAGGGATCAAAGAACCTGATAAACCCTGATCTATTGGTTTGAGTTTGAGTAGAGGGAGGGTAGATTATATATATTTATTTATTCATACATGAAAATTTAGATTAAAAAATTTTAAATTTATTTTTAGAAATCAGGTCATCTGTCTAAAATTTGAAGTTTGGTAAAACTAGCTACAGACCAACTGAGGAACTCAGACTGAGGTAACAATAAACTGATGGGGTGTATGCCCACGGAAAATATTGTCTTGAGAGCTGAAGGATTTTTGTATTCCGTGAACCTCATACGAGACTTATGAGAGATGTGGCTTTTGAACCTTTGGGACGTTTTTGATGTGTGAAGTGAAAGTAACCCTGGAATCAAATGCTACTTTTAGAGGATTATGGGAAGTAACACTCTGAATGGAGTGGTCAGTGAGGAATTAGGAGCGTATAACCGGATTGGTGCACAAGGTAAACGTTAGGATTTTGGATTTGGTGGGGTTTATCTTGAGCTTCAAGTTGAGTTGCATTTGCTGATGAAAGTAAGAGAATTTTGGAGAGCAGCGCACGTATGAGTGGCTGACGTCTCTACTTAATTAGAAGTCATTAGCATAAAGAATAATACCGCAGTTGCGGGTGAGAAGACAGTAGGGCGTGATCGACAACATCGAAACCTTTGGAGAACTGTATTTCAGTGACATCCAGTTAATATGATTTCTCAAAGGAGTCAAATAATTCATTGTTAATGATTGAGAAATTGATAAAGAATGAGCTGCCCAGAAGAAAACGGTTCTCTTGGGGAGGCAAGTGGGGAAATGTGAAGAAAAGAAGTTGACTATGAAGAACTTTTTCGAAGAAGATGGAAAGAACTGGGAAAATGAAAATTCTTCTTAGATTTTGATTTTATTTTCCATTAGTTTGGGAAAGATCCATCAATGAGAAGCTTGTCAAAAATCACTGAAATGGGAACATGAAGGGTCACGGCGGTGGGTATGAAGAAGAGTGAGTGACCCGGTGGCGTCATAACCAGTGTCCTTATTTGGGATGTGGGGGGGGGGTAAGAAAGTGAGAAGGTCCAAGATTTCGTTGGGTGTGGTAGAAATGTGGAATAATTAGTGGGGGCCCGCGGGAAAAGTGTGTGGTAGCTGTTTGAGTTGAGTGGGTGGGGAGAAATTAGATGCAAAAAAGTTACTATAAGCAAGCGGCCGGTCAGGACCAAGCCGCAGGGTGTTGAGGATACTGGTGGACCTTCTTCTTGTGTTTATATGAGTCCAGGATCTTTTCGAGTTCACCTCCGGTGATTGTCCTTACATGGTTAGTCTAATCTTGGCGAAGTTTCCTTGCCAGCTGACGAATTTTGGAGAACTCGGCTTGCATGTGGAGGGGGGGGGAGATCAGGTTGGGATTTGTTTAATTTACTGGCTAGATCCTTGTCACAAAGAGTGGTGGTAGCTTGTTCAGATATTCACAAGGATCTTCTTTTGGAGAGTTAGCGGGAGGGGACGAGGTCGCTTATGACATCATATGGATGTTGTCCTCATAAGCCCTTTCCTACATAAATATTTTTGAAACCATCATTTCTCTTAACCTCATTTCAGAATTTTTACTCTCAAACATTGTTTTACATTAACAGCATTTGCATTTGATTAATAGGAAAAATATGGGTGTAAACAGCTGTCTCACCTTTGGAGAAATTCAGTATAACGATATTTTTCAAGTGATTTTGTTAATTCTAAACCGTTCGGCCTTGTAGTGAAAATAAATATTAATATAGTACGTATTATTTGCAATAGATAAAAAGCTGTTTTGAGTTAGAGACTGACAGAGTTTCTTGAATTAAAACACTTAAAAATTAAAAGTATGTATTATTATTCTCTTTTAGCAATTTTATCTATTTGTGAATGTTTCTAAATGAAAAAATAAGTACAGATACATATAGACACATTATTTAGTCACTACTAATGTTATTTTAGTGAGGGTGTATTTATTAATTTTTGATATTCATTCTAGATTTGGTTATTTGAAATTGTACCATTCATTGCCATAGTGATCAATCCGAAGACTGGTTTGATAGGTGAGCTAACCTCGAACTAGGCATAAGTGAAGTTAACACATCAGGCAATTTCTCTCCCTATGCCAAATAAGGAATTCTTGGAAGATTTGGTACCTTGGAAATCATACAACTTGGGCGAAACCAAGGGTGGCCATAGGTATTTCCGGGAATCGAATCCGGGTCCTCTGTTCAGTAGCTCAGGGCTCTGTTGGCTAAATCACCAGTTCCCCTATGATTCGTAATTCCCATTGTGGTGATTGCACAACTACACCTCCAGCCAAATAAAAACAGTTAACTTCACGCATAATCATGGCCATAACAATATAACACAGGGGTAAACATTTTGCAGACAATCTGTTGACCAATTTCTCCTTTATCGTTCTTATTGGCACACATAAATGTAAACAGAAATTTACAGCGGACAGGGGAAACGTTCGAAAGAGTTGCTGGCAAAATAGCTAAGAATTTTGACGGCCTGAGTCATCACGCAAGGAGTGCATTACGTCTTAACGTTGTGGGCGTGCTGACAGTCACGCCGTGTCAAACAATGGAATTCTGGGAAACAAAAAGTAAGAGGAGTTTAAGTTGGAGATATATAGCAGTTGCTGAGAGATGAGGGCGTTGATGGATATGCTTTGGAGCAAAAGTTTAACTGCAGCGAGGGGATGAGCAGTACCAGTTTGCTCGCCTCGGAAAGTTCCTCTCCCCGTCCCACCAGCGCCCAACTCCCGTCTCCCCCCCCTTCCTCCCGCTGCCCTCGCCACCCGCCTTTCCCCACACACTCTCCCCACACGCTCTGCCCACGACATCCCGCCCCTCTTCTTCTCCCGCACTCAACTATCGCACACTCTCCCCCTCAAAAATCCTTCCATGTGCAGAACGCGTTTTTTCAAAAGGCGATTTTTTTTGGGATAACCCAACTGGTCGAGTCACTGATGCCCGATGCATGACTTTGATTCAACAGCTCTGGACGCTCTTCCTTCTTGAACCTGTTATTACTGACACGTTTTGGACAGAATGAGAAACTAACCCTCAGTTTTGGCATTGAATTTGCGAGAGATATTTTTCGAAAACGTCAAATAACATCTTTGCATAGAGTTCACATTCATCGTCCATCCCACTTTTTTAGGTCCATGATTTCAAAAGGTTGTGATCCAGAAGAAAATGTGAGACCAATGTTCAATAATAAATCATATCTTCAGAATGCATAGAGCGTTCATCGGATAAACTGAGCAATCAACCGGCATGAAAGGTAAACAAAGAAGGTCATAGCTGAAAATTAGATGGAATTCAATGGAACGTTATGTTAAAAATGTGATACCAAGGTCATGTATTTTATTGCATCATAAATTTCCAATGTTGATATCTTATCTTTCATTAATGGTGAAAGTTCATTTTTTTACAATATCTGGGTTGTTTCTCCGTGAGACAACCTTAATTCGTAGCGAATATTCGTAACTCAAACAATCCTCAATTCGTAGCGAATATACATTAAGGAAACCTTTTGGTATTTTGATTTTATATGCTCATACCTTTTTAGTAGAAATGAACGTTTGGGAATCCATTTCTATTTCCCGACCCGTAAATTACATTGGGTGGGTGAGTTATCAGCGAGTATATAGGAGTATCTTGTAGGAGTGCCTATTCCTGTAGGAGTTTCGCGATCAAAACCAGTGCTGGGGAAGGTTATAGGGCTAAATATAATGGTTCGTCTTGAATTGTCTTAGTGGTGGAAAAGAACCTGAAATATTGGAGCTCGTTGGTACAACAGTAATGCATTCTGCGTGTATTGTTCTGCTATCACATAATCTCGACCAAGTCAGGATATCAAAAATGGAATTTATTTTTCTGTAAAATATTATCATGATGTCCTCTGATGCTGTGTAGTCAAAATCGCCCCTCATGTATTTAAATTGTCAAGGAGGTTGGATCATTATTTTCAGGAGGAAATTTACTTCTAAATAAAATATGCAAAATGCCAATTTTTTTGCTCTGTTACTGATGTTGTGATCCAGTGATAGTTTCCTACCTTCCACCCAACCCGTTCTTCGCCCATTTTATTTCCGAGTACTTTCCTCGTTAGCCTTTGAGTGTTTTGTTTTCTCCGCTTCTCTCGAGCGCTATTTCACATGAGTGTTATTATCCCTCACTCCCTCTCTGACATGTCTTGAATGGCACATATAGTGCGCGCTTCATAAACCGGTCACGGAGCTGCCAGTATGGCGACGGCACCGAGTCTGCCTTTGCCTAGCTTGCGGGTTAATAAGTCCGCCTCGGAGAGTCGCAGCTAGAAAAACTCAAAATGAAACTTAGCGTCTCGGAAGCGGATGTCTCCATACACCACAAGTCTCGCCGCCAACGCCGCTGAACAGATGGTCGAAGGAAACAAATATATTTTCCTGCACGAAAAGTTCGGAATATGAGAATGCGTTGGAAACGAGACGCCTCGGCGTTATTAGAATGCCAAATGTAAAGCAGGGACCAAAAGAAATATGCTTGGGCAGAGGCTTGTGTATCTTAAACGATCCAAATATTTCACGAAATTGTCCCGCTGAGACGCGCGTGCGCGAGTCTCGTCTCTTGCTTTCGGAAGCATCGGTCTGTGGGACGTGGAGTGCTTGCTCTAAATTTTACCGTACCAAGGGTATCGGGAATTTGGTAGCTGCAGATGTGAGGAAACCTTTTTCCCTTGCAAAGTTGCCATGAGGTCATTCTGAGGACCTGTCAACGAATAGCTATTTTAAAACTATTTTTTATCCTAAAACAGTTGGAGCTTCCATTTTATACATGTATGCGTAACCTTTCCTCGCGAAGTTTTTTTGCATGATTTTTTTAGTAACGCACGGGATAAAGAAAACTTCTTCTCTCTTTAATGTTTCATTGAATTTTTATGAAATATAGCAAAAAAATTTTTAGATTGATATTTTAGTACCCTGCAAGGCACCTCTAGGGTGTGTGGCTGGAGGTGAATACACACAAGACTAATTTTGAAACGAATATGGCCCCTACCGCGATCGGGCAATATTGTTCTGATCCCTGATAATACATCTCCAACATCACTGCTAAAGAGACGTCCTTCCAATTTATGCAAGGGATTTAATCAGTAATTCAACCTTCGCTCCGTGAGTGATTACCATCCTAGCTGCTTTAATATTTTGGATGCGCTACTAAGTTTATCATAACAATGTTTTACACATCTAGCGCCTACACGCTTCACGCGATCCAGCGATTCGTCAATCAATCCAACATCTTGAGGCAATTATTGTAAACCAGTAATTATTGACGAGTAAAATGTTCGAGAGCTAATGTCCAGGTCGCGGTTCGAAACACAGCCTTAATGAGCTTTATTGTCATCTAAACATTACTGATATATTGATTAAAAAAGGGGCATTGAATAATGGCATTCCTTAAACATTTTCTTATTGCAAAATTTACTCTATAAACTATTGAAATTGCTGAAAACTGAAAAGGTATTGGCTTCCAAATTTTAGTTTGGTTAACTGGGTTCAGTTTTAATCTTCTTTGAGTTAAGGTTCACTAACTCTCTATTCTAATGTTCTTTAGGAGTTTGATTAAACACTTAACTATGAAAGCATACATTTTAAAAGTAGTATGTATATGATTTTCAAACGTTAACCCATTTAAGAAATTCTCACTTGTCATTATGAAGAGTTATGCTATTTTGATCGCGTCGCTCATTTAAAATTCATTCGGAGAAGCATAGTAACTGTTTATCACTACAGCATCCCATTTGCATTTAATTATAATATCTGGAACACGTTATTCATTTATTTCGAACAAGGTCGCTTGTGATAATTGAAGTAGAGGATTCCTCATATGGAAGCCCGACTTTGCTGCCAAGTTTTAAAACAGTCTCGTGTTTGAATTCTCAACTACGTTCCTGTATGTTGAGTTGATACTTAATTTTATTTGGAAATCCTATGAAATTGAATTGGGTGGATGAGGACTAGAGTAAATGGAATGACAGAGAGGAAATATACGGTGGGAATAACGCTTCGCCTAAACAAACGCGTTTTAAATCCTTAAATCCTTGCAATTTCTCTTCGAGCACGATCTCTCCCGCCTGGAACATCAAAGAATGGGAGATAGGCGTTGGACAGGAAGGGGGGAAATAGGGGATTACTTTTAATGCATTTTGCATAGGAAGGGCATAAATTGAACGATGAATATGACCGAAAAAGGCCACTTTCCCTAAGTTTTAATTTGAGTTCGAAGTATTTATCCAAGTAAGTAATTTAAGTTTGTAAGGGAAATTATTTCTACACATATCTTAGTTCAACCTACTTGTGGATACCAAAATTAGAAAATTGATTCTATATTATTTAGAATAACAGGAAATTTTATAAGCCGTAGCAAAAAATATAAATGCCATAGAGCTGGATGAGTACTCTACTAAACTTCGTTGCCTAATTCTCCTTTATGTAATGTATTCTGTGGGAAAGTGTCTCCTGGATTACTTGATCAATTATATTTGTTCATAATTTCATTGTCCTTCATTACAAATTTTCATAGTATTTATCTACCTGCAGTTATTTCAATTGGGAAATTTGACAGAATACTTTCAATTATTTTTATTCGATTTATCTGCCCAAGGAAATAATGTAATGCATGCCGTGAATTTCCAACCACCATTAGGTCGAAAATGTCAATCTTAACAATCTTTTTTCTGAGTTAAAAAATTTTTTTTGAGGGAGCAACTATTTCTTATGATTTCCAAAAACTGAGCCAGACAATTGAGAAAAATTCTTCTATCCTTGAACTCATAGAACATAAATTATGTGAAATTTCAATCAAAACATTCTGGAATTTACAAAAACCATTTATAGTGGTAGAGAAAAAATGATTTAGGTAAAATCTACAAAATATTATGAAATCTTAAGTTAAAATTTCACAATGTTGAGCCTTATGTCTTATGTGGAAATACATTTATATTGAGAGTAGAAAGATTCCATAAGTACCGCGTTGAATAATAAATACATTTATACATCATTATCCTTAAGAAGTTAAGAGGTGTTCCTAAGAGTCCATGGTAAAGTTAAATTGTAGCAAAGTCATAGTGATTTGGAATACACAACTTTCTTTGACGCCCTCGGCAAAATAGAGAAACAAGAAAACCAATTAATTTTCGGGAAATCAGTTCGCATACATTGTTGTCTTGATTCGTCTTATTAATTGTCCTCACCTAGTGGAATATCATTCCCTTTATTATGTTGAGAATATGCAGGTTACACCGTTTTCAAAGTTGCTCAGAAGATTGGTCATTACTTGTCTTTAATTTTTATTGAGTGACAGTAAATGGAGGTGGATTAGTTTGCTAAGTTATTATTATGCATCCCAGGTTTTCCAGATAATCAGAATCTAGTTACACAAGGTAAATATATGGTCATTATAATTATTTAAAATATCCTTCAAAATTTTAAAAGTTATGTGTATGAATTTTATATTACTTGGCGCATGGTATGTGCTTTTCTTCAGTAAAGCGAATAATAAACGAATGAAATACATTGCCATTATTGTTAAAAAATTTACCTTTCATCAGTTTATTTATGTTAACGATCGTGTAATTTCTTTTGATGGGACTGGTTATATTCATCAAGTCTCTTTACGGCTGGATAGTTTTCTATGTAATTAAAATTCAATTCACACCATTGTTACACCACACAACCCTTATTATGAGGTAGATAGGCCTTTGAATCAAATAGTTGATTTTGTTAAGGCGAAGTTATTCATAGGGATGAGAATTTGAAACAAAATTTGTAGAAACAATATGGCTCGACGAAATTCATACACTATATCAGTGTTAGAATAAATCAAAACACTGCCATATTATTAGATTGATTGACTACTAAAGCCATAGTGCATTATTCTCGGAAATCTCGGGAAGAAGTCACCATTAACATGCGTCGGGAAAATATGAGAGCTATCTTCACTGCTTAGTTCTTTAAATTACTCTCCTCTATGGACGTTCATAACTGATCCCGAGCAAAACATGGAAGTTTTTAAATATAATATAACACCTTAAATCGTCTAAAGAGGATTTCTGTCATGTGTTCATTGGGTGCATGAAAAAAAGTAAAAATGTGTAAGGAAACATAAATATATGTTATTATATAATATTTATTTGTAGGCATCATTAATGTCAGAGGTATGTTTCAATGCAGCTCAGACAGCAGGAAAGAGACATTTCTATAATTGAGGAAAGGTTGAGAAATATTTTTTTTAAACGCGTGCGGGATACCTTAATTCATGCTCTACATTTCTAGCATCCCCACCCATTCCTTTATTGCCATTTTTTGAAAGCCTTTCTTGGAATTTAGTTAATGCCTCTGTCCATTTCTAGTTATCCTAGTTTAGCGCGGCAGTGTATGTGTATGATCCGATGTGAGGACAAATGTATTTTTTCGTGAATACGATCGGAATGAAGGTAACGGCAACGCAATGCAACCACGTCCAAGGAGGCACTCGAAGGTATATCCTCGTTTACGGCCGCAGGGCCCCCACCGCTTGGCATTCACGCCACCACCGCAACACGCAGCTCGCCATAAACGCCCGCCCTCTCCGCCGCCTCCCTCGCGCGCCCCGTCCCCGCGACTCCTCCAGCCGCCCGCACACCCACCCACCCACCCACCTTTCTCTCTCCTGCGCCCCGCATCCTGCCGCTCCGACCGCACACACAAGATCCTCGGCGGCGGTCCCACTTCTTCATCCGCCACCCTCCCCCCCTCCGACGGCCATCCCTTAAACACACTCGTACACACGCTTCCGTCCCTCTCCATCCGACTCTTATACTCCAGAATTCGATCACGTCACGTACCAACTCTCACGTACCAATTCTCCATCCCCTCCCCCCCGCATGCCACCGCGAAACTTTTCCGCCACCCTTCTCTCCCCTACGTGCCTCACCCACTCCGAACTGTAGTCGGTCCAACGTCTCCTCCCCTACCTACCTCAATCTGTCCAGCGGAAGGGTATCCTCTTTTTCCTGCGCCGCACGGCCTCCACGTTTTGCAATTCGATGATGCATGCATGCGACTTAGTCCCGAATCATCCCCCACTTTGGTTTCGACGCCGCTACTTCTGCAGCAAATCGGAGCGGATGTGCCTAATGTACGTGCGAATGGTCCGTCTTATTATTTGCTTTGCGTGTATCCAATATCCTCTTGCTTTAGAAGGTTTTTTCTTACTTTGCAGACATTTCCGTTTATATGCCCATGCACGCATACGTTGTAGAAGCACTTGGGAGTGTTTTCTTCCCACAAATAAGGCTTCACTTCTCTTTTGATACCCCTTCACGTCGCATGTTGGTGAACCTACTTAAGAGCGCATTGCTCGGCGCTGTGATTTATTGGCTTTAATACTTGGAATAAGTATTTGATAATATTTCCGTCTCAAAAAGAATCTTAAAATGAAATGAGAGAGGATTAACGACATGTTTGTGTGTTGTAAATATATTTTGATTCTGAATTAAATCATGTAAACTAAAGCAATACTCTTCGATCATATTTTTCCGTTGTAGCCCGTGGTGTTACTAGTATCCGGGAAATATTTTGAGAAAATACTCCAGGCTTAGAAGAACTTTTATCGATGGACATAGAAAATGCAACTATTTCAGAGTGTAAAAATCATTCGTCTTGACCGGGATACGAATCCAAATATTTGGAAATGTATTTCATCCCGGTCAAGGCGAATGATTCTTACACTCTGAAATTGTTGCATTGCAATGTTACACGTAGCGGATGACTCCGTTAAAAGTTATTTTTGCGGCATCTCCCGCAGTTTCTTGAAATTTGGAAATAGAAAAATTATTGATCGTAAAATTTATGAAATCGGACGCTTATATATTCATTAAGTAACTCGTGAGAAAATAGTGGTTCTGGAACACATAGAAAAAGATTAACCCGATCAATCAAAGATGGGAACATTTTGTGCTATTAAAAAAACGTATGTTTTTTAATGGTAGAGAGGATGGCAGAGATTAACTAAAAATGTATTGAGTAATTTTGTCTCTTTCTCATATCTTGGTTGAAATCCTGCTCATCTTCCGAATCTTTTCCTCAAATGAATATGTGTACAGTGACGTGGTCTAATGGTTACTTACATTTAAAATTAATTACACCTCTATTAATAAATATAATTGTATAATAATCTGTTACTTTCCCTTTTGAGAAACACTAGAATTGATATGGATAAATATGCATTTGACCTTAAGTAGAACCATTTTTCAAAGAAATATAGTCTAGTAATTTAGTGTCATTTCTGACTCCCGTTACACGTAATATAGATCGAATTCAAAATCCATATTTGGCATAGCTAACGAACGCTGAAATGAATATTGGTAATTTTATCTCCCAAAAAGCTCTTGGTATAATAATCCCATCCGTTGCTGCTTACTTTTTGGACCATAAGTAATCTCGTACGTATGTGTGAGGTTTGTTAGTTCAGTTCAGAATTACCACGCACTCATGGCATGGAAAAAATATGTTCAAATTATTTGGTTTAGCGTTTTTTTCTTTTCAGATATCTTAATTTGTGCAGTAGGTGAATTGAGTTGTTATTTATTATCACTCCATCACATGTTTGTTTAAGTCAAATGGTTGTCACTTTACTCGTAGATTATTTTTCATGAATTAATATGTTTAATTTGAAGAATTTTACGGACTCTCTACCCCATCATTGTTCCCATGAAAACATGACAGACGGCTAATCAAAATCATCCATATTTACTATCGTAGCGAGTGTCAGGCATAGCATAATGGGATTTGGAAATGCTATTTAGTAATCATCGGGATTCAAAGTCAAGCCAGTGGTACGTAGCAGGACAGGAGTCGCCGAATAGAGCAACAAATAGTTTAATAGTATCTTGCACCGTTGTGTTGTGTTAAGGATGGGGAAGTTAGAAAGAGATAAGAATATAAATGATGATTACCAGTATGGGTGTCATCTTTCTATGAATCGAGATTTAAAATGATAACGCGGACCCCTGGGGTCAGGCAGAGAAATTTATAGCAAAGAGTTTGGGAGTTAGCGTGGGTTAGTTGCAGTGCAAAACACTAGTTTGGAGAGAATAGTTGAGGGTTTATAGGTACATGAGTGATAAAATATACTTTTTCGTGACGAAGTTGGTTCCAAAAAGGTCACTTTCAGTCCACGTGCACTTTGCCTTCGTGTATTCATAGGGTGGAAGAATTGAAAAGGGAAAATGATAAAAAGAACTGGAATATGTACCAGGTGTGCTCCGAGAAGATCATGCATGATAGTGTTGGGGAGTTGGAAGACAGTGGCGGGAGAAGAAAAAAGATTATATTGAGGAAAAGGAGTATGATTTCTGAGAGTGGAATAACATGAGTATGATCTTGAAACCACGTAATGAATGTAGATAAAACTTTAATAGCAGTCCCTAGGGAGATGAGCAAACCTTTTCCTTTATTACCAGCGGCATATACTGGAGTTTCTGAGGTCTTATCGAACGACTCACGTAGAAAAGTATAAAGGAAATAACGTCTTTAGGAAGACCTGGCTTCCCGTTGCAGCCCTGAAAGTACTGACATGACAATATCAACGGAAGAATTGGAGGATCTTAAAACAGGCATTAATATGAGTATATCAGAGACGAAGATCTTTTTAAATGAGTTACATTTGCCAATTAGAAAGGTTTAGTTAGTTATATTTGGAATTTTAATCTTAGATGAACACATTATTGGATCAGTATAAGAGAAGATGCGAGCGTTGTCCTAATTAATAACTCTTTTAGGTTCTCGCCCTCACAAATTAAATCTCCCCAAAAAGAAAATATTAAAGTAGAGGGCGGTCAGAAAAGGGGATCTTTCAATTTATCAATCCAATAAATCTTTTTTTGTATGCAATAGTAATATGAAATCACACTATTACAATTAATCTCGATGTCATTACTTTTATAAATATATTATTCGTATCTATATTTATTTCAGTCATTATTATCAGTGCACAATTAGTCAGAAAATTCAAAAGCAACATCCAGAACCTAAACTTCTTCCGATATCTAACTATAATAATTACTTATTGATTTCAACATTTATTCTGTCTAATTTTTGTTTCATAATCAGGTAGAATCAGTTCTATTTATGCAAATAAAATGCCATGGTTTTCTTTGTAAAACAAAGGGTGTCTTCACCTCTCATTAAAACGAACCCTTACAATGTTGTTAAAATTTTCTCATGCATACCATTTTTCAATTATTACTCAGTTTTTACATAACTCAAGCTTAACTTTATTTTATCCTGATAAAGTGATTTATGTGCTAAAATAATTATTGCAGAGCTGATTATAGAAAACATTAAGATAAAGTGCGTCAAAAATACAATAATTCTACATTTTTCTTTTCTGTCTTACTTTTGTTTCGCATACCACACCTTTCTCTGGGCCCGGAAACTTTTTAATGACGTCCCTTCCCATACTTATCACCCTTCTTATGGCACCCTCATTAATATTCCCCGCGCCATTGTTTTCTATCCTTTCTCTCACAACTGCGGGGACGTAACCCTTCCCTTGCGCATTCTTACATTGTCTGACTCTTTTTGATGGATCTGTTTGAGAGCGTATAATATGTGGTTCTGCTCTTCTCTAAAACATTCTAGGCGAATCATAGTTGACCCAGACGATCAATTTTAGGATTATTGACGTTTGGATAGAATTTCATACTCTACGAGTATATTGTTTAAACAATTCAGTTTATTTTTCCGTGATAGATATTATTTCGTATTTATCCATTACCATCTCGGCAATCTTAATTGGACTATGAAGGGATATTATGGACATTAAGAACAGTCCCTGAAACCTCTATTGTGGCTCAGATATACCGATGATTATTTCCTTATCCGGCCACATGGTATCGATTCCCTGAAACCGTTCATTTCTGACTTCAATGCTTCGTCCTCTGTCTCCTTCAATTCTACCGTTTCCTCCTCCAAATCACCTTCCTAGATGTAAACGTATCATGAATAGACAAACAATTCCACACTTCTGTACATATAAAACCGATCAACAAACAATTCTTACATTATAACAGTTGCTACCCATATCACACCAAACGCCAAACCTTTACATAAGAGGACACCGAGTCTGCAATCACCCCGACTCCCTTGATAAATTCCTCTTAAATCTACACCATTCTCACCGCCAGCGAGGTCATCCTGAATCCCTTCTTAACAAAATAATCCGAAGACGTGCTTACACTCACAAACCTTCTTCCACCTCAGAAACCCATCCTCTTGCAATTTTTACCGCGTATCTCCCTGGCCTAGAGGCTAGCACATCAATTCTAAAAAAATCTCTACTCGATCCTCAAAAACCATATGTTTAAAATAAATCCTTCCCATTTCATTCTATCAGTAGTTTTTACATGAAGATTTTATAATCAGTGTCAGGCGGAATACCATCGAGTCACTCGAGCACGGCACACGAGCATAATCCACCCTTCGACCACTCTTTCCTTCATCTTCCTGCGCAAACTAAAACGTCATTCCTCTGCCGATCGCCCTCGCATCCGCCGCGTCCTATCAGAGCTCCAGCATTTCGCACTTGCCTTGCCGCAAGCATGCTCTCAGATTCATTCATATATCATTCATTGGTTTTTATCCTGTGGCAATCTCCCCCACCTTTCCCCAAAATCTCATGTTGCATCTGTTTTATTGCCCCAAGTCTTAGGTGTAGTGCCGTCGGACGAGTTTCTTATGCCACTCGCCCGATGACGTGAACCCGTCCCTACGCCATCTTACCATGTTAGAATGGAGAGGCTGATCTCCGTCCGATGGCCATAGAGACCTCTACCCTCTTCCGTCTCCTCCACCTCCTCGCTTCCCACAAGATTCTCCTCCCAACCACCATACGGCTCGTTTTTACGATGCCCTTCCTTGAATTCAATTCCACGCTCTTTTCTTCCTTTTTCAGACAACAAAACTGACTCTTTCTTTCCGTCGCATATTTCCTCCATGTAGTTAGCATTTTCCTGGGCACTCGTAAAACAAGCTCAACAGTCTGGATCACATTGTTTGAAACATAACTATTATCCTAGACATAGGATACGCTTTTTAAAAATACGCTCGTCAGCTGAATGTTTCCACGAAACATATTTTGGGATAGAACTAAATATAATAAATGGATGCCACCGACACTGGTTGTGCAACTTATTGAATGATATATTTGTTGAGTTATGCAATGAACAAATATTTTCGAAACCTTCTACAGTAATTGCTCCAAAATGTAGGTTGTTTTTCATGTGCTGAACGTAAGGTGATCATTTTGAGCTCATGACATGAGGTTGAAATTACATTCTCTTGCGTGGACAAAGTTAAAGATAGACTTGAAACCGAATTAATCTTTCACATACAAGACTTGTGTAAAAAATATCGGTAACAATTTTTTCCTGATGTGTGCGTGAAGTGCTGAATTCAGACCACCGATTAAGTTTGCGTATGATCGCAGATCTTATTGGCATTGATAAGAATACAGTGCCCACAATTATATAATCACTGAAAAATGCGAAAAATCTGCGCTAAACTCTCCGAAGGTATTTACGGAAGACCAAAAGCAGAGTCGAGAGTCTGCTTCCGAAGACTTTCTGCACCGGCGGACGTCGCGACGATTCTCCAACCCCCTTACAGTCCCGACTAGGCACCAGCAGACTATATCCTTTTCCCAAAAGTGAAATACTTCCTTAAAGGACATCACCATGGGACCCTAAGTGACGTCAAAGGAGCTTCCACGCGTACCCTTATGGTCCTTCCGGAATCCACGTACCAGGGAGTCTTCGAGTCGTGGAAAAGCCGCTGGCAACAGGGTCTCGACGCCCAGGTTATGTAATGTAATAAGGAAAAGATGCGCCAATCAGTCCAAACTGTATTTTTCTATTTGGCTATTGCTATCTACTCAAGTGTAAAGTTATCATATCTATGCTCGTGTGAAACGTTGTCATAAGTACGTGAATCCATTTTTTCTTTCTCCTCCAACCTAATTAAATTCCCTAGAATATTTCGGCATTGAGCAATATGATATTTGTTTCATTAAAATAAAGTTAGAAGGAGAGGAAAACGATGAGCAGAACGAAAATAAGGACCAAGGTGTCATGTTTCCCGATTTTATTTATCATTTAAACCTCAGTTATCACCCCAAATGTCGGTTTGATAGGCGGGGATAGAACTCACCTCGTACTAAGCCCAACGGCGGGTGAAATTCACACAACAGGTTAGGATGGCCAGTCTCTTTCCCCATGGTTTCTCCACCTATGCTTTCACAGAAAGTTCTGGTAACGGAAAAATCACTCAGCTTGGGTGAGGTTGGGGGTGCCCAGAGGCGACCCCAGGAATCGAAACTAGGCCCAATAGCCAGCCAGTCAGTAGCCTTGTGCTCTACCTGCTAGACTACTACGTCTCTTTATCATACTTAGGACAGATTTTTTGTATGACTCGTTGAACTGAAGCTGAACATTAACCTCCGATTTTGGCCAAAAATCTTTTTTATGAACGGTAGTTGATTTCAAAATCGACCATTAAAATGCTGACTATATGATAGACGGTATTATTTGGGTACAGTGTTCACATTCAATGATAATTAATCTTATTTTTTAGAAAAACCGTATGTTTCGGGAATCTCCATGTTAAATTAATGTTTACAGTAACTCACGATTGAATTTAACGAGACGTTATAAAACTGATAAATCAAAAGAGAGATGGTACTTTTTTCCACACTTTATTATTTAAAGTCGACCGGTTTCGTCGCATAGGCGACATCATCAGGTACCTGCTGTCGCCTGATGTCTGATGCTGTCATCTCTCTTTTGATTTATTAGAATGGATTTCCACAAAGTGAAGCCTGAAACCATCGAGTTATAAAACTGGACCAAAGTGGGAATTCAAAATATTTTTACTTTTCTCGGGAATTCACCGTTATCCTCACACTCATAGAATTCACTTTAATATCACTCTCAAGCGCAATTTCATATCGGTTTCCATGAAAGGAGGTCATTCTTCCCCTAGTATTTTTATCTCTCCCCCGCTACTGCCCATCAAAATCCTTTGTAGTTTTCATTCACTTTGAATGATTATCGTTTAATCAAGTCGATTTGGACTCGATTGATTTTACTTATGCCATCAAAATCATAATCATTTGAAATGAGCATTTTAGTTTTTGTTTCCTTTTATGTAATAACCAATGTAGCCTCGTATTTAAAAAGTTTTTATCTACCGGTTTCCAATGTGGCGTTACTTGAAACACTTTCGGAATGTTCTCATAGATAATATTCTAAGGGTTTCCCTGACATCCATTGGTCATTAATAATCTTCTTTACATGCACGTTATGTGTCAGCAATAACCTCTGTGAAAATTGATAACTAGATTACCATTAAAATGGCCGTTCAATCTGTAATCGGTTAAATATTTTACCAATTATCCGAAAAAATGAATGGTAAGGAAAATTGTCTGTCCGAAATATTGGGGATCAGTAAGCATCTAAAATTACCAAAACGTAAATGCTACGTTTATAAGTATGTCATCGTCGATTGAAAGATGGACACAAATTTCTCTCGAGTATTCCAGGAGTTCCACTCCGTGTTTGTGAAAACAGAGGAGCACTGAAGGAACTTGGAATACTCAATCTATTGTGATTTCGTTTAGTAGGAGCGAGGTTTGACATGAACGAAAATTTTGTATTATCGATAGCGAGAGAGAAAAAGAAGTAGCTAAGGGGAGGAACCAAGTATAAAATGAAATAGTGGATGCAAAGCCTTGAGGAGGAGCGGTGGTATGGGGAATGGGATGATAGGGGCCTGACAAATGAGTTTATTCCGACAAGTGGGGGTGGTTGGGAAAAGGGTGTCCATGGTTCGAACAGGGGAAACAATGGAAGATAGGGATTGAGCCCCTTTGTCATCCTCCTCTCCGGCTCGCATGACTTATCCCAACCCCTTTGTTGAATCAATCAGCATCCATTTGATCGACTACCGGCGTCCCCAACGCCACGTCTTCCCCTTCGCTTCCTTCCCCTATTCGCGCCACCCACACCCAACCATTCCGCTCCCCCGGGTTCGGGACGCAAGTCGGCGACCCGCGGATCCCCAATGGGGGCGAGAGGAGAAGGGGGGATTTCAATGCGCGCGGTGGGAAACGCGGGGTGTGTTTTTGTCCCGCGTTCCGCCTGCGTTTTCATTCTCCGCGCGGCGGCTCGTATCGTTTCTCTCCTCTCCTCACCCAAAGCGCCCACCCATTTCATTCCCTCCTCCTCTCCTCCTCCCCCGATCACCCTTCACCCCGTCCCCATCGCCCCCAACCTCCTCCTCAACCCATTTCTATCTCTTCGCACGGAGAACGGCTTCGTCGCCCAATCGTTTCGAACCGTCGCCTCCCCTCGAACTTTTCCAAATATAGCCCAAGTTTTTCATTGGGTTTATCACTTCTCTGGCCTTTCCATGCCACCAGGTGCTGCTGCCCGAATGCCGTAATCTGAAGGCATGCATCGGTTATGTCCTAGTCGACGCGGGTAGAAAATAGGTGTATCCCCACGCCATATTTATAACACAACGCATATTTACGTAGGATATCTTTGATATCTGTTTCCAATTATTTTATGTCCCTTTGCCGTTAGCACTACAACTTATATTGTGATACACAAATGATAAGAAAGAAATAGATAGACTAATTTTTATAGTTTCATTTAAAATGAAAACGGTAAACTGTGGATAAGAATGTGAGTAAGAAAGTGGGATATCTTAACAAATGTGTTTCTTCAATTTGTACGAAAATCACGGCAGAGTCTTTAATGTAATTTGTATCTGAAAATTTCGTTATCTTATAGGACCAGGACGTGGTAATATTATGGAAGTATTTGTTGTATATTGGTTTCCCCTTCATCCTTTTATGATGCATAATTAATAATGTCAGAAATTAAAAATAGTTAATGATAACATACTTAACATTTTTAATGTTTATTCAGGGATTGATGAAATTGAAAGTATAGAATTCAAATTATGTTTTAGCTGTGTACGCTTACCTATGAATTCCTGGAATGGAATTTGTAAATATTTAAGTAGGTTTTTATATCAACTTCAAAGGTATTTATTTCACTTTGTTAACTCTTGGGTTATAAAACTTACTCTTCAACGGTTAAGTATAACTAAATAAATGTAAATATATTTCCAAGAATATCGTGAAATAAGCATATTTTGACGCGATGATTCACCATCGGTAAGTTGGTCGATGCAGTTCTTCTATGTTCCTAAGAGCTCCTCTATCCAGCCTGCCTCTCTGAGTGTTAATTTGTTCTCCAGCAGCGTCTGTGCATGTCTTATCGGGTCCTGATGAGTTTTGACTCCTCTCCCTGTATATAACGCCATAGTCCACTTTCTATTCCCCAGGGCCCGGGGTTCTGGCTCCCCCCACACAAGTAGTCGGTCCCGTATCCATCAGGCAACTCTATATCATTCGCAGCGCTCTTCCTCTTGAGGCCACACACTGGTTCCGTCGTTTGATGTCCCGGGAAATCACCTCCGCCGGCGGCACCAATCATTTGACCCGCCGTGTCACCCCTCCCCACTCGCTCAGGACTTTTTTCTCCGCTTGCCCTGGCCCACTCAGCCCCTCGCCGCCACCCTTCCTCGCATCCCTTTCGAGATTTGAAACAGTCACCGTGCCATTTTTCTCCTTTTCCCCATTTCGCCTTTTTCTCGGCTCCTAGACCTCTCACACTCGGTGCAGTACGCCCAGGGTTTCGACGCTATTCGTTGGGATGGAAGCGATTCTGTTTCGGTAGAGATAGACAGAAGAAAGAAATATCTAGGCGTTCCCAGGAGCAGGGAGCATGTTATTAAAAGGTAAATGGGAAGGAATTCCAGGGATAGACATTCTCAGCACTCTCCATTTATAAGTGTACCAAATGTGAATGGATCGAGGCATATCTATATTTGTCATTTAAATAGGAAGACCTATTAAATAATTTAATTGTTGTTTGTAATGTGTTCTGTTTCGATTTGAGAGACATGTCGTTGTTTTTGATAAATGATCCTATTTTTATGGATTAAATGATCTAAAAACCATGTAGTAGGTGCATTAAAACCTGATCAGTGTTAAACATTTTTTATCTGCTGTGAAAGTGTTACTATTTGTTAATTAATATATTCCATCTTCACCACTTCACGTCCGAAACTATGAAAGTAATTGATAACATTTCGCAAATATTATGAAATATATTGTGGATACACTTCATCAGCATCCTTAGTTATCCTCACGTATAGAATGTAGTGTTCAAGGATATTAAGTAAAAAGTAAATGACAGAACTTGATTTTTTTCTATCCCGTTAGTTTTTTTGAGTCCCTCTCCCTGTACGGCGTGGAATCTCACGGTATCGAACTTATTGGAGTGCGTTCATTTATTTTTTAATGTTTCTCGTTTAAATATCTACCATGCTTCTGTGTATATGAGTGAATAATAAATATGGATGAATCAGTCATCGAAGCCAAAATTCATTTCAGCATAGAATTTTATTTTTCTGGATGAAAGGTTTTTCTCGCAGAAAAAGTCTCCCTTGGTGTGTCTAATGCCATCTTTACAGCAAAGATTCTCACTTATACGTACAATTAATGAGGAAAAATATCAATTTCATTAGTTTCATGTAGATAACTCTGCTATGATTGATTTATCTGTCATAATTTTGTATTTTAGACTATATTTATATGAAATTCCATTCACTGTTTTTTTCATATATTTATATGAAGTCTTAATATTTCATGGACCTCACGTTTTAAGTATTTATCGATTTAAGTAAGAGTCATCCGGAATGACTCCGTTAAAGTTACTGTTGCGGCATCTCCCGCAGTTTCTTGAAATTTAGAAATATATTGGATGCATAAAATGGTAAACATATTCATAGCGCGTTATGCGACTGGAAAGGCAGGTATTTAATTAATGGGCTAGTGGTTGAATGGACGGTATAGATAAGATATTATTGATTTAAAGTTTATCCGAGCATTTTACCTTAGAGTATATTTATATACTTACATTGTTATGAGTACACAGTATGCCTTTTCCATTGACTTCTATCCAAATATATTGACAAAATTGTTTGGAATAATTCAGCGAAAACAGTTTCACGATTACATGTTCCTAATATTTTAAATTTCTGTCCGAACTTTCTTTATTCAAAGGGATTTTTTTACATTTTCTTAGCAGGAAGAGTTCATGCAAGTCTCATTGATTGTGTCAATTGAAATTATCGAAACAAACAATTACTTAAAAAAAAGATGACTATTTAATAACGGATAATTTTTCAAACTGTGCATAAATCTCAGGTATGGTAACATAATCTGTTATTTTTAGCTTTTAGTTTAGTACATTCGGAAGGGTCGTTATTATATCTAGTTTCACGCTAAGAGTGAAGAAGAAGTATTATTTTTAATTTATTGTTTTCCCCTCAACGAATTGAACATTTACCGAAAGGTAAGCACTGTTCCACCACGCCTAGACGGGAATGGACTTTTTCTTGGATTTGAAACAATTTTTCATCCCAATTCCACGTCTATTCCATTGTAACAAACCCACGCATTTCAATTTTAGCAGAGCAAATTCTGCGGTCCTAGAAACGTCGAAAGCGCATCATCGTACGCCCAGTGGCACTCGATGGGCAATCGAATGCGGCTCCAGTCTCACCCAGCCTGCAAGACCCGCCGCCCTGCGTCCGCGTGTCTCTCTCAGATTTCCGATCGAAGCATTTATGTTCGGCAAAAGCTCATCGCCTCAATGATATGACCCCTCCCCCTCCATCCTCTGCCCCATCCTGCCCTCCCATCAGTCGCCTCTTAACCACAACCGGCTTTCCGTAATGAAAGCCACTCACCACCCTCTCACCTTCCCTCTCCAGCCGCCGCTCCCTCCCCCCTCCCAATCCTCTCTCCGCCCCCGACGCTCCTTCCTTTTTGCTCGCCATTCATTTCATGGCGGCGTTCGAGATTGCCTCCCGCATTTCCGGAATTGCTTGCGTCTCCTCCTGCGTCGCTTAAGGCACCTTCTCCTCCTTTTTACTGTACGTCATTTCCTCCCGCCCATTTTTTTCCGCCCACCCCCCCATTCCTCTCTCTCGAATCCTTTGCCTTCGATTGGCCCCATTTCCCTCCCATTTTCTCTATCCACCTCATATTCTTCCCCATAATCTCTTGTCCGTCTGCATTCCCTTCGTATTTCTGCTTCACGCCACTTTCCCTCACGGCTCCCAGAGTTGTCCCATGCCCATTGCGTGGTCGTCTTATCTTGTCTCCTCAACTGACTGCGAGCCAATGACGTCGCGATGAGAGGAGAGTAAGTGTGCGTGCGGAGCAATGGGAGCCGGTCGCCTAATCAATTCCCTGATCTTTTCGCCCTCCACCTGCGAGATTCCTGCGGCACATAAGCCTGAGGAAAGGGGATCGGCGGGTAGCAGTCGAGATTCCTTGATATTTCTTCTCTTGTAATACTGTCTACTTTGATTTAGCATCTCCTTAATCATGTCTCGCTCTAAGAAAATGGAGATAACATCGGTTTTCCATAGACAAAAATATTTCAATTTTCTAGAATACTATATGTGGTGTTACTAGACACCGTCATGCGTAACTGAGTAGCGGCACACGAGCACCTCCATATGCTAACATTCTCCTCTCTCCTCTATTTTTCGCATATTTGGCTACATTTTGAAACCGATAAATTTCCTGCTATTACCAGTAAAGCCATAAAAAAGGTCATGACCGAATAAACAAGTTAAAGCGCATATTTTTCAAAAATAACCATAATTTAAATAACTTTGGTTAAAAAATGATGAAACGATCTACGAAATTATTTTATTTTGGGATTAAAAATAAATAAATGAGGTGTTAATTATTGTTGACTATTAAGTCGTTTTGTTATGATCAATTGTGTGCTTAATCTTTGGGTGAATTTCAGATACCAAATGCAATAATTCATTATGCAATTAACGTCTCGATGTAGAAAAATTCGGTAAGAATTTCCTACCGACGGCAATCATAACTTTTTACAGCCCATTAAATCACATTCACCTTAAACTCGAAGGAAGCTGTTTCGGAAACAGTGCAGACAGAAGCGTTCTTATTTATGTCTTATCATCATAACGGCAAACGGCATGTTTTTGTGGTCAAAATATGACAATGAAAACATTCCAGTAGTTTCGATGATAAATTACGCATGTACAAAGGGAGGTACGTTGTCAAGGTGGAAAAAAAAGAAAGGCGGTCATATACTTTGAACCTCCCATGGATTGTAGAAATAACGAAAGAAAATATTAACCTTAGGAGAGAATCTTGTCAGAGATATACACATTATGATACGTACGATCCCCGAAACTGTCAAATCCACCCTTTGAAGTGGAATGCGTGCATGTAAAAAGTTCGGGAATGCTATTTTTTCTCGTCTTGGCTGGTAACTAAGGTGAAAGGCTTCTTTAAATGAAGCATGTCACGTATTTAGGGAAATAGATGCTTTATTGTGTTAAGAAAACCCGAAATTCGGACTCATCTGCTCGGTTTACGAAATTCACGAAATAAACTGAGGGTTGAAATTGGGGAGGGGGGGGAGTCAGTTCCTTTCTAGTCCCCGCAGCGGTTTCCCTGGAAGATCTGATAACCGAGAAATCACGCAGCGTGGGTAAAGCTTGGGGTGTTTAGATTTCTGGCCAGATTTAAACCTGGGACCCATCGCTCCATAGGCGGCTCTCATCCGGTCCATAACAGTCCGCTACCGGTTCGTCCTAGAAAAGAGCATGCTAATGAAATACGGAGGCAAAATATATTGGTATAGAGCAATATGTTGTGAAAAAATTTGTTTTCCTCAGTGAAACATTATAAATCATGGGAATTTGAGGATGCATATGAAAAATACCGTTTTTATCGTAACTTACAATGACGCCAGTATTCCAGTCTTGGTAATTTCATGAAAGATAAATTAGCAATTTGAATGTTTAATTTGAAACATTTGGCCTAAAAATTGATTAAAATGTTGATGCGATTATTATATGATATACGATTTTTGATTTGGTAACAATTGGTCATGACTCTTAAAAACTGCTAATTTTGGTTACGAAGGGTTGCAATAAAGAAGGAAGGTTAAATTCGGAAATGATTTAGATAATCTAGCTATAATAGCATTCTTTGTGAAAGGAAGTTCAGCAGTACTCAGGGGTGGAATCATATTGGGCAAACAAAATAGCTAATATAGATTACTCAGGAACTACTGTACTCCATGGAACGGAAACTTGTTTGAGAATTGAATACCGCTCATCTGGTTTAACTTCATTTCTAAATTGGAAACAGAACAGCAGAGATTCCTGAAAAAATGATGACGCCAATACAAATATACTTGTAAAAACTCATTGCGCTTGGTACTTGCTATTTTTTTACAACGGTGTGTGTGAAGACGTAAAGAGTCTTCAAGGTAAGCAGAAAGTACGTGTGGGAACCTTTCAAAGTTGGTGGAGGAAAAGGTGTTTGGTTTCCTCTACAGATCTCCGTTAACTCGCATTCGCTGCGAGACGAGAGCCAGCTTTTTTAATGGATGACAGGTCATCGACGTACCCGCCTGTATCCTTAATAATACCCGTTGTGCTGAAATTCAACCGTGAACATAATTCTCAGAGAATGAAAGAGAGGCTCCGGGAATTTTTAAAGATGATAGTTTGCGGCTTGTTTCACGGTATTTACTGTGGACATACCTAATTTGGTGGCGTGTTTCATCCTCGAGGCACAACCTAAAACGTATGTCGAAAGAGAAGCGTTCCGTCATAGCGATTTCGATTACTTCCGTTTAGACTGCGAGTGTAGTCTATTATATTTCAACCTCATGTGTTGTGTAATGGGACTTAAAATCAAGAGCTTTTCAGGCTCTAAGTGCATTATTCAAAGAACTAGGTGCTCTAACAGGTCGATTATATTCCGATCCTCTATTGACCCTCAAACAATTCTTGATGAGTTTACCATTTCCCGAATAACATTAATTTTGCTGGTTAGAAAATCTAGATAAACTCAATTCAAAATTATCAACTCAAATTCAGTTTCATTTGTTCGTTAGCTAATGTTTCGTTGCCAAATAATTATTAACATTTCTCAGATTCACGCGCTCTAGTTGAGAACTGGAATTTTACAAATAGAGTTTTAAGAACCGCTGAACTGATTCATTGATTTACGATATACTTAAATTATTAAAAGTTTTTATATTCATTTTACGGCATGAGTGTTAGAAATGGTTAACAAAAAATTACCTTTAGTGAAGGAGAATATCCCTAATGAATGGAAATCACGGCATAGGAAGCTAATGCATAAGGAACTTAGGCCTTAGCTTTAGTTAACGATGTCTCTTAATTAAACCATAAGTGTTTTAAACACGTGCGCCCGTTAGGTTCTTTTCTTTTACCCTCCACTTCAATTTTATGCCTTTAGTTATGCATAATGGTTTACGAAGTAAGTTATCCGACGGTCTAGAATTTCGCCAAAATTGTCTGTGTAGAACTTAACAGCCATTATTTCATATGCCTTCCATTTTTCACTTCTTCCCTTTCTCCTATTCGCATCTTCAACTTTCGCTGACTTCTCCGGACGCCTCTTCACCCTACTGACACCTCCGGACGCCTTGTGACCCCACCGACGGTTCCCCTCCCCCCGCCTCCCTCACTTCGACCATCTGCCACACTCGCCCTCATCAACGCTCCTGCTAACGGTCGATTCCCCTGAAGCCAGTGAGGGAAGGATCGGAAGGAGGAGAGGCCAAAGATCCTCCGGTTCAGATATCCACCATCCCTTTCCGTGTAATGGCGACATGAGCGTAATTTACAATTAGCTGCGAATAACCCCTACCAAAGCCCACTCGTAGCAAGCGTGATAACTTCTCACATGCTACGCGAATGTCTATTACTAGCCATGTCTTCTTCGTTTGTGCACTCCCCTGACGAGTCATGCCATCACTGGATTGCTGCCTTGTCGTACTAATCGACTGAAAAAATTCAGTCTCCCTTAGAAATTTGACGGATAAAACTCGTCTATAATTTATATTGTAGGGAAAGTATGAATATTCCTAAATTTTTCATAAAAGATTTTCTGAAACTTCAACCAAACATGAAACTGCTTCAGGGTAAGGTCTTATTAAACTATTTTCATAGTTCAAGTTGGCCCAATTATTTCGGCAACAATTTCTCCTGTAAATCGAAGGCAGAGGGTTCTGTCCCTGTTTCGATTTCAATTTTGTCATTAATGAATCTTCTTTGATTAAGTTAACAATAAGTCATGATCTCTTTTGTCGGGGTGTCTGAAATCCCAGTTACTGCTAGACTGCCCTAATGCTGACGGGCAATGTTTTTTTTATTTTTCTTGGCAGTTGGTAGATTTTTTATATTACTTAATTTTGCAATTGTTTTATCCTAAGTGACAAAAGGGAATGAATTTATGGAATTCATATTTTTATTCGATAGACTTTTGCTCTAATGTTTCGGGGTTTCAAATATTAGAATGGTTTTAAGAAAAGACTCACGTTTGAAATAAAATGACAGTATACTGAAACATATTTATCGTGGCGTAGCTATATAATTTTTATTTCCGTAACTGATAAACTCTCTCTAGCTTTATTTGGTTATTAAGATGGTTAGGTAAACAAAATGACTTCTTTATAAATTATCCCAGTACTCTTTCTTTGCATATAATTATGCCTAATTTGGACTCGAAAAAGTTGCAATCTCTCTTATATTTCCTTCAATTTTTTCAGGTAACACTTCATAATAGGTTACACACATGGTTTTATTGATTTATTTTATTAATTTTAAATATCAAAGATGCTAATTTTTCAGAATTTTTTCGCAAACTAGTTTTTAAAACTTGCGAGTGATTTTTCAAACTTCTTACAATATCCTTCACAAAAATTTTAAGTTTAAGGTTATTTTAGTGATTTGGTGTAATTAATTTAAAAATCTGTTATGATCTAAATTTTCGGTGAAAGGATTATATTATGTATGCATCTTTTTAGACGGGCTTATTTTTAATAGGTATATATTTTATGAGCAGCGTAAATAATTGACAAGCGACGTATACACCATGAAATATTTTATCCGAATTTAAGTAAATGTTTTATTAATAGTTATTGGGAATCTTTAACAAAATATCATAGCAAAGTGACGCGATACAGGTGTCTATGAGGTAGCATCATCACCTTGTAAAACAAAGTAAACAGCAACTTCTGTGGTATCCAACGGGGAGGGGGAGAGAAGTAAGGAGAGAAAAAGTGCTCTATTGTGTAATAAACTGCTGCGAGGATGGGAAAAAGACGAGATACAATAATTCGTTGACAACTTTCTTTCAAAGTCACCAGTGCTTTAATATTTCTAGATATTCTAGAGCATCAAGCTGGTATCAATTCTTACTCAAATGTGAAATGTTCAACTGTGGAATCAATGGTGTGGTCACATTTAAAAGGTGTTTGACAGCATTTGTTCAGTTATGTCCGCAGTTATTTTTAGAAGTATGAAAATGTTCTAGGTCCCTTATATTAAAACTTTAGGCCCTTTCACCAACTTTTATCTCGTCAAAATTACCAAACCTTAGCAAATTTAGGACTCCACTTTTCTTCATGGGATCCATATCTTCTTAACTCTGAAAAAACTTATATTTCAATAGAATGTGGTCTAAAAGGACGAAAATTAGACTTCTTTGGGGGACTTAAAAAATAACATAACAATAGTCAAAGCAGGACCGACGAACTTAGTCATTTTTAGGTATATATATCACCGAGCATTCGTAAGGAGGGATATCAAAAACGGATATCGAAAACCGCAAATGAAGTCATAGGAACCGTTAATGGAAAAAGGACAAGGAAACCATGGATCACGGATGAGATGATTAGAGAGATAGATGAGAGAAGAAAATGGAATAATCTAAACACAGATCTAGGCAGAAGAAAGTACAAAGAGTAGAAAAATAAATTGAGAAAGGGAAACAAATAAAGCAAAAGAAGCATAGTGGAAGACGCGGTGCGAGAATATGGAAAGTTTACAGAAGAAGGGTGACATTGGTGCGCTATACAGCAAGGTTAAATCACTTTCGGAAAGAAAGAAGGGAAGATCTGTGCTAACAGTTAGAGATAAGTCGGGAAAGATAATAGTTGACACAAAAAAGTTTCAAGAAAGTTGGGAGGAATAAATAGAAGAACTGTGTGGTAAAGGGCTAAGGCCAATAATGTTAGACATAGAAGGAGAACATGGCGTAGAGGAAAATGGATTAGGTCCAGACATACTCGACGATGGGTAGAAAGGGCATTAAGGGAGATGAACCCAAATAAGGCCGTGGAGGTAGACAACATTCCTGTGAAACTATTGAAATGTCTAGGAAAATGTGGGAGGAAGGCTCTATATGGACGGATTCGTAGTATCTATGAGGATAATAAAATCAGTTAGGTGTGCTGATGACCAAGCTTTAGTTTGTCAGTCAGCCAAGGTGTTGGAAGCATTGCTGAGTGAATTGGAAATTCAGTGCGATAGATACGGGCTGAGAATCAATATTTATAAAACAAAGGTTATGTGATTTCCCCGAAAGAAAAAGGTTAAGCTAAACATTAAAATAGGAAGGCAGAAACTAGAGCAGATGGAACAGATTTCTTATCCCGGAAGTTAGACCAAAATGGTCCAATTAGTAGGGACGTAATGAGAAGAATTACGCTATAAAAAGAGAAAACAACAAGGAGGAGGGGTTTAATGACAGGGACGTCAAGTAAGGATCTCAAGGAAAGACTCATCAAAACTTTGACATGGGGCGTAGCGCGGAAACGTGGTCATTGAAGCAGGAGGATTGACGTAGAATGGAGGCTTTTGAAATGTGGGTGTGAAAAAGAATGGAGAAGGTGAAATGGACCGAAAGGAAAACAAATGAGGAAGTACTAGATATGGTGGGTGAGGAGAGGGGTTACTTGGGAGAAATCCTGTGAAGGTAGGAAAAATGAATGAAGGGCGTATTGATTGATCGGCCGTGGGTTGTTGAACACTGTAATCGAGGGGAGAATGTTAGGCAAACGAGAAAAGGGCAGGAACGGGATAGGTATGTTGGACGGGTTGAAGGGAGGAAGGAAGTACACAGAGATGAAGAGGGACCTGAAGTAGAGTAGTTTGCTGGATTGTGTTTTGTTCGGAGTAAAAAAAAATAATTATTTGATAATTGTTTCCATGTTACTTATAAATAAATGTGATATTACAGTGTTTCTCATGGAACAGTTCTTTTCCAATATTATCAGCCCGTCACACGTCTTATTCCATATTAAATCAAAGTTATCACCTTGCATTTCCTTTAAATGGCAACATTCTGTTTTTTGCACTCCGAGAATTTTAGCGTATTTGGGTTCAGCAAAGCATTGTGCGTGCGGTATCTCCTTACGTATGAATATCCGGTGAACAAATACTCCTACAACGTCGTTACGGTACGAAGTACCACGCGTCTCGCAAAAATAGGGACTCAGCGCGGATTTCGCTTCGCAGCCATTATGATAAGCACGAGGGCAGGAGTAGAGTAACGGGAACGAATGCTTAGGCAATCTGCCACCAGAGGCGTTTTTAATGTGAATGAAACGGTACTCTTGGTTTCATAGATTAATTTAGAATGATGATGACGAAGAGGTTGGTTTTCGTTGGCTATGTTATTTTTTTCGACCACCCCTCTGTAATTTAAAACCCAACCAAAACTAAAACATTATAATTAAATATTACTGCTGTTATCAGATGCTTTTTTGAAACCTAGGGAAAAATTTCCTGGGTAACTAGTAGTCTTACCTTCAAGCTAATTGTTCAAATTACTGTCATTAAGTGAAAAGTATTCGAAAAATTGTGTTACAAAGTGTTGTTATTCTTAAACCAAAAGATAATACAAGTTATTTAAATTAAAACTTCCATATCTCAATACCTAAATTCTTTTTCAGAATATAGTATACTTCTTTAACGTTATTCAACGGTTTATAATGTCTGCGTACGAATGTAATGTTTTTTTATTCATGACTTTCCGTATCCCTCCCCTTCTTTTACCATAACACCGTTCTAGATTCTGAACATACAAATAAATGGTATACTTTCCATTTTTATGGTATCCATTTAATTTTAATGCCACGTTTTTGCATTTATAGAATGCTCTCTACATCAGGAATTTCCTTTGTGCCAATTTTAGGATTATTTCTTCTTTTTTCCAATTCCAAATCTAGAGGGTTATACATTTCCAGGTCTGTATGCCGCTAAACTTTATCAGAAAAGATTTTGGTAATTTCACTTCTCGTCGGGGAGTGGTTCTAAACGGGACAGGAAACAATTAGCACATTGATCAAGCAGAAAGAATTTTGGAAGTGTTTTCTATAGGACTCCTACGCGTACCTTCACCCAAGCTGTGTGATTTTTTGGGAACCACATCTTTCTGGGAAACCATGGGTGGCACAATGAAAGGAACTGGCCCCTCACCCTGATCTGTGAATTTAACATGTCGTTAGGCCTAGTAGTAAATAACTTAGTACTCTACCCTCACCTATAAAACCAACCTTCGAGGCTCTGTATTTGGTACTACTCCAAGGACAAAGAGGTGTTACCTTAATAAATAGGATTATTGGTAACTAGTTAAAATGACTTTATCACATTTTTGTAATGAAATTAATACTTATGCCTAAGCTATGTCTAAATTTTCCAACACTGCTTCGTAATTTGTTACTTTGATTTAGTCGAGTTTTCAATTGTTTTATCTTTTAACATTTTTTATCGTCCATAGTAAAAATGTATGAGTAAAGTATTCTATGTGTCTATTGAAACTTCAACAACTACGTTAAACATTAACGTTTCTGATTATGTTTTTCTTCATCCCCTATCTAGTATCACGGCTCATCTTTCCGTTTCACGCATATATTTTATCTGATTTATCACATCAGGGTTTACTTGTCGATGAAATCCGTATTATATTCATGCTATGTTATCATAGCTTGTCTTCCTCACGTTTAACCAAACAAGGTTTTAAGTGTGCAAGGCGGAATTTCAACGAGCATAATTTGCAAACGAGTGTATTAACACTTAAAAGAGTATCGGTTTGATAAAACATCTTGCTAATGCATTTAAGGAGCAGTGCAGCATTTCGGGAGGTAGTTCTCATGGCTGCGGCCGTGTTTTCGGCGGAGATTACGTAGGTCGTAAAGGACCATTATGCCCTCTCCCCTTCCAGCGAACGGCTACAATCCGCTTCAACCGTCCTAACCCGAGGAGGAGAACGCTTACCGCCTCTCCAATCTCACTCCCATCCCTAAATGTGCCCGGAACCGTCCGTGCTCGCGCGACACACTAATTTGCTTTAAGGCATTAGCATAACCGCGTCAGCCAGCGGGAAAATTTCACATTTTCACTCCGAATTCTAATCGTCTAACCTTCTTCCCGGATACATTTTTATCGTGTGCTTCATCAAATGCGCATCTTCATAAATATTCAGCCTTGAGGAAGGACCGAGGAGATGTGGAGAAGAGGGAGATGCAGAGAGAAGGGAGGATATGACGAGAGAGAGAGGGAGGGAGGAAGAGAAAGGGGCGGATGTGAGGGACAGAGGGCCAGCGCCGAAAGTGAGATGGTGGATGTGGGAGGGCGGGAGTGGGGGTGGGGGGATGAATGGGCGGGCGGGAGAGAATGAATACGCCACGCCTACGCCTCGTAGGTCGGCTGCGATCTGCCTTCGCGCTCCTTATTTTCCCCGCTCTCTGCAAACTGTTTGCTTTCTGGTGCCCTCAAGCTCGCGCGGGGAGAATTCCACAGGGTAGCATTAAAAGAGAGAGAGAGAGACAAAAAAACAGCAGAAATTTTAGGGCAGCGGTGAAAATTTCCTTCATCCAGAAGTTAAAAAACAAAAATGAGATAAACGGGAGAGCAGAAGAAACTCTAAACAAGAACAGGTTTCCTTTTACCCATTAAAACAAAAAACACCAGAGTTTCCAGCTTTACAAGCGCATTTCCACCTGGGGTACCTTCGATCCTTTCCACTATCTGCGTGTTTGTTTCTTTCATCACTTTGTCGAGGAAGTGAAAATAGGGTGAAGGACGGCCATCTGTGGGATTTTCTTGGTTTCGACGCCGAGATTCTCGCGCCATTTCTCCAGGAATTAAGTTTATTGCCTAGATCTCTTTATTGAATAAGGTTTGTATTTTGTTCTAACATGGGCAAATTATTTCTCTCAAGAACATCGGATTTGCCGTATTACTTTCGATTTGTCGATGCTCTTAATAGGAGGACGTTTCTCCACGGCTGCCGCGAGCGTGAGCATGGTATAATCCATGCTTCCTGTTGTAGCCCTGCTGGTTAATTTTACGCGATTTAGAGAGATCAAACAAATGTGCGATGACAAAGAATACTTCTGGAAATCATCTTGTCGTTACGTACATTTGAGTTTTTCATCAGTTTCTCTGGTGAACTGTATGCATATTATTTTTTTGGACAGGAAATTTTTCAAAGAGACGCAGGAACACAAAACATATATAGGATTTTCTAACTCAAGAAAAAATCTTTATGGCGTGTGGATTAACTTTTGATACTATTACTCAGACTCTGTGACACTTACAAGTCAGTGCAGTGTAATACTTAGGGTTCTTTCGTAACTTTTCTAAAAGATTCATTGTGTCTTATTCTAGTAAGTCTATTTAGTGTATGGTCCTGGGCTCCTGGTGAGGAAAACAAATTTGTTAATTTGAATGGGGGTTTATGCGTTAATTTTGCCTGATAATCTGACTTTTCTTAATGTCAGGGACCCAAAGTATGCATCCGGAAATATATTGAGTTGACTGATAAAATGGCCGCGCTCCTTAGGTACAAACAATAACATTATTTCGTACAATTAGGATTATTTTTAAAATTGTATGTTTTTAGAAAACGATTGGCACAGTTGAAATGACTTTAAAATATGAAAGCTGCTGACCCAAAGTGGTGATTTCAAGCCCAGTCATTTAGGTATTTTTCAATCCTCTTCAATGTTTGACACCAGGAGGTATAGGTGTGGGAATGTACTTGTTGATTGTTACATTTATTTGAAAGTATATTGGTTGTATTTAAAATTGTAAGAATAGCATTCCTGGTTCAACCTCATCCATCAGTCGCCCAACATTTCTCTGCCACAAGCTCGCATAAAACTGCTTCGTGTATCAATGATGAGGAAGGGTGGCTGTCATAGTCCTATGACGAATAAGCCTTCCAGACCACGCTATAATATTGATACGAACGATATGATGTTACAAGAACAATTTATGTGGGTATGGGAAACACTAAGCCTTGAACCAAGTTAGTACCTCCCCGAGTAGATATTATCCGTAGCGGCAAACAGTCCACGGCGAACTCAAGACAGCAACGTGGTATAACTTAGTGTAGGATGAGATCCGTGGTCCGCTTACTCATTATACTCTATGAATTGTCACATCTCGAATCTTGCCTGGGGAAATCCACTACCTTACCTATATCTTTATGGTTCTTTGAAAGTATTTTATTGGTGAATAACATTTTATTTTTCAGTTGAACTCATTAATGTGAATGAGAAAACTTTAGTAATGTATAATATAACTTTGGAAGGTTTGTTCGGGGATGATAGATAAAGTAAAGAACTGCTCAACGCTTTGTTTCCGAATTCCTAGTTAATCTCTTGAAATGATTAATGTTATTAACTCCAAGCGAAGTTCCTAATACTAATACATAATCGATGCAATCTCCATTATTTGATATGATCAACATTTTGGTTGATTTTCAACGAAGATTTTCTTGCCATTGAACGTCTTCCACTTATTATTGAGTGCGCATGGACTAAAATTAAGACCTGATTACCGTCCGTAGCCTTCAGGTCGTGTACTGAAAAGCTACCCTTCGCTCCGCAAAAAAGTAAATACGGTCATGAAAGCAAGATCCGCTATTTTCCGGGAAATGACAATTTATTTAAAATCTACAACCCTTCTCTAAACCTTCATTTTGTTTTGTTAGTTATCACACCATTCGGTCAGTTTTCCAACGAATTTCCATTGCCATATTCAATTGTATTTCTTTTGATGATAATGTTCATAGAAAATTGGCCAATTTTTCAACTCTGCACACAAATTCAGAGGGAGGGGAGTTGACGCTTTTATTTTAATTTTCTTGTTCAAAAAACTAAAAAAAATCAGCGTACTCATGAAATCTATCTAATGTTTGTCTCGCAGTCCTTTCCTCTAGTCCTTGACTCATTCGTCGGAAGGCTGAATGAGCGTATTTTTAAGATAGCATACTGTTTCAGCAAATTATTAAGCAGATCCGTCTTATTGCCTCTTGTCTTCCTTCGTATTGATGAAACCTGTTCATGAATTACGTTTAATATTCTACTTGAATAAATTAGACAATACATTTTTCAACTAATAGGGTAAAAAATCAAGTAAAAGTGGATTCTATTCTTTTCTATGCTGCCAGTAAGAAAACGTCTATCAGATGATTCCGATATTTTCTCAGTAGTTAGCCTCTCTTAATGTAAAACTTTAAGATATATCGCCTTATAGGTTTTTTTAATTCGCGGAAGTAATCCTGTTCCGTGATAGACGTTTTCTTTTCTCTATTTTTGGAAAAGATTTATATACACACACAAAGAGCCTTTCTCCTCTACCTTTCTGAGTTTCAATGACTTTTTAAAAGGAAAATAACAACATGCTTGAGTATTAAGATGTCGGATAGGGATACGGTACTTTTTTGCGAGGTAATATTTCATTTAATAACCATAATAGCCTTCTCCAGTAAGTCATTAATAATTTTATATGTGCTTAGTGATGTAATTACACTGGATATCACTCAGTGAATGAAAAATTAGTAAAATAATTCCTTTCTAATCTCCAACGTGGATTGAAGTTCTTTTTAACTTATGGAAATTCAATAAATGGATATTATTCAAATGGTTACCGAATAAATCGGCTTCCAGACCCTATATATCTGGATATATATCAAATGAACCCGGGGAGGTTCAGTTTGTCACTCAGACAAGAGAAACTGCCCGTCCAAAACTTCGATCAGCTCTTTGGTCATTTAAACCTAGGAATCTCAAATCCTTACAAATGATTTCGCCAACATTCTTCCACTGTAGAACGTTTGGGCTGAAGTTGTTCCTATTTCCCTGAATTCAGTCGACATATCTCCCCCTCCTAATGCAAAAGTTTTCAATTTCCTTTCTTAGCGGGTCGATGGTAAAGAAAACGCCTCGAGTGTAGACGTTTGAGGGATTTGGAGGATTCCACAGCGAACGGCTACACTGGTACACTCTCTCTTTTCCTCCTCATGTTTTCCTCTCTAAATGTCTCCAATAAAATCATTCGTAAACTTACTTTCATGGCGCTCTTGGATTAAAAAGGACACCCTCTTATGCATCGCCTTCTATCATACATGAGTGAATGGTAGTGAGACAAATACAGGAGTGTTTTCATGCTGCAGTGTTTGTAGACGAAAGCCTTTTTAGGGCGCAATTCACTTCATCGTCGCTTCTAATAGTTCTTTATGCATCACGACGCTTCTCCGTGCTTCGGTAATCAAAATCTTAATGGCAATGTATACTCCTCCGATTTTATGGCATTGGTGTATGGTATACCATTAAAATTGAGGTGAACGAAGAAATTCTCATTTGGATTAGCAATCAAGGATTTAATTGCTTTCCAATGATCAGTTAGCAACTTTTGTAACACCAGGAAGGTATTAAGCTACCGCAATTATTCTCTGATGCTGTGAAGGGATGTAGGAAAGCTTAGGGGTATATGGTGGAGCAATGGATTCTATGTGACTAGAAGGTTCTGAGAATGTCAACTCTCTTCATTTAGAAAAGGGTATGCTTTCATTAATACTATGAGTAAGAAAGCATTCTGTGTTACGTTTCAAGAGGTCATTAACTTAAAATTACACATTGGTTCTATTAATTGGTAAGTGACTTATTTAGTTTTACGTAGATAATTTCCATTGTAGAAGTAGTTCTCGGTATTAGATATAACTAGTGCGTAACTGATATAACTAGTGCTAAATCTATATGTGCAATTACTACCTTGATCAAACAGTTCCCGGAATAACCACCGTGTGGCGCTCCCATCGTTCCGATTTGAGTTCTGTTTTTTTTGTTAAATTGGTACATCTGTTGTTGATATTCCCTTTAAATCTTAGTGTCATAACTTGACATTTGCGAAAGTTACGTAGCCAAGAGTACATCTATCTCTGTGTGTGTTGGCGATTTTTTACAATTGCAGAAATGGATTTAAATTTGCAACTACGAACTTGTATTAAATTTTGCGTAAAAAACGGATTTAGTGGCGCACGGACGTTGGAAATGTTGGAAAAGTGTTTCGGCAACGATTCTCTAAAAAAAACGGTCGTTTACCAGTGGCACGAGCGGTTCAGAAGTGGTCGTGAGTCAATCGAAGATGATGAACGCAGTGGCAGACCATCGACATCGAAAGTCGGTGAAAAAATTGATAAAGTAAAAGAAATGTTGGTCAATAACCGCAAATTAACCATCAGAGAAATAGCGGAGGACTTGAACATTGCCTATGGATCCGCCCAAGACATTGTGGTTAATGATTTGGGTTTCCGTCGTGTAGCAGCAAAGTTGGTGCCAAAAGACCTCAATTTCATGCAAAAAAGAGACCGTGTTGACGTCGCAAAAGACATGATTTGCGAGGCTGAATCCGATCCCACATTCATCTAAAGGATCATTACTGGAGACGAGACGTGGGTTTATGAGTACGACACGCAATCCAGACATCAGGCAAGTGAATGGCGTTCACCAAATGAGCCGAGACCAAAAAAACCACGTCGTTTTCAGTCAAAAGAAGGCAATGCTGACGGTTTTCATGGATTACAACGGTGTAGTGCATCATGAATTTTTGCCAGAAGGCCAGACAGTAAACAAAGAGTATTATTTGGGCGTTATGAGACGTTTGCGTGAAGCAATTCGCCGAAAGAGACCAGAAATCGTCGCACAGTGCGTCGAGACCGTCGCACAGTGCTATCATTATTCGTAATTTTTTGACGGAAAATGCAACAAATACCATCCAACAGCCACCGAATTCACCTGATTTGGCTCCCTGTGACTTCTTTCTGTTCAATCGAGTTAAAAAACCATTACGGGGAACGCGTTTTAGCAGCCGAGAGGAAGTAATGGAAAAATCGCAGGAAGCACTGATGGACATACCGAAAACCGAATATAAAAAATGTTTCGAGGATTGGATCAAGCGCTGGCATAAGTGTGTTGCAGTCGATGGGGATTACTTTGAAGGGGACAATATAGATTTAGATGAATAAACTTGTATTTTTAATTTTCTGAATAAATTCCGGGAACTTTTTGATCAAGATAGTATTGCTTTTTGTAATTATTACGATTTGTCTATTTGGTCAAGGCAGCTTCTTCGTGGATGTACCTCCCAAGAACTTATATATTCTAAACCTCACCAATCACGGCAATAAATAATTCCTTTAAAACCTGCCTTACAATTAACCATTCAACTCCGCATAGATCCTGCCTCCCTTCATTCCGTCAAACATGTCTATTCTTCTCCTGCCTCTATCCCCCTCTTTCTCAAAATTCCTCCCTGTGTCACAATCCCCTACAAATCAGTGCCACTCAGTATACCTTGCATCCATTTGTACTGCCTTCTTCGAATTTCTTCCAACAACATTACCTCCATCATGCCTAATACTTCTTCGTTTGTTTCCCTTTCCGTGAAGTTAACTTTTTCCATTCCTCTCCGCACCCACATCCCAGACGCTTTTATACAATTGATACATGCCTATTCTATTACATCAAAGATTGAGTTTGACGGCTTGGAGACTTTTCAATTGAAACTCTTTGTCATGAAGAGGCATTATTTCTCATTTTATACTTATGTATTGTATGTTTCATTTATATTACTACGTAGTTTCCAATTACACCTCTGTGGGATAGATAAACTTTTTCATCTCCAGCCTCGACCATGCATCTGGAATTGAATTTAAGTGATGTTATCAGTCTGTATTAAGTCATTACGTACATTTGATTTTTAACTTAAAAATATGTATCTAAAATTATGAAAATTAATCTTAAAATTTTCGAGTTTTTCGTTTAATATTTCTTGTCTCTCTAAACGTAGCTTTGTAGTGTAGGTTATTGTAATTCCCTAATTTGCTAAAATTTTCCATTTAATAAATGTCATTTAAGTTGATTGATTTTTAATCAGTATTAAATATTCTATTTTCATTTTACTTAAGCAATAATTCAACGCTCACGGTACGAGAAGTTAAAAGCCCGTGCTCTGAAATGAGAACCGATGTGAAAGGATTACCCCCCATGTGAAAGGATTCCCATTGTAGTACTGTTGAATTGTGTAATTAGGAGTAATTTATTAATCATTAAGTTTCATATACTCTAGGGGAATGGAATATAGCGTTATTACTACTCTGGAGGAAATATCAATCTTAGGATTAAATAATCCGCTTCTGAAATATTCCCCGTGCAAAGAATATATTTCTCACCTTTGATACGGACCCTTCGTTTTACTTGTAAATGCTAATATTGGAATAAAATTATGCATGCTGTGACAAGGGCAGGCAATATTTTAGTACTGCCCATTAGCTTAAACTTAGAGGGCAAATTTTACGTCTAACATTGTATATTCTGTGTAAATTTCTACAATGTTGGAAATTTCAATAAATCGATTATTTCAGATTTTCTGGCCACTGCTTGAAAATATCCCTACCCTTGCGATTGTGTCCATTGTTTTAAGTTTCTACGAGAATATTTATTCCTGAAAATTGATGTAAAATGTCTTAATTACATATAAATGACAACTGCCAGTGGCCTAATTACTCAGATTAATTACGGCAATCAACCATATGTACTTTTCCGTGTATGTATTGTTAGAAGCCTAAAACAGAATTATTTATTTCCGATTGTTCGAAGTGGTATGTTGAAATGAGAAACGTTTTTAAGAAATCATGTACGCGAATAGATTCAGTCTAAAAACCCTATTGGAAATCACATGCTTCTCAAATTCAACTCAACTCAATTCACATGCTGTCATGCTCCCTTAGTAATGGCTAAGCTTAATGTAATGGAAACCACGACGCAATAACCATTAAAACGCCAACCTCGGAGGATTTTTTTAAAAGTCACAATGATCGTTAGATATTTATTATCATTTTGACTGAATTATCATTATTAATTTCAGTGGAACTCCCGTCAGAGTTAACCATAAAACAGCTGAATGTATGTTTTCATGCAAACCACAGCGGCGATGGAGAAAGATGGCCTAGTTAAGAGTTTTCCCATCGCTTTGTATTTATGTTACCCCGTCCAATACTCCACGAATTCGACGCTCGGGGCGGCTCACTCGCCCCGCCCCCATGGCGCCCCACTCCACTCGACGGCGGTCCCCCAGCCCCCATGGCGCCCCACTCCACTCGACGGGGGTCCCCCAGCGACCCCCTCAGGCGACCGCAGGCAAGGCGCCGAACCGTTCATTCTCTCGCTCCATTTCTCTTTGATTTTGTGGAAATATGAAGTGAAGAAGAGAATTCGGAAACCACTTAGGAAAAAAAATTCTTTCAAAACTGATTCTCGATGTGGCTAACGGTTCAGCGAAAACGTGATAAGGATGATGTTGACAATAAACAAAATTTCAAACTGTTGGCAACGCCTAAAAACATAAATGGACCGTCATGAATAAAAAAATGGTCCAAAATAATTGACATCGTCCTTGTGAACTGGTGACCTGGAGTGTTACCGTAGACCCGTAGTATTTTTTTTTCGTTGGTGGGAATTCAAATCGGTGTCCGAGAACTTAACTGTATAGCTTTTGCCCGTTGCACGAAATAATTTGCTTAGCAGCTACCGCCGCTCGGAATCGAGATACCTGAAAATTTGCACCAGTTTATATTAGTACATCTCTCCGATAAATCTTCAACCGCGTGCATTTATCTTCTCTCCCATTTTTCGATTTTTTCCAAAGACAACCGGACCAGCTCCCTTCGCACATGCGTTCGCGGAAATACATAAAACTACCTGCCACGCGACGTCCTGCTCGAGGAAGAGAGAGAGAAGAGCCTCGTCTTCTCCCCCGGCCGCTCCCTTCGCCACCTACCCCCCCTCCCCCCGGTCGATCCTCCTCTCCATGCTTGTGGGGGGAGGCAGCATCTGTGCGTTCGCTCTCCTGGCGCCTTTCTACCTCCCTTCCCTCTCACTCTTCCGCCCCCTTCCACCGACTCCCCCTTCTACCTCGTCTCACTCTGGGTGCCTCTAGTACTCATTTGTTTTTTTTTCACCGCCACCACCAAATCCACGTCTCGTCCTACTCCCCCCCCTTTATTTTAACCCCGTGGAGAGAGAGAGAGTCCCGCGTCGGTTCTCGGCTCTCTCGTCCGGTTGCCAATAGCGACACCCTCCGTCATTCCCGTTCATCTTCCCCCTCCACGGACTCTCCTCCTCCCCTCCTCCACTCGTCCTCTCCAGCATCCTTCTCCACGCTCCGGTGCCACACACACACACGCTTCCTCTCTCTCTCCCTCCCTCTTCCTCCTAACTCCTCAGACTCCCACTTCTGTCCGCCCTTTCCTCTCTCCTCTCTCCACCCTCCCTTCCATCCTTGACATCCTGAGAGCATTCGAGAGCGTGTTTAACACCTTCAGAATCCGCGCGCCTCCCCCGCTTTCAAGGTGGTCGGTCGGTTCCAAGAAACCTCTCCCTCCCCCGCTCTCTCTCTCTCTCTCTCTCTCTCTCTCTCCATCTCCCTCAAATGCTCTAAAATAACACGGGCATTCATCTTCCCCTTCAAATTATTTTCGCTGGCCGATCTCCGCGGTCATTGGACACTTAGTTTGGGGTCGGGAGTTTTTCTATTAGTCATAACAAACGTTTTTGAATATCCTCTGATTTTTACGCGTCGCCGGGTGAATTCGTCTTTTTATCTGGTCGGCTGAGCCATCGTGATTTATGGTCGTTTGAAAAGGTCTAGTACTTTAAAAAATACAGTTGCAGAGAATTAGCTGTAGTATATAATTTTCACGGAACTGTTTTAGCTTCCTCGATGGTGTTCGGTTCTAACTTTAGTGTGAATGTATCATAGTATTCAATGTGTGCATTTTCGAAGAAAAGTAATTGGAAACTGCTAAGTGACTTCATTTGTTCTACTTAGATATTTTTCTTGCTATGTTATTATTTATTTTACTCAGTTTTGGGATTGGTATTTTTCCGCCTTCGAATCGCCATCGTATGATTTAATTAAATTGCAAGATGGAAAAAAACGATGTTTTCTTCAAGTAGGTTCACTTATTCATTTATTATGACGCACGAGGTAATATGCGTTTTACTGACGAATAAATATTTAGAAGTTACCGACGTGTATGTTAACGAAGAGATGTTTTTATATTAGTTGTTCATTTCCGCCTTCTGGGTTAATTGTTCCCATCATTTTTAAACCAACTTTTACGCAAGTATCAACTAGTTCAATTAGATAAATTAGAAGGAAAAGCTTTTCGTCCTTTCAGAACCACCGTGTTGAAAATGGAATTTTATTCAAATTCCTCTGTTTAACCGAAGCTGTTTTGCTATGTACCTACAACGGCATTTTTCCCCTCTGGTCGAGAAGAAAAATGGAAGGGTATTTCCCAGCGGGTGGTTAGTTGGCGCGAGTAAACGGACAACCTGGCGGTGTTCACACCATATCAAGAACAGACGATTTCCATTACTCTTAAGCTGAGTCAGATTACCGACATGGTGCATAGTACCTCTACTGGCCATTTAGGGTATCTACTGGGGCAGCATTTCAACCAGGGTCCATTTTTCAAATCTCTTAGTCAATATACAACCTCTTTAAAGCGTCGTAACCACACCATAAACATTTCTAAATTTCACCCTGTTGAATATGCATATTTAGATATCTTTTGGAAATATCATTGGCATAGAGTCTCTATACTATATAAACACTATTCAAGAACTTGTGAATTGACATATAGTTTTGAGCTACCGTACCCTCCTTTTCCACCAACGAGCAATTCTAATGTTATGGAAAGTCTTCATGCATCTATGTATGCAGTATTTTTTAGATTGAATGAAAATATCAGATCAGTGTTAGAGTGGGCTGTTAATGTATCTACATGAGCAATACATAGGGATCATGCCTATTATCAACTTCATTAAAACACTTCAGGAAAAATCATGAATATCGTGGCCTTCAATTTCAATAATTTGATTGTTGAAAACTGTAAAATACTCGTCTTTGTGGAAAATATGATCAAAATTTCTCGTCGTAAAAAGCCATTTTAACGACATATATATTTAGGTTATAAATGTATATACGATATCAAGGTGAATGAAGCATTTTGTCGATTGGAAACACTTTCACAACTATTCCCACGCGAGAGGATAGAATAAAAAGCATTAAATGGATGAAAAATACTTTTTCAGTACTCTCGATATGCAAATATTCACATTGACGAAAGTACGGTCGCGGCACTTCTTAGGTTCTGTGGTTCGTTAATGCATAACAACTCGATTATTTTTTTATTTATATGTTTCAGCTGTTTAAATTTCCATCAGCTACCTTTGTTGCTCTTCGTTATTCCTTTTTTCTCACTTCACTTAAACTTTCACGTGGTTTCATCTTCCCTCCTCCACTCTTAATTGTGCTAATTACATTGCCTCTTCTTGTCCAACAGCTATGCTAATTTCACGTATTTTTAAACTTCGGTACCCCTCAAGGTCTGAAATCTCTTTCGGCCCTCCATGCCATTCATCCATCCCCCGACAGCTTCCCGCATTCCGCAGCCAACCGTCGGATTCGCCTCCTCGTTTGCTGGCGCCATTACTTCGGTTCCCCCTCGCCATTTACGGCATGAATCGCCGCCGAATTCGAACTCGCCAGGTCCCCCGCCGCCGACTCTCCCTCGAAGGGATCCTCCCGCCTCGTCATCAAATTGATAACCTCCCCCGGCTCTGCGACACGGTGGCCGGGGGAATCATCCATACGGGTCGGATGTGTTGCGTCGCGGGGCCCTCCCCAGCCGATAAGCGTGGGCATGAACGCGCCAGGGCGTCCCTTTCGTATGCACACGCGAGCTGGAAGAAGAAACAGGAGAGTGAGTTTGATGGGTGGGGGAGGTAGGGAAGAAGTTATCGTCCTGCGATAGGAGGAGGAGGAGGATGCTAGATCTTAACGTTCAAGAAGGGAAATTTGAATCAAGATCTGTTTATTTTTATATATTTTTCTGGATTTCCGAGCCGGACGAGACGTTTCCTCGGTCTGCAAATGAAAGTGCGTCAATTGAAGGACGATATTGTGGCATTGCTTTCGGTATCGTAAATAAGGTAAAATACAATTGGGAATTTTTTTTCTGAACTCATTTGTCACGGAGATTTATAGTTTGAGGTGCCAATTATTCGATGCATACCGAGAAAAAATTCTCAAGGTCGTTTCACTTATTGATATGATTTTGAATGTTAGAATTCTCTAGCAACTATGATTAACTATCATTCGAATTTTCTTAAGTTAAAAATAATATGATAACATTAAATCATTGAATTAAGGAGTGATTTAAATTCCCAAATAAGCTTAACTCCAGCATCTGTACCTAGTGATGGATGGAATATTTACTGGTCTAACTCCACTGAAAGAAAAGCTTATTCCATACCAAGATTGATCGAAGAGTACGCGTTGGTTTTGTTTAGCGGACTGCCACAATCAGCCAGACCGATTTCAACTTGACACTACTAATCCAAACCTTCGGATTCCAATTCCATCTCGGTCATGTCAATTTTATGTCCAATAGTTAGTTTCTTATTTTACAATATGTAATATATCCGTTCAAATGAAATGAAAAAAAACCTAAATTGACGTTGAATTTCTTCACTGGGAAATAATAAAACTGATTATACCCTAAATATGCTCGTACTCATAGTGTAACCTGAACGACTTTTTCTGTGTCGCATAAGAAAAATGTTTACAGTCTGTCTTAAGTACCTGTCTATTTGAATTCGAATTAATTTGCCCTAAGCATAATGTCCTTCAGAAAGGGAAACCGTATGTATGGACCAGGTATTTTAGGCGTTTGAGACAGATTTAATTAGGGTCTGTAATCAGCAGCCCAGTGTTCTCCAGGCACACCCCTCATTACCTTTAACATATTATGATATAAGCGTGCCATTGAAGCTTTGATGAGGTAGTGGAAAAAGGTTTGTTTTAATTCAGCCTGTTATGGTTTTAATGTGTCATTAAGCGGGGCTTTGTAGCAGTGCTTAGTACCTGAGACATATTGTTTAGCTTTTCTTGGGCCATCTACCTCTAACCATTAGTTTGCTGTTTAAAGTAGTAATTAAGACAATAAGAGCAACTGATTATAACATGGTATTATTAAAATATTACATAAGAAGAGTTTTAAGAAAAAATTATCATAATTACTATGGAGCGACGCAAAATATTCACTTATCAGGAAAAAAAGCAAAACATTTCGTAGGGAAATTCTTATAGAAAAAAGGAGTGCTATTAAAATTTTTATAATTATTACAAAAGACCGCTGATTTCACTTTTGCTATTTCTCAAATGTTGTTAGATAGAGAAAGTGGAAATGTCTTGTGATGAGTAAGGACGAACTTACATCCGTCATCGGTCAATGGCCCCCTTCTATTGAAAATTACGCGCTCCGCGTTGGATCGTCTCACACGGCGGACGGTGGGCTGAGACAAAAATAATCCCCGTAAAGCACTAGGTCTGCACTGAAATATCTCCTTCGGCAGTTATTTCAATCCACTATCTCGGCAAGGGCCTCCGCATGAAAACCAATCTTATTCCAAAATATTACGTATAATCATTTGTTTACTTACTTCGATATTAAACTTCATTAATTTCAATTTCAATTAAAGGCACTGATGGAATCTTTTGGGTGACGAATTATGACATTTCTTTTGGCTAGATATTACATGGGAGAGGATATCATGCTATGCAGTTTACCTTTATTTTTGTAGTAGATGCAAAGCGTTTTTATTGAACTACTATGACTAGTATGTTGTAGTTGAACTAGTATGACTTCAGCTACTGCCGGCGAAAATAGAGGAAAAAATGAAGATTTACAAATGGTTGCTAGCTGTATCTACTCAATGAAGTGAGGAGACTTCTTTCAGGAGAATATCTCTTGACTCAGAGGATAACTTTGTAGTCTCTTATTTTTTGAACTGTTTTGATATTCTTTCTAAAGAACTCATAACATGTTGCAAACACATTTCAAAGGAGCACGTTTGAGTGCAGTAGGAATGGAGCCCTGCCCGTCCTTCCATTAATTTTCCTTCCCCCTCCTCTCCTCCTCTAGAATCTCTTTCACACTCCATCTCAACCCCTTCTCCTCTTCGTCCATCGGACACTTCTCTCCTTCCTCCTTCACTTTGCCGGAGTCCTCTCTTATCCGACATCTCTCTCTCTATCCACCTCTCGTCTGCTCGTGGTCGTTCGAATTGTTTACATGTAATGAATCTCTCGAAATGCCCATCATGTCTTCCCCTTTGCCTGGCACGGATGAACATGCAGTCGACGCAGTAATGAAGGATGTGCTGGCTGTTCTATATATATATATATATACATACCCTCTAACCTATTCTCTTCGTCTATAGTAATGACAAATGTGCCGAAGACTGGGGACGGCAATGGGATCGAAATGATGGGAACATTGATTCGATCGGTCGATTTGCATCTGGATGGATATCGCCTCACGCACAATTTTTATGAATGGAAATGGATGATGAGAGGATTCAGATTCATAATTTTTGCACAGTATGATTGCGAATTTTCATTCGATATAGTTAATAAAGCAGTAAATTAAATATAATTTTACGAAAAATCAATATAACAAGTACCAGGTTGTTGATAGAATAGATCAAGTGCCCATTGGAGTAGATCTCCAATACATCTGATGCTGTTTTCTGCCCTCGAGGTCAATTATTTTGACCGATTTACGTATTTTCAGCTAGTAGTGCACGTGGAATGTGTTCGATTGTTTGTAGTGATTGTACAGTGCATTGATTTTATAAAGTATTTTAGATGTGTTTTACATCCATAGCTATTTAATGTGCTGAGTAATATTTAAAATAAATTGTAGCTCTTTAGAAAGTTTGTTTGTTATTATTGTTATTCTAACATTTTTAACTATCGTTTTCGTGTGTTAGATATTGAAGCAATGGTTTCATACATGAACTCATAAGATATGCCTCCACCGGTTTTTAGAGCTAGACTTAGGATTTGAGATGTAATGCTTCGGTCCTACGCAGAAATATACACTTTTTCCCCCGGTTTTTGGGTGTCATAGTTTTCCCATCGGTGCTCTGTTCCTGGCGATATTAAAATTGCTAAACCTAAGGTATAAGAGAAAGATAGCTTGCTGATGTTTCCATCTGTATCGACAATTGGCCTTTTGCTATGTAAGTATTCATTGCAGTACTGGAAATATTGAAAATTATTTGTAGAGAATTCTCGCTTTTTATGTTAGCTAACAAACTTACATGAATTTCCCTCACCTTCATTCTTCCTGGGCTATAGTTCCAACCGATAGCAGGCCCCTCCGAATAGGATGGGAAAAAGCAGACGTGGGGGTACAGTGCATCTGCATTTCTTCTTTTTCAGGCTGGGCACCATCTTCAGCAAGAGAAGTGAGGTGAATATTAATTGCTGCGCATTTGATGGAATTGTTTCTAAGAAGGATATCAATATTTTCAACCATTTTGTTCCCCTAGATCGTATGCCATTGATTTAACACTATTATATTAAACGTTCTGACAAACTTGAATCTGCAGAGCTTCAGTGTCAACACTGAAATATTTGAAGATACAATATAAGTTCAAGCTACAAGTAGAAGGGCGGTGCGTTGAAAATGCAGTGTTGTAATTGAAAAAAACCATAAAAACAGTACCCGCAGCTCAATTTGGTAGGTGATGGTTGAAATTCACTCAGTACTAAGCCCGACGGCGTGTGAAATTCTGGTTAGGGGGTTCAGATCCTTTCCCAGTGCTATAGTTTCCCAGGAAAATTAGAACCCGTAAAATCACATAGCTTGGGTGATGATGAGGGGGTCCGGTGAGGCGTGCCCGAAAATCGAACCCGTACTATTCGATCCGTAGTTCAACGCTCTCCCTGTGGACTGCTGCGTCCCATAGTGTTGTGATAAACACTCATAAAATGTTAGTTGATCATCCGCGAGTCAAAATTCAGAAAACGTTTTTTAAATTTGCTTCTGTCATTTTTCTGGCACCTCAGCCTAATTAGTTCGGCTCAGCCTAAGCTCAATTAAAACTAATGACGCTAATTTGATGTAGTATTTTGATTTCAATAGTGCAGTGTTACGTAATATAGATCATTGAGACTTCAAGTTGTCCTATGACATTGATTCGTCTTCGGAATTCCTGAATTAATCATTTTTGCTTTGAGAAAGGGGCGTGTTTCTGATGTGAACTTGCAAATTTTGAAAATATGTTAGATATAGTGGATATGCAGAAACTGGTATGCTTAATTAACATAAATCTTGAATTGACTTTCATTATTTCCATGGAAATGGCAAACACGTACTTAGCGTGTTGAGTTCTTCCCTCAAAAATCTTCCAGCTAACCACAAAGGGAAATTTGGTTTCCAGCATGACTTTATTGAACTTTCTGCTATTAGTTTTAAGTAAAACTTCGTAGTTTATTAAAAATCGACGAGGAGAAAGGATTAAATCACTGTATATGTACAAATTACTGTAGGATTCATATTTTCCTGTGAATTTATATTCCTTATTAATATTTTGTCTTCATGAGCAACTGCAGCTTTTGAAACGCAGGCTTATTTAAAAAGTTAATGACCAAAAGCTCTACTCTGGTTGTTGCCTTGATGGGTGAGATTAGATTTCACCTGGTTCTCAGGCTTATGGCATGTGAAATTCACATGTTCAGGGAAGTTTTTTTTTTCCCTTTCCCATCTTTGTTTTCTCAGGGAGATTTGGTTCCCAGTAAATCACACTGTTTTCTTGTTCAGCTAGGCTCGTCCCGGGACATCACCACCATGTGAACTCAGGGCTTTGGACAAGAGCGGAACACCCTAACGTCTGATCTACCATCCGAAACTCGGGACCTTAACACGAAAGAATTTTACTTCTATTGTTAGGAGTATCATGTCTTTCTCACCAACTTCGTGCTTCCTTATATAACGAGGAGATTCCGACTTGAAACCGACCACTTCTTTTTATGTAAGATGCGTCGGCGCGTGGGTGGGGATAGTAGAAACTCTAATAAGAGGGGCGATTCGAGAAAGAGGAGAGCGGCGAGAGGTAAGGAAGAGAGAGCAGTGTGGGGTACCCAAAGTGGAACCGGTGTCGGCCGCTGCCGCGCCTTGCGTTAGATGCCCGGGTCCTGTTGGCCCCTTTTACGTCTTATCTCGGTGGGAACTTCTTTCTCTCTCGTCTCGGAAAACTCTCGTCGGATGCTTTATTGGCGCAGTTCACTTATCATGGCGACACGGCATCGGCGAAAGGCAGTAACTTATTTGATGTCCGCTGCTCCGAGCAGGCCCACACATCGAGCCCTTTCCCCCGCCCTCACCCGTCAGTCCGTCTGGTCTCACTCGCTGTTCCTCCTCCTTCTTCTTCTTCCTCCTGCTCCCCCCTCCCCTCCTGTCGGCCTTCTCCGCTTTTCGATTGCTTTAAATGGAAGAGGGAAGTACCAAACTACACGGACGCAGCACTTTCGGCACACCCCAACACGGAGCCTTTTTACCGTTCTCTCCGATGTCTCAAATCCCTTTCTTAGCCCCTTAAAAACTCTTTTGACTCGTAAGGAAAAGGAGTTTATTTTCATTTCTTATTCCTTTTTCTCTCCCTCGCGAAGTATGCGTTTTCTTTATTCCTTTGGCAACTTTCCAAAGTGCGGAGACAAGGGTCTGGAGGAATGGTGAGGGGAAAGTGGATGTATTAGGTTCCGTTGCGGACCGAGAACCAAGGCACCTGAACGCCCAGGGCCGGCGCCCATCCTGCAGAGCCCTCCTCCAACCCCACAGGGGCGTGTGAAAGGTCACGGATTTCCAATTGATCGCTGGTGCGGATGCGGGCAGAGTGGTGACCACACGCGGAAGGCTGACTGCTGTCTCGCTAAGCCCTATGCAATTTGAGAACACAAAGAGGCCTGCGAAAATTCATTGAGCACGTTAAGGGGACCTTAAGGGAAATTCTTCTTAAAAAAAAGGCTTCTTTTGAATAATTCAACAGTCAGCAAAGGTATCCGATTGTAATGAAGCGCGAAGAGAAAAATTTCAATACGAATCCCCGTTGATAAATTCATGCATTCACGTTATATTTTATTGGAAAATTCCAGCGAAATTGGTGGCGGGGAATGTTTTTGTCTTCGATGCTAACCGAATGTATTTTTTTCTTCACTCCTCAGAGTGAACCAGATTAATGTATTATTAATGTCGTGTTTCGACGGAGGGAATGAATAGGCTTCTTCCCATCTGCTGCCGCCGGTTGACGGACCTTCTTCCCTCGCCTTCGAATCGGACCATCTCTTGGAAGGAGCAGGTTATTCCTCTTCCTTTAACCTGCCCTTACCCTTCCCCACCGCCTTCTGTCGCTCCCCTCCCTCCCCCTCCACCCTTCTCATTCTTTCCACCGCCCTAGTCTATCTCTCTCCGTTTTCAAATCTAGCCAGCAGAGCAATGCTAGGAGCGAACGCCTTATTTGCATTCAAATGCACATATTCAAGCGACGCATTTAAAACGGGTCGTACTCCTTGTCCATGCTTCCGAATGATTACCCGCTATCCTTCGGTGTCATATACCTTTAGCACGCGAGGCAAGGAAGGGATTGTCATCGGTTTCTGATTCTGGATGGATTACCCGAGGATATGAGTCTGTTTACATGATGCCATTCAACTCACGTCTCCGTAGTCCATCGAGATGAAGGTTAATGTTAAAAACACGTTATGATGTAGCCTCTGTAGATGCTACGAGGAATGGTTCTGGAATAACAGCTGGATGACTGGTGAGCTTATCTGCAGTTAAAGCTTCAAAATTTACCACACGTTCGTTTCTTTATGAAAAAAACTCAGATTTTAAATTGTTACAAATTTATATCATTAGAAAATTGTTAATCTTAAATGACGTCGTGTTATTTCTTGTGTGTTTGAATTAAGCGTTATATATATCTACTAAAATTATTTACCAAGGAAGGGATTAAGACTCGACGGAGATATTAAAAAATTTGGTTTTGACTTAAGTTGAGTATTGTCGCCCGAAATTAGCATTTATCATGTGGCAGATTGAGGTTCGCGTCATTTCATGGGCAAATTTAATTCCAAGAACATATCTATCATCGAAATCAAAGAACAAAGTTCACCCTAAGAAGAAATAATAAGATAAATCAATTAATAACAATTGAAAACGTGTTCAGTATTAAGGCATAAAAACAGTCAGTTATTTTATCGTCGCAAAACTTTCTTCTGGGTTTCGAAAATAGTATAATTCACCTAAAGTACCAATGGATTTACAGAAAGTCATTACCGTATGATAAGTTTAATCATGTTTTACTACTGACATTCTCTTTGGGCTGATGAGTGCACTTTCTTTAATGCTATCAATTTAATATTTTAGTACCAAGATATCTAAAAAAAGTTAGTAGTTTAAAACATTCGTGACGCATGGAATAACGACTCCGAAATTCAATATTAACGGTGGATATACGTATGTTAAAACTAAATAAAATTCCACAATAATAGAAAATTGCACATATTTGTTGTATATTTCTATTCATTCTTAATAATTAATAAAATTAATAAATTATAACAGTAATTCATTTAAATTAATTCAACTTACAATTTTGATTGCTTCTCGAAAGTGATAGTTGAATCAAGATGATTTTCCAAAAAAGTGATTAATTTGTCACAAACTGAATGGAAAGCAATTGATTTCTCATTATGAAAAAAAAAGAAATACCAAACTGAAATATTTCCTTTTTCTCATATTATCCCGATACATGAATTTTACGTTTCAAAACAGTAAATAAAATTTTACTAATTAAAATTGACTCTCTTTCATTACATGCCTCTATCAACGGAGTAAGATTAGGGTGAGTGATGGGATGAGAGTCAACGTGATCCTCTAACCTTTGAGTGATCCACCACAGAATCCAATTTTTAATTAAAAGATTCGGCTGCTTGGAAAGTGGATGTGACGCCATTGTACAGGTCATCGCCTGAATAAATTAGTCAATTTTTCATTTTTTCAATCCCCTGACAAATTCTTTGTCGGAGGAGATAGTTAATGATAATACTTTACGATATCGGATAACCTTAATCTGAATGATAAATTAGCTGTCATTCAGTTGCCCTTTCCAGAGTGGAGAACTTTCATAAATATTCTAGTAGGACCCGCATAATTGAGCGATTAAGATTTTTGAGAGGTATGTGCGAAAGTATATCTCAGGATGACTTAATAACTTTTCAGGATATATTGCCTTTTTTTGTATGCATTTGCATATGTATCACTATAGAAATGGAGCTAGTGTATTGATTTTTAGTGCCGCTGTCTTATGGAAGAATTAATTATTTTGAATGTTGCCATTAATAGTGAAAACTACTGGGGTACATTTCGGTAATATATTATATCCATGTTTTATAATTTGCCCGCTTCGTGTATATTTTTAGCGAATATTGATTAAAGGCACTCATTTTAGCTCGTTGTGCGTATATCGTAGCCCGGGGTCTTGGTGGCCTATTAGCATTTAGCTACTGACTGCAGGGTTCCTGGGTAAAAGTCGAGTAACGATGAATATCCCCAGCCATGTAATTTATCGACTACCAGTTACGTATTCCTGGGAAACAGAAAGCGGCACACACAAAGAAGCAACCCCACTGCCCTGTTGTGAAAATTTCATACGTTGTATAGGACAGTCTATGAGGTGAGCTCTACCATTACCAAATGAACCAACCTTTGGGCTGGCCACTGTGTTTATTGATCGGTTAGGCTTTATCCTGGATACTCTCAATAGAGAGTTCGTTTTTATTTTGAATATCGGGGTGTTTTGTTAAAAGTAAATACTGTAATTGACTCAAGCATATCATCGGCTTACAATTTCAAATTTATGTTTCGAAATAAATCATCCGATTGTGCATTTAATATTTTTTCCCTAAATGATAAATTCGGTCTCTTTAATGTACCAATGAGAGTTAAAGACTTTAATGTGATACGATTTTACTATTTTCATTTGGAAAACAGTTTTTATGTAATTCAAAACTTTATTTCATCTATTTCTATTTCCAATAATTTTGAAATATTGGCAAACTACATCTTCGGATTGACTGCGTGTTTACTCCAAAGTTTTTGTTTTCTACTGGTTTCTTTGTTTTGTCCTTCCTTACTTTCATAGATACTATATTGTTACTGCATGTTGAAGGTGAAATTAAGGGTCGCGAACTTTTAGTGAACTTCTGTCTATGATTCAGCCGAACCCTTAAGGTACCTCTTTGTCTTCTCTAAGAATTCAAGAATAATCAATAACTTGTCAATGGCACTCTTAATAATTTTGAGAAATGAAGTATTCTTTACAAAGTTGAACTTCTGTTGAGCAGTTTAAAGAAACGAGAGCCTTGGGCTTGTAGCCTAATTCATATTAATTTTTTCTTAATTATCTTAATATTGTTATATTTTGTCAGAATACTGTAATAACATACGTAGAGAATCTCAATAAATGTTGCTCCCAGGAGAGCCAGTGCTCCACTTAGTGGATAGTAGTTTAGTTTGAATTTTCGATTACTTAGTGCTAAAAATCTAATTTTACATCAATATACAGTGTGTTACAAGCTGTGCGTCTCAAAAGATTGCATCCAGTAAAATTTTAATATGCATGCAGCTCCACATTTCCCAACAAACTTACGGCCCATTTATTGCGAGATTTATTTCCTTTTGGCTGCAGGCGAAGGCAATTAGATATTAAATGGGATAATTATTAAACTGAATTGTATTTTAATTTCAAGATGTGTTTACTTGATGTATGCTGTAGCTGTCGCAATTCAACGGTCACACTACTCTGAAAATATCCCCGCTCTCGATGGCATGCAAACAATTTCACCGTGCTGTGTAACACTCTATCCTTGTAGAAAACGGGGCGGCTAACTTTAGCTAATGACTCATGATTTGAAAAGTGCTTGAAATGTTTATAATTCTAAGCGCATTGGAATGTTTTCCGCTGTATTTCATTTGCGGGAGTATATTTTGGCTTAAGAAAGACATAATGCGTATATAAGAACTAGTTGTCATTCATTTATTCTCTAAAAGTTTAATAATGGGAATTCAAATTAGTTGTCTAAGCAACAACTTTAAAGCTGAGGTGTTATGTGTGTAGGAAGGGTTTTTCACATTAATCTTGGCTAGCTAGTAAGGAAGGTTCTGTTTCTCATATAAGTCAGGGATACGGTCTACAGAGCATATGAAGGAGACATTTAGCTATAACTCGTACGACACCCTCGTTGCCCATAAATAGTCTTTTGGTAGAAAAATGTCTAAATTTCGTAACACCAATTTTACTCTTGACATCATCTGTTTTCCATTCTGACGATTTTTTTAGGACAAATGAGCAACAGATATTCGATCTGAGAAATTCGTTCTCATACGTATACGAGTATACACGTACTATATATTTAATTTTGGTTCACCCTTCCTCAATCAATTTTTCAACCTGTAATTTATTCTTTCGCACTCACAGTCTTGGTAACTCTTAAAACTGTTCCAACACCTTCAGTCACTTCCTCCTACTTATGTCACACAGCTCCGCTCTTCTCTGTATTTACTCTCCTCTACGTTATTTCTGGTACATCGAAAGTCACTACTCGGCTGACTTTGGTTTTTAGTGTTCGTTTCCACATCCCCATTGCTCACCGTGGCGACTTCGCGTGACTGGTGATTTGTGACTGTTGCAAATAGGGGGAGGATAGGCTGTAATGGAGGAATTAGGAGGTGTATGAATTTTTCTCTACTTCGCGCCAGAATCGTACATTATGCTAACTTCCTTGCTCTAAAGCCTTCGAGGACGTGGAGAATCTAGCCAAAGAGGCATGTGCAATGCGCAAATTTTCGGTGCTTTCAGGTACTTAAGGCGACTCAGGTTTTAAAGTTTGAAAATGGAAATTTAAAGTTTTGTCGTGATTTTGGGAAAATGACCAATAACATCGAAAAATGTGTATTCCACATTTTAGTGCATAATTCTTGTGGACAATTGGAAGTATTGTGTTGACATTAAGGATGTTTCTGCTTCCTTTGCTATCCATACCATCCTTTATATACTTGATCGTAAATCTTTAACTTTAGAAATAACGATTATATTCACAAAAATTTTCCAATTGCCTTCATTGTATAATCATCTTTTTTATTGATCTAATAGGTTTAATTAATGAAGCCATTATTTTCCTTGTAGTAAAAGCAGTTACCAGCATGCCGGATATTATTTTTCTAAAAAAGCAATTTAGAACTCTTGATGCAAAATAAATGAAGTTTTGTGGTTAGTAAATGGGTTAAAAGATATGAGGACTTCAGTGAAATATTCGACGACTGTAAATTTTAACTCCGTTGGTATTTAAAGCTTGACGCTCATAATAGTGTTCAAGTGTCCGCAATTGTGGCCTTCGCGGGTCATGACGATGGATGAGATGGCGTTCACCAGCCACAAATGGCGTGCGTCTCAGCGCAGTTCCTAAAAACTTAATGGAATTCCGGCGCGCAAGTTAACTATTGTAGGCAAACTAACTCCATCTATGGATAGACAATCGAAAATATCTCCCTTGAATGCCCGTATGCAGCCGATTCTGGGCATTACGCGCGTTATTAGCCGCAATGAAGCGCATGAATTTGAATTGAATGTTGACCGTTTTGGTGAAAGGTACGTGGTCCAAGAAAAAAAGTGAAATTATATCTATTCGACCCACGAAACGATCCGCAAATCGTGAGGGCGCTCTGGGAGTCTTCCATAAGCCGATAACGATTGAGAACGGCCGAAGTGAGGGTTGGGTGAGATGTAGACGGGGATGAACTGTAGGAAGAGGTTAACAGCAAAAGGGAGGAGTAAGGGAGATTTGGATGAGGAGCAGATTAAATCAAAACTGGATGAGGCATGGAGGCCTCATAACGTGACATGCAATCGATAGAGAGGATGGGGATGGAACAAAGGGCCGTTCTTGCCTCAACGAATGTGACGGCAAGACCCCCATGGCATGCCATAGAATTCTTTATTGCCCTTATTTCTGCCTATGAAGATGGATTTATTCAGTTTTTGGCAGGAGAAAGGAAAGTTGAATAACTGATAGATTGATTCTATTGGTGCGTGAAGAAAACTATCCTGCGAGATAAAATACTTTCTTCCAATTATATGAAATAATGCTTTCTTTTTACTATCAATTTTGATGTTTAGCATTAATAGTGGATTCCAATAAACATGGTATTACAAAAAAAAAAAAATTTATAATATTACTTGAGAGAATTTTAATCACTTAAGGAATCGATACAAATATTTAAACCCCATTTCCTCAGGTTTTCGAAATTGAAAAGTTAAAGAAGGTGGTATTGGGTTGAGCTTGTATGTGTAACGGACATATTGAGGTTTACTTGTATTGGAGTTTATCCCGAAATTATTAATTTTGGGAGCATACCGTTACTTTCATTTGAAGAGGAACTGCTAAAGGGCTATAATTTTAATGACATCCGTTTTAATTGTCTAAATAAAATACATCAAGGAACTCCATGTTACAATTCACAGCTAAAGTAAAAATTGGCCATATTTGAAATCATTTTCAGCTACGCTAGCCATATACTCATATGCATGGAGTATTGTCTTATTCAGATGTCTTTCAAAAACGAATTTTCTCATTTTAAAAAAATTTTCATTAGCCCTCCATCATTTTGTTCGAATGGCTTTCTCTTTGAAATTACATTACAAAAAAAAAGCTAAATGATAAATAATGGGGCTCACTGGCAAATAGTAAGCCATCTCTACTTTAGGGAGTACTTCAGGTCCAATAGATATTATTCCATTCTCTTTGGCCATCATTTCGTCGTCTCTGGGTTATTAGAGTAATGTATTGGCCAATTAAAGATGGAAAACAAGTAAAAATATAATAGTATGATTATTCATCATCATGTCATGCAAGAGTGAGCGTGTGCGAATGTAAATCAAGTCGAATAGATTTTGGATGGCAGAAGTGTATGTTCTTAAAAAACAGAAATCATTAACAGCAAAGAAACACACCTCGAGCTAGAGAGAACATACATATTTATATCCATGGGAACGAAAACATCGCTCTAAACGTTTCACAATCATTAAGAAATGGAAGTAGTTAGGAGAATGACGTCAACAGCTTTGTGTACAGAAAAAAATGCATCATTGATGAATCGTGAAAGTTAAGTGACACAAGAATACCGACGCACTCAAAGTGCGCACCTAGTTTTAGACATGAGATAGAGGTCACTTGGCATGGGACTGGGTGTATGGGGATCTGGCAGAGGGGAGGGGAAGTGGGGAAGCGGCAACCGTTAGAATGATAGGAGGGGATGAACATAAAGTTCGGGGAAAATATCTTTTGCTCATGGCACTCCTGTGACCCCTCCCCCATCTTCCTCCGACGTGAGTGCAGAAAAACAAGTATCCCGCTCCACGTGGGGAGCATAAGGGGAATTCAAAGGGATGGCACGCGGGGGAGGAAGTGCGCACCAGTCGCGGCCGGAGGGCGACCGACCGGCCGGGAGAGCGGCCATTGGCACGCAGTGCCTCGAAAATCGAGTGTTGAAGAGAAACAAATTCAGAGATGGGGGCTTCGGAAAGTTTAAGGGCAGGGCGTGCCATCGGGGAAGGGTAGGCTGCCAACGAAGTGTCACCGTTTTTATGGGCTTCTTATGGACGGCGTTTCGTCGCGTCACTTCCGCACTTGTGAGAGCTAGTCATTGTTTAATGAAATTGGAAAGTGGACATCCTAAGTTGAAATGTCACATCCGAGATAATCTTGTAAGGTGTTGACCCTGCCGTTGATTTTTTGTATCTATTTCAATTTTGCGCCTAAATTAAAATATATCACAAATAGGAGGGTATTTAGGGGTAGCACCCTCGTGAGTTGAAATTTAATTTGAATTGATCGCTGTTAATGACTGTTATTTTACTGTTTATTGTAATTTAAATTACTAAAATTATAGCCACTTGTTGATGGATAATATGAATTGAATATTTTAATATCTTCTGTAACAAACTCGTAGCAGGCGTAGTGTCATAGACCCCTCCAGTCATGAATGAAGGGATATGATACTTGTAGCAAATACATCCTTTATCCCTGAGGTTTCTTGACTGAAAAGTACAGGTGTACGAAAGGAAACGTTATATGCTTTGAAGCGAATGCATGCTTTTAAGACTGACAAAAAATGGAGAGTATATGTCATTGATATAATATTATATATACCCGAAGGAAGGTTGTATTTTGCAGGTGATGATAAAATTCATCCAATACTAAGCCCAACGGTGTGTGAAATTCAGCCATAAGGTGCGAGGGGTCAGTACCTTTCCCTGTGCCATCCTTGGTTTCTCAGGAAGTTCTACTACCAGAAAAATAACAAAGCTCGGTTAGAGCTGAGGGTGCCCAGAGTTGTCCCTATGAATCGAACCAAGGTCATCCGGTCAGTAGTTCAAGTTTCAGTGTGTAGTTCAAATACGCACTTGACTACCACGTCCCCGAGTATAATATTATTATTATTAGGTAATCTACCGTTTAAGGTAGGTTTTTGGATGGACAAAACTGTCAAATAAACATTTTGTGACTCCCCACATAGCAAACCAATCTATATCAGGTCCCTCTTCATCTCTGTGTACTTCCTTCCTCCCTTCATCCCGTCCAACATCCCTATCCTGTTCCTGCCCTTACCTCGCTTGCCCAACATTCTCCCCTCCATTACCCTTTTCAACATTCCACTACCGCTCAATACGCCTTTCATCCATTTTTCCTGCCTCCATAGTAAGAGTATAAAATGAAAATGGCCCTATGTTATATGAGATTAATCTATTCTAGGTTGCTGTTTTTGATTGAATATGATATGATCATTATTTTGCAAAACATCCTACTTTCTCATGATGAATTTCAGACATTTGTACTCTGTTTTATAACAATTGAAATTTAGAGTTAGAAGAAGATTGAGTTGAGCACAGGAAAGTTAATAATGAAAGCAACACTTAGTAAATAAATGTTATAAATAATTTTGGACATCAGTGGTAATCGGACAAAAGCATCTCGTAAGCATGACAAGCTATTTCGAGTAAATAATGCAGGTATAGGGAAATTTCTGCGTTTAATCAAGAATAATTTAGGTAGATAATGTGCGGTGTTCTTTTGAGTGGCTCTTATTAAAGGAACTTTCTGAGGCTTATTATCATGTTATTTCAACACATATATTTTGAAATGTTTCTTGTTTAATCTGATATAATAGTGAATACATTTTACTAGCGTAGTGCTAATGATAAGTCAAATTTAAGGGTGACGCGTGTATCCAAAACTTACTTTTCAACGTTTCGTGATTCTAAATTGCTCAAAATTTAAGGCACTACATTGTTTGAAGCTGCTATTTTCGGGTTATCAAAATTTATTAGTTATTCGTATGTACCACTAACAGTTTGATTTTTAATTTCCTGAAAATAACATGCTTCGTTGAGTAGTGCTAAACTCATTTTTATATTCAGTAGATTAAAGCAATTCCTGTAAAAAAAGGCAATGGAATTGGGTGATTTCCGCGTGTCAAAAATATCTTGTGACTTATGAAATTATTGTATTTTATCAATGCCTGGAACGAGAACGAAAACTGCCAACTAAATAATAACGGGAGTTGTTGATCCTTTCTTACATAGAGGATTAAAAAGTAGAGATCTGCCTCCGGATGTCTTACGGGCAGAGGAGCCCCAGGCCCGGTCACCGGGGATTGAATTGAATTCCGGGAGAGTGAAAGGAAGATTTCAATAAACCGTCAGTTCTAGCAGTGGGATGACGTGGGTAAAAATAAAATCGGGAGGGACACCGTCTACTTTTATCGCCTCTTTTACTCGATTGGTCGGATATCAGGAAGCACCAACATAGAGCCATGAGCTGATCTGACCCCAGCTTCCGTCTCCGCCCTCCGGAGGATACTTTTCCGTTTTACGATCACCCATATTATCTCTCTATATAGTGTTACCCTTAAAGCGAATGTACTTGGCAGTAAAACGTACAATTAATACGTTCTCTTCAAAATAGCCTTGGTTATTTGAATTGGCAGTTTGGAATGAAATATGTCATGGATTCCCTCATTTATGGAAGTTAACGCCGAGTGTTATTAACGTCTGAATCCGACAGTCGGACGCGTCGGGGCATACAAGCGTGTATCACAGGCGTAAGATAACGATCCCGAGGCCTTCAATCCACGTGAAATCTCTGATACGTGACGCGATAGAATCCCGTCACGGTACATCTTCCACCGTTATTACGACGAGTAACCAAGGCGCAGTTGAGGACATTTCATTGGTCTCGCTTTTGACTAAATTGTCATAATTTCAGCTGAGAACGACTCCTCTACACGTTATTTACGCCGTGTTTTGTGAGAGTTCTGGTCGGAAATCTTGTTAACGTCCTTGCAGTGCGGTGGCCACGGTTTACGACCCCCGCTGCAGCCTCCTGCTCCTTAGGGCGTGAAATTTACGGGTCTCTTGCCTCTTTCGCGAGCAAACCCTTTAAATAAAAATCCCCTTCTTTCACCTCGAAGGGTAGTGCCTCCTCCCTCAGGCACCGCGCGCCTACTTCCCCTGCGACGCCACCGGTGGCATTAGTAGCCAGTCAACTCCCTTGCTGCTATTTACGTCGCCCCTGGAACAGCCTCCCGCAGCCCCTTGATAACTCCACCCGAGTCTGGGTCTCTTTGCGCCGGCAGTCGCTCCCAGGTGAGAGACGTCAAACCTCTGCATCCGTCTTTATAATGAAGGGTGCCTTAGGAGTAATTTCGCTCTAAGAGTCCTACCTCGTGTACATCAGTTTGATGACGATACTAAAATTTGAACCCACCACGTATCCAGGCTAATAAGTCCCATCTCTCAAAATTCAAATCATACGGGCTGAATCCATCCACCCTGTTCGTTGGCTTGGCATGGCAGTAGGCGATCGCTTAACTATCACACTTCGGATACAAAAATGGGTAAATACTCATTTGCAATTGTGTACATGGCATTAAGGTTTGCTATCATACAAAATGCTAATGGCACTAATTGTTACTTTTTGTCAATAAAATATAGTCTTAAAGTTCTACTTTTTAAATCTTTAGTAAAAATTTATGACAGACGAATGAGTCATGTATATAGCGAAGTAGTAACTGATGTAAAATCTCATAGTTATTAGTTAAAAAAATTCAATGTGGCTGACTTGGCTGTACTGATACTAAAGCTTCGAGAATGTTTTTTTGTTCAGAGCGTAGATAAAATTCTTGTTTAGTATGTTGTTTCATCTTTTATAACATTTTTGGATTTCCGCCATTTTCTTAGTGGTAAATGTGTCTTCAACTGTAATATTGCCCTGGTTACCAAGGCAATTCAACCTATTTTTGTTAAAACTGATATTTGTAATTATATAATCCATCGCCGTGAAAGCTGTTCTGATTTCGCATGAATTGCGTCAACTACTTACAAATTGGGTAGTAAATTGGAATTAATTAGCGTAAATTACTTTTTGTTACTTTTAGTCTTATAAGCGTACTGTATATTTTTCTGCTATTTGGAATAAAATATTATTGAGAATTCTTTTATGTATTGTCGATTACAGATCATAATGTAGAATAAAGTGAATATTTTATAAGGAAAACGATCTTTATATAAGATTCGATGATTATGCAAAATGAGATTTGTGCCAACGCACAGTGCCGCTGTATTACCACTCAGCTACGAGCCGTTCCTTCCCGTGGATATGCTAATCGCGGCTGACACTGCTTGAATTAAACTTTAACTTGTGAACCTTGAACCCACCCTAACACTTCGTAAACTGGTTTTGAAACTTATCTCTTATCGCATAACAAAGAGCTACCGACATCGGTAAAGGTTTTCGTGCATGTAAAATATCTTCTCTCTCCCCGAAGAGGAAGAAATAGAAAATTAATTTTGAAGCTCGATCAATGTCTGATATTTTTATTGCCGTTATTTTTACGTTACAAGCGGTTGCCTTAGAAAAGCATTTGTCAAAAATGTGACGCGGGGAATTTCCGCAGACCGTAATAGCGAGTGGCTGGCGGTGAAGAAGGGATGGAGGAGTTACGGAGGGGAGCCGAGGATCGGGGTCGAATTGCGTCGAGTCGCTCGGGAAGATCGCCGGTGTGCGATGGGGTCGATTGGTCTCTGGCGTGGGCGCAATCACTTTAACGTCATTCAACCTTTAGAGGAAGAGGGAGGGGAGTCATCACCTCCGCGGTTTGCTTTGAGTGCAGAAAACGAAAGGAAATAAATGAAGCGGCGTCTGGACGGCCGTATCCTTCGCATCAATTGGAATCCCCGCGCATGATGGAATCAAGGAATCTCTTCCTCCCGACACGCCCGGATGCCTTCCCCTGCCACCTTCCCTGCCTCCCCCCCTATCAACCCCCCGCGCAGGTCGCCGCCCCTCGTGGTCTCGTCAGGCCCTGCTCCCTTCCCTCCTTTGGCAAATCGTGGTGCGAAGGCTGGGAGAAATGGGCGGGAAGAAGACAATAGGTGGGTAAAGCGAGTGGGGGATCGGTGGAGGTAGGACTATTGGGTAGGTCATGAGTGATGTGCAAGTGGGAGAGGAGGGACTTCAGTTTTTCCAGAGCCGAAGGAGAAAGTGAGGGAAAGAAGAGGAATGGGGGAGAGGGAGGGAGAATTCTTTGTGTCGGAGCACTGGCGGCTTAGGGAGGGAGAGGACGAGAGAGAGAGAGAGGTGCCCGCGGTTGCTGGGGAACGGTGTGGATAGAGAGGTGCAAGGAGGAAATGAACGTTTCGGGAGAGATGAGCGGACGTGTAGCTCTCGGAGATGCCGGAGGTTAGGGGAAGGGGGAGGATGAATGGGAGGAGACGGACGACGGGCCGCATCGTGTGGAAAAATAAATAGCCACGCGGAGAAGCGGAAATTGGTAAAATAGAGGAAGACGGATGAAAAATACGAGGAATAAAACACCGCTGGCCCCTGCGGTACAACCTTTTAAAAGACGTGAGGCCCTATCAGTTTTTTTTCCCCGGCTGGACTCGATGGAAAATACATACGTGTGTACAAGGGAAGGGAGCGCGTTCTGTTTGCACGACTCGGAGGCGTCAGGTTTGGACGCCTTGTGGCGTTCGTAGTTCTTATCGAGCGGTTTCATGGCGCGCGGAGGAGAGATTAGTTATTGGCCGTCACAATGTGCAGTTTCGATTCTCCTTTGTGTCATATTCTTTTCCGTCACACCACGTTACTTTGTTACGAAATATAATGCCAGTCGTAAAGTTATTTCTTTTTTTCTTTTTGATCTCACAAGGATATATTTATTCCATCTACCCGCAAATTATTAACATGTAATAGTGGTAGAATTCACAGCGCGTCAGTTGTTTGTCTTTCAACTTCAAAAAGTAATAGTTTTATTTATTAGGATTTTAAAGAATAGTATTTCACTGCGTAGAGAAATCCTCCTTCAGGATTATCATACTAGGAACGTGTATCACGACGGAATGCAATAAGATCCTCTTCAAAAGGGCGGATGACTGAAATCAAAAGACTATTCAAATTGCTCTTTAATAGGCTAGGCACTGCTCGCCTAGAGCAGTGCCTAGCCTATTACGCCAGGCATCGCCGACGAGATAAAAAACCGGATTCTCGTCGTGGGAACGTAGTGTACTATCCTCCTCCTAGTTTCCTTAGCTACAAGAAACAATCAGAAATTTGAAATTTCGTGTACTCCCTTCTAGAATCTAAATTCAGGTACCTATTTGCAGTATGAACTAAATTATTCTCTTGTGGGCTGAAAAGACAGTTTAAAGGGCATCGTCGAAGCTTTTGGTTTAATTTTAATGGCAAATAAATGCTCCCTACCTCTTTATTCTTCAGATATGGTTGTATGAAAATAGTAGACTCCATCTCGATTCTCGTGTCACAGTTTGTGGTGAGAATATTACTCATCTACATCTAAATAATATCCCGCAACCCGCCGCTAGGGCGTGTTGCGGGGGGTGTTAGGTCACCACCCAAAAAAGGGAAAAAAGAAAGACCACATTCATAACCAACACATACCTGCAAACCCAAATCCACAGTGTATACATTCATAGAAACATCCTATCACTTTACGCGCATGCAAATACGTGTCTACCTCCTTTAATTTTACACGCATGCAATTAAAAATGCCATTACCTAACAAATAATTGCACCTTAGGAAGCTGTAAGAAATTTATCCAATAACCTAAAAGTTAGATTTGGGTAAGTAGTAAGGCGAAATTCCACCACCACAAGAACGTGCAACATAAAACTCATAAACTAAGCCTTCACTTTGAACGATTAAGAAATGTCGACTAGATTACAAATTCATAATTGTGCATCAAGAACCAATTTTAAATTATTTGTGTCGCTCATAATTTACCATCAAATGAAACTGACTTTTAATAATAAAACCACTTTACTTTTCCAAAGTTTATGTGGAAAAGTAAAGTGGTTTTATTATTAAAAGTCAGTATGAAGATTTTCCACCAAGTTACGCCAGAAACTGTTTCATTCATCAAATGAAAGTTAACTTTGTTTTTCAATGGCCTTAGTGCTGGCAGGAAAAATCCATCCCGCAACAAAAGAATTAACAATTTTTTCCCTCTCAATGCTACCTATTCGATCATACAGTTGAAGTGGATGCCGGGCAACTGGAATGTCAAAAAAATGTTTTTGGCATGTGAGAGAGAGTGTTATTTTCAATTTATCGAAAGGGAATTTTTCGCCACTTGCTATCCGTCCATGATCTTCATGCAAACAATAAATTACATTTATTTCCTCGAAAGGGGTCTCAGGAAACGTGACTGGCATTCTCAATCTATTCCATCCTTATGATACGACTCACGTATTTGAAGGCACTAGATTTGAGCTCACAACTAGCAACAGCGCCTTCACAATATTCGCCTGAAATGGCGGCGAGTGACAATGACGCGTAAGAACTGCAAGAGTGGGTTATCAGGCCACCACTTGCCGGCTCCACTTTGTTCCATTGCCAGTGTAAGTTAATGCCTACAGCTTACAGGAATTAAAGAAGCTCACATTTAAAAAAAAGTGTCATACCTTCTAAATGAAATCATCTCTGTTAACTCGGAGGTTCGTACATTTGCTGGATTTGTGTACATACGATGCTATATTTGTATCTAAATATGCATACAGTATATGCATACGTATTGTTTAGGTTTAGCTTCTGGTCTCTACTCTTCCATTTTAGAATCGGTATTTTTTTTAAATTCAAGTATTTTATTTAAATATTTCCTTCAAGTAGCTCAGTGCTGTGCTAAAGGATTTTTATGTTATCAAAACTGGCAGTAAACACATTTAATATAAATTGGCTATTAATACCCATTAATCGCACGCCATGGACTACAACCTCAACGGGACGGAAAGGCTTTCGTATTTCGTTGACCCATACGGCTGTAAATCCATTATTTCACTTACATATTGGACTTTCAGGCGTGCAGAAAAATGTTAAATCCTACTCTGTTTAATGCCAAAAAAAACAAGCAAGACAAGGAGAGAGAGAGAAAGACCCGGTGGTGGGAGTGGAGTAACCCGATCAAGGGTGCTATCACTGAAGACGTTGGTCAGGCAAGGGATGTATGTTATTCTTTATCTCTTAGTATGGATCTCGGAAGGATGCGACGTGTCACATGGTACGCAATAAGCAAAGTCAAAGTACTTGATAAACTATACACCCACTACTGTACACAAACTGATTTCCTCTAAAAGTAGCATATGTGCATTAAGAGAATTAATTCGAAATGAAAATTCCGAGAGTGCATTTACGAGTGTATGGGAGAATTGCAGTGTTACTAGTAATAAAAACTGTGGTGAAGTACGTAGAAATACACAAAAGAGAGCATGCAGCGGAGAAATAAGCTTTGGGTGCAAACTTGAGGGCTGTGGGTGAAGGAGGATTTGGGGCGCTGGAGAAGATACGGCGAGGGAGATGTCAGGGTGCGAGACGCTCAGTGGCCACAACGGAGGCGAGAGAGCACTGGATACCGCTTCGAGTACGCACAGAGCGTAAAAGTCAGATACACATGCGCTTATTTACGGCGCGCTTACGCCTCGGAGTGGGCCGGGAGAGAAGGCTTCTTTGCGGGGGAGGGAGGGTGACGAGGGAGACTTGAGGAGGTGGCGTCGTGCACCGCGGAGGGGAGGGGCGCCCGAGGGCGGAAGGGGGCGGGCGGGGAGAGAGACGGACGGCGACAGCGGAATGGGGAGGTGAAGGAAGAGTGCGAGGAGGTGACTCGGGCGCCTTTTAAGCGCTCCCCCGCCGCAACCGATTTAGGGGCTCGGGAAGCACGGACAGGTTAACGACGAGTACACATTACCCATCCCTCGTGCCCCCCGGGCCATGAATCAAATGATTTCAAATGTGCTCGGGTGTAAAGGAGGACTTTGCGTCGTCGCTGTACTGCCGTTGCCATTTACATGCGGTGTCTACTCAAGAGTAAATTAAATAGCTGCCTCGCTTCATATTATATAAGACCAGCTTTGCATCTTTCCTCGGTGATGATTCATAATCCCTTGTAACCATCCTATTAATTCTTAGCGAAAAAGTGACTTACGTATTTTCTGAAATGGTTTTCCAAAGGGTCAGTTTCAGACGTGGGTCATCAAGGCGTAAACTCTTATGTATATATGTAATCCGATCGTATATTAAGGAGATAATATCATAAGTTTATGATATCAGAAAACTTTAATTCCCCGATATGAAAATATGAGTGATATTTATTCACAGCCGTGATTCAAGAGCATGGATGCAAATGAAAAAATTTCCATTTTTTTGCTATGTTTCGATGCATGGATGGCATGAGGACTTTTTTCAGCGGAGAGAAAACAACGAAAAAAACGTTAATCTAGATTCCTAACGGATTTAGTAAAGTTGAAAAACACGATTCAGAGCTGTATATCAACTTGGAGACACACGTAGGCACAAAAAAAAAGAAACCAAGGTACTATATGGAAAGGACGCTCTTCCGGGGGTGACCTTACGCTTTCCGCAGAGAAATAAAACGAAAAAAAAATGAGTTTTATTTCGCAGAGGAAGGTGGAAGGTCATCGCCGCAGCCGTCAAATACCACGTGTGGCTTTTTTAGGGGTATAACCTTGACGTATGAAATGAATATGAAATCGAATGCGCTATAAACATAAGAAAATGCTAAAATAAAATTGTGGGCTTTATATCTTTATTGAAATCAAGGTGAAGCTCCCTCCTTGTTTATTCTGGTGCGAGAGATGGAAAATCGGTGAAGCTGAGGCACCCGTCAGTAGTCAATGAACTTTTACTACCCTGTCTAACATATTTCAAACAGAATTTACATGTGTACGTCATGAGCGAGTGTTCTCATATTAGAGTCTTCCATGAGAAATACCATATGGTATCTTCATGCGTTGAAATGGAAATGAGTTGATTAATGTCACAATGACAATTATCGGCATCTAACTCGATTACGTAACAATTGAGCATTATAATAAATTGTATCAGATTCCGTTACTTAATCATAACAAATAACTTTATTGTGTTGTGGCACTGTAATTAATTTCACTTAGCCTGAACGGAATTATGGAGTAACCACAAATGAGTTACAATATATTAATTTCCAGTTATTTACGATTTTAAACGTAGGGTTTGCTTTTTTTGGACTGGAATACCTGAGAGGAAATTAGCTTTGAGCGTTAAATTTTTATTAATTCAAGCATAATGACAAAATATTACCCTCTCGATTCCTGAAAACGCTCTAACTTGCCCACTCTTGTCCTCAAGTTAATCCCAGCGGGTTCTGGATTAGCAGTTCAAGCTTTTGCACCAGAAATTCACCCATAATTCTCCAGGGCTCGTAAATTAAATTTATGAGAAACTTAATAACTATTATGAGCACCGATGGCTCTTCTTCTTTTAAATATTCTCATATATTTTTATCTAGCAGATATTGGCTACGCCCATTTTCTTATTGAAGAGGACGAATTTGGAATAATTCTTCCTCGTAGTCCTCCCTTCAGGAATTAGAAATATATATATATATATATATATATATATTCTACCTTTTTATTGCCTCAATGTCCATAGCGTTTTATATCTCTGATTATTGCACTTCAATTCTTTTATATGTGCAATCGCCTGCGCCAATTGAACGTAATCTAATAAATATTAATTTTTGGCTATCAGAAGGGAGAAATTATGTAACGAATAGTAAATATACTATTTTTCGACAAACTTTAATCCTGATTTTTAATTATGGCTGCTTATTGGACGCTTACTAAACCTCATCTATTTAAAAGTGATGCTAAAAATATATGCTCCTTCAGAAATGCTATAAGAGATTAGACTAATGGCGACCAATGAAAACAAAAAATCAGAGGCCCGCACCACCTGGATGCTTCCAGAATAAACGCGGGTAAAAAGCTTGCACACACTATTTCTGAGCAAATAATTTTTAAAATATACGAACATTTACTCGGTACTTAAACATCTGTGATAAATGTGTTCTAAAAGTTTTTGAGGAAACAAATAACGAGAGTGAAATTTGAGGCTTATCACTTGCGTTTAGTTGTGGTACAACGACCTTAAAGAAGACGCATATGAGTGATTGATGGTAAATTATTGTGATCACACGAGGAAAAAAAATTTGCGGGCGTGCAAATATATTCCTTGTTTGAAGCTGGATTTGATTTATCAGAAAAGTCGGATCGTCCTTATTATCTTTAAGAGGGTTCTGCAGCAAGCACGGCTTTCACGAGGTCTGTTGTGCTCTTATTCAGAGAACGCCAGTGTTAGCGTGTGCCCGTGTGTGTATGACAATGTTTGAGAAAGCAGATTACATGCAAAGATAGTTTGCACAGAGAAATTTACGGTCGCTCGCCTCGTCACCCTGGATGCGCATGGATTTTTCCACCACGAAGACGATCTGGTTTTCTAGGAAGTTTACAGGATTTCTCTCCGCTTGTTTTCCAGCTTTTTTTCCTACGTCGACCTCCCATTGCGCTGAAGTGATGCGTTTCAGATTAAAGCAAGAAAAAGTGGCTCACTGAGCATCTGTGTGCGTGGTAAGAAAGCACGCGTGCATTGCATGTTCTGGTTTCGAAGAGTTACCCATGAAGAAGCACTGAGTGAAGCTAAGGTTACATTCTCAAGGAATAAGAGTGGGAAAGTCACCCATTTCATGATTTCAATCGGGATTTGAAAGATTTCTCGTAGTAGCAGTACAGAAATATATATACATACACACACATTCAAACACGAAATCCCGCCACGATCAAACACTCATTCACATGAAATTAGATGTAAGGTAAAGGGATAGGAACACATCCGTATTTTGGTTGAGCATAGGAGAGGTGGGGCCGGAATTGAGCAGATCACAAGCGTAAAATATTTCCTTGTCCGGGACTAGAACACCGGATCTTTCGACTTACCGGCCCGATGCTCGAACCACACATATATAGAATAGACTATATATAAAATGGAACATATTCATAAAAAAATATGTATTTAGTTTTTATCTAATCTAATCTAGTACAGAGAATTGGTAATTTCGCTCGTTTTTACTGATTGTCATTGAAAAATGAGCCAGTGATTTTTGGAATATAGAGGGATGTTTTGTTCGAAGATTTAAAAGACTGAATCGTGACCTTTGTCTGGTTCTAAATATGATAATTATGTTTTAGTTTTGCCAAAATGTTCCTTATTTATATCTATTTATTATTAGCTTTGATTCAAATGATGTCCTTTTTCTGGTGAAATTCGGTTCAGATATTTAAATGTTGTGCTTATTATTATAAAGATCAGGTCATTTCTTAGTGTACATGTGTCACATGGTAAAGACGTACATATCCTAATTCTACCCATTGGAATTAAGATGTTTAGTATTTCTGATGTACTTGGGTACAGTCTTTCAAGGAAAGACAATGAAACAATTATGCAATAGATCTAATCGATAGACGCCAGAGCTATAATATTACAAAATCTTAATGAAAATATGAAGATGCCGTGTATAGTGGGATTAGCTAAATTTTTTCACTAATTATGAGAACATTTTCCCATGGGATAGGCATCATCTTATGAGAAAATAAATATAGTATGTCTCTTTAAAAATGCATATTCTATTAGACATTTATTGTCTTCAACTCAGCCTAAGTTAAACTTATTCATATCCTCATTTACAGGATTTTTAATAAATGCCATTGTTTCGAGTGCATGTCATGCGGATGCTAGTAAAACACGTTTTCTCACAAAGAATATTTGCCGGTTTCCCTTGGTACAGTCTGACTCCAAATCGAATGTGTGATGGAAATATGCTCCCGGGCACTTCCAGTTTTTCCGCATATATTTTCGGGCCTCAAATTTTTTTTTAATTTTAAGTTTTATTCTCGCCATGCGATGGAATCCAGAAAAGAAAATTTGCATCCTTCCAGAGCCACGACTTCTCTCTCCCATACCTTCCTCCCCTCAACGGATTCTCCTTTCCTTATCCGCCGCGAGGTGGGGGTCAAGCATACCGGTTACCCGTGAAGCAAGATGTTCTGTGTGCTGTTTGACCGTGTCGTTAAAGTGGAGAGTTGGGAGAGCGGGATGGGGTGTGGACGTACGGTGCGTTTCTTCTCCCAAAGGGTCCTCACTCTCCTCCCCTCCCCCCGCCCCCACGCCGTCCAATCTCCCTCACGCAGGCGGCTTCCGCTGCTCGAGGAATGCCGACCGAAACGCCAGCGACGACATCCCATGTGGAATAAGCTATGACCCTGCGTTCGGCGCTGACGTAATCGATGCGAAAGAGCCGCCAAAAGGATTTTTCTTCTTCGCTCCGGTTGTGATTGTCATTTAAAATTTCTCTCCCTCTCCTGGCCGGTCTACTTAGTCTTAATCTCCGCTTCGGACGGGGGGATGGCGCGGCTGCCTTCCCTTTCCCCCCTTCCCTCCCCTCACGCCCCGGGTCTTATGACTTGCGTCAACCGCCTTTCGCTCGTGGTTTACGTGAAGTGGATGTGCCCCGAGCGATCGCTTTGAGTGAAACGGGACTTGGGAGCAAGGGCACGCGAAGAATTGTATGAATTGAATTTATAACTGATGTTATAAACGCCGAATTTTCCCGAAATATGTTTGCAATAGGCTGAACTGAAAGCAGGACGGATGTGAAGAGTATGAAGAATCGATTTCATCATTCTCTGTCGAAAAAAAACTAGCAGAACCTGAGCGGACGAATAATATTCGCGAGTCCGGAAATGGTCCTTCAGTGCCGATTACGTCCACTCCGAGCCAGAAAATGGTCTTTGCTCCGCCCTAAGGCACGGGGATTGAAGGAAATAGGTTTAGTGATTTAGGAGCCATTTCTACATATATATACATATGATGCATTCAAATTCAAGAACAAAATCTATTTACAAACAAAAGGCACTCCAATGGGCATACGTATGGCACCTGTAGATGCCAATCTTTTCAAGGGAAAACTCGAACATACCTTTCTCCTCCAATAAATCCATAAACCACTCTTCTGGCCGGCTACATTTTTGACACTTTCCTCCTTTGTTCCCTCGGACGCGCAAATTTATCCTCCTTCATTTTCTCTCTCAATTCCTTCTTCTCGGTATATTTCACTTAATCTATATCTGATTCAGATATTACCTTCCTAGATATTGACATTAACCCCAGAACAATCAATTTAACACCTCAGTCCAATACCGACCAACAACCAACGATAACGATATTATCATTTCAAGAGCTGCCACCCATCACCTACAAAATGCTCCATCCCTTTCTCATTCTCAGTCCGTGACCTCCGTCTCTGCAACAGCACCCCCTCCCAACAGAGATACATGAGGTAGCTACATGACTCTATCAGAAAACTAGTAAAAAATCAACTTAACAGTAAAATTCTCAAACCGTCAACCCAATACATTCCTCTCCTCAAACCGTGCCGCCCAAAATTCCCTAACCTTATCTCCACTTACCTCCTCAGAACCCACAAAATTAATCAAAAATCCGTGAAATCTTCCCACTTATTAGTAACAGTCAGTTAACATCATTTTTATTCCCACATTGTCCCTCCGAATCGTTTAAACGCCCATCGAACTTGCGAGGCATCATCAAGTTAACAAGACCACCAGCAGGTCCCTCAATCTCTTCTCCGCCCCTTTCCATACCATGCAACCGCCCAAGCTGCAAATGCTGCCATCTTCCTAGGCCCACCACCGCCCTTACTACCAATTCCCTACCCGACGCCACCTGAACCTCAAAAACATTATATACCGCCTCTTCTGTAACTTCCGCCCTTCCTTCTACATGGGTGAATGCACCACCACCCTTTCCCTCCGCATGAATAACCACCGCTATTCAACCGAATATCCCATATTTCTTAATTATTCCATCCCTACCCACACTGCTTCCCACGACCAATCTTTCGATAACTACGTACTTCTCTGTTTCAGCGATTGAAACCCTTTCCAAATCTGTAAGTAGCATACAAGAGGTGAGAATCCGCGAGATGGCGCATGTTTGGGTGCTCCTGTCATTTAAACCTCTCGGGATGAATAAAGTCCACTGAATGCATCCAATAGCGGTCTACATATCCCCTCCTACCCCCATGTCCGTTTCCCATTCGTTCCTTACCTAACCTCCTCTCACCGTTCCCCCACAATTATCCTCTCCGCTATTCCCACGAGAAAGGCATTCTGATGCTGACTGCCGTGCCGTCGAAAAGTCAAAACTACATTTGTGAGTGTCCTTTCTTTGTGTTTCTATGTTTTAAAAATCTATATCTGTGTTTTTATATATTTGTGCGTCGCCGGAGAGCGTTCTATTGGGCCAGAGCGTTAATTATATATATATATATATATATATATATATATATATATATATAAATTCACTGATAAGTCATAAAAAACACAGAAACCAAAACACAAAAGAGGAAAAACTCACTGGTTCTCGAATTTTCGGTGGTCCCACCACCTTTCTCAAGAGGAATTAGGAACAGAACTGAGGCAGAGGAGGGCCCGAAAGCAGTGGTAGGAAGGAGAAGGGGAAATGGGGGAAAAGAGGGGAAAAGAGGGGAAAAGAAAGGAAAAGGGGGGAAGGCATTCAAGGTGAGGAGTTTGGAGGGGTAGTGTATGGCGCGGGAATTTTAAAAAAGGTGGGGATGATATGGAAGTTGTTGGGGGCGGAGGGGGATGAAATTATATGCATAAAGGGGGCAATTAATGTCTAATATTAATACCTGGGCGATTCCAGGAATCCAAGAGCCAGATGAAAGCTAGCTCTAATGTTTTGAGTTTCAGTGGAGGGTCTGAGTGTGGGAGGGATGCTAAGACGGATACTTTAAAACATTGGTCAAAGGCAGCGTTGTGTTCGGAGGCATGTTTGGGGATTGGGAGCATACCAATAAGGGAGGAATTGTTGCATGAGGCTCTATGATTATTGATTCTAATATTGAGGGGTGTGGTACACTGTCCAATGTAAAAGGCAGGGCAAAGTTGGCACTTGAGTAGGTAGACAACATTGCTGGAGGTACACGAGGAGTAGGGAATAGGTGGGAGAGAGTTAAAGAGCGGGTGGGAGAGGGATGGGATACTGGTTAGGAAAATAGGACATGTTTTGCATCTAGGACATGTTTTCCTAACCAGTATCCCATCCCTCTCCCACCCGCTCTTTAACTCTCTCCCACCTATTCCCTACTCCTCGTGTACCTCCAGCAATGTTGTCTACCTACTCAAGTGCCAACTTTGCCCTGCCTTTTACATTGGACAGTGTACCACACCCCTCAATATTAGAATCAATAATCATAGAGCCTCATGCAACAATTCCTCCCTTATTGGTATGCTCCCAATCCCCAAACATGCCTCCGAACACAACGCTGCCTTTGACCAATGTTTTAAAGTATCCGTCTTAGCATCCCTCCCACACTCAGACCCTCCACTGAAACTCAAAACATTAGAGCTAGCTTTCATCTGGCTCTTGGATTCCTGGAATCGCCCAGGTATTAATATTAGACATTAATTGCCCCCTTTATGCATATAATTTCATCCCCCTCCGCCCCCAACAACTTCCATATCATCCCCACCTTTTTTAAAATTCCCGCGCCATACACTACCCCTCCAAACTCCTCACCTTGAATGCCTTCCCCCCTTTTCCTTTCTTTTCCCCTCTTTTCCCCTCTTTTCCCCCATTTCCCCTTCTCCTTCCTACCACTGCTTTCGGGCCCTCCTCTGCCTCAGTTCTGTTCCTAATTCCTCTTGAGAAAGGTGGTGGGACCACCGAAAATTCGAGAACCAGTGAGTTTTTCCTCTTTTGTGTTTTGGTTTCTGTGTTTTTTATGACTTATCAGTGAATTTACATTACACGTTTGTGGGTTTTCCAAAAAAGTGTATATATATATATATATATATATATATACACACACACAAAATATATTAAAGGTGCATTAAAGCAATGCATGTTTTAGGCAGAAAAGATGGCAGCATGCAAAGGATACTCGTTTACAAATTGTTGAATGGGAGTTAAACTTAACGCGGAAGGCTTGGAGTATATTAGAAAGTTTTGTGAAAATAACTGAAGATGAAGGGTGAGGATGGCGATGGGATTCGAATTGAATCCAGCGGCTGTTAGCAAATAGGAAAGAGATTCCCTTACCGCTACGCTGGTTTGATCATTTTCAGCAAATGGATATGAGTCGACTGGTCAACAAAATATATTGGAGAAGATTCAATGGTTTAAGAAAAAAGGGTAGACAGAGAAAATCACGGATTCTTTTCGTGAGGGACTCTCAAAATAAATACTAGTAGATGTCTCGGAAGAAGAAGAACTTGCATTGATCAGGCTGCATTTACCGAAGAATTAGGAGTATTACGAACTATAATGGAAGATAGTCCCAAAAGAGTGTAATGGTTCTGATATAACTTTAAATCAAGCTTATTTTCTTAGCCTATACTGAAACAAAACAACCTGAAATATACTCATGGAGCTTGATTCCAAGATTATGAGAATATTAGACTGGCACAATTGTATTGGCCACTCAAGCATAGCATACATTTCTAAATAATAAAGTTTCCGTATTCCTAAACTTTCTCGAAGATCTAATTGTAATTAGCTTGTGGTACCCTATTGTGCCCATAAATAACGATCCAGTCAAATGTGAACTCTTTCGTGGAGAACCTTATCATTATAATTTAAAAATAACGGACGAATTATAAAAAAGGATTTGTATTAATGAAGAAGATAAAATTTTGCAAAAGCAGTGGAATTCATCGCTTTGCATTATGGTTTATGAATAGTGAGGAATCATCCAGAAAGCTCACTAGAACTTATTATTTAGATATTGCGAACGGAGGATTTGGTATAAAATACATGGAGGCTAAAGCCTTAAATTTTTATTTAATGACAGTTTTTTTTATCAACAAACATTGAAGGAATAAAGTATGAAAATTTTTCCATCACCTTTACACTTTTTGGATGACATGAGTTTTGGTTGTAAATGGAGTCCACTGTCTGTAAAAAACAATTCAATTAGCCGAAGAATTAAACACAGATTGTATGTGGCTGGTAACATCACGCCATGAAAAAGAATAACGAGGAAAAGAATTACTTGTGTCATAAATCACTCATGTGGCGGTGCATTTGTCACCTCTTTTTTCAGTTAATGTTTCACCTCGAAAGGTTTTTATTAACCTCCATCGATCTTATCTTCATTTAAATCTTTTATGAGTTTTGTGGGAACTGTGGCAGTAATAGAATATGAACAACTGTTAGGGACGTTCTTGCAAATCTGGGGAATGAAATTTTTTTTTAAACTCTGGACATTGGAATACAAAAGATTATTTTTAAATATGGCTCATGAATCAGTCGCGCCAAAACATTTACCTTGACAGTCAGAACGGGAAGAACTTCTTCAATTTCAGGTCTCCACATCGAGCGTATAAATTAAATGGATGGTAAGATATCTCTGAATTAAACGTTCTCGTATTCTATTTCAGCACGATGATTTAAGACAACTCTGACTATTTCTACGGAAAGCTAACATATTTTCATTATATGACGGCAACGTACTCCTACATGTGAGCGAATAGTTACTTGATCGCCCGTCTTCCGAAAGAAAGTTGTTCCACCCTGTGGTATCACCTTCTATGAAGCCCCATTCTTTTTTAATGGGATGGAAAGACCGCCGACGAAAAAATGTGCGTTGTAAATACTTAAAAAAGAACTAAATGAAGATAATTGCGATTATTAATACTTATATGAAACAAAATATATGATACCAGGAAAATATCCCGCTTCGAAACATAGAATGTGCTTTATTTTCGCGTGACGTCGCTGATCGATGCCATCCAGCAAGCACTGACTATTCTTGCGTCAAAGCAGCCTCGTTTCCACAGACCGGTTTCCGTCGCCAACGAAAGCTTCAAATTCAAGGGTGCTGCTGTTGGTAGACATGGCATTGTTTGGAAGAAACTTTTAAAGTTCCATTCATAATTTTTTTATTGACGTTACTTATTGTAGGCTATAATGTTAGGTTGGTGTGCAATTTACATAGATTACATTGACTTTCTTTCGGTATTTCTTCAAAGACAGCCATTTCATGTTGGAACATGTTGAGTTCGCTTAAAATAACGACGAAGATAACACGGAACGCTGTATTGAAATTTTACTTACGACTGAAAAAACTGTTAAGCTACAAGAGGCTTATGAAGGGTCTGTTCTTGGTTCTTCTGGTTAACCCAGGGAGAAGATGGTTTAAAATCAATTTCAAGCATCTCTGTTGCTGCCATTGTGAGAGGAGATCGTCAAATGATTCTACAGCACTATCATAAATACTGAACATTTAACTGGCGGCCGCCCAAACGTTAATAAAGGAAAAATGGCGCATGAGACGTTTGTGCGCGATGGGTTCCGCGAAATTTCAATTATCTCGGGAGTATCAATATGTTGTGAGTTTTCCACCATTTTAACAGTCCAATTCAAGCCCCATGTGGCTTTCACTTGTTTCATAATGTGACGAAACACCGTGGAAAACGTTTTTCGTCCACGAAAGCAGGCCTAATAGATCGGAATATTTTTTAAACTTGGACAGACGCAAGTAAAATCAATGAAACTCATATCACATGCATACTATATATTACAAATTATGTTAAGGCACCAAATTATGTGAATAAAAAATTTATGACCAGTCTTTATTGAGCAGTCCTTCCATTTTGTTAATTTTCTATGGTTCGTGTCTTCATTCCGTGTCGAAATAAGTTACCTTGCGTGTGCCATTCTGCTGATCTAGTAATAGTCTTTTGTGCCCTTTGGAAGATATTAAAATCCGTACTTTGGGTGCTATGAGGAGAGCACTTAATTTGGAATACACCATATGAGACGTTGAATTTGAACTTCTTGGCGTCCTTCCCTAAGAATTAAATAATGTCGGCGTCGGGTTCTCTCCACCCATTCATTCCCCATTCCCTGAAAAGCCTACCTCTACCAGACAACTCCTACCAGTGCAAATGATCTTAGATATCGGTCACCTATCCAAATAATTACTATTACTTTTTTCTATTCCCAAAAACTTAGCTTTACGGTTTAAAATCAACTCATGAGGCTGATATTAAATATTCAATCTTCATTCGCCCCTACTATGAGTCGTAACTCATGCTCTATAATGTTCCGATAGACAATGTCAGGTGGCACCAAGGATTATAATGAAACTTGCCTTGGAAAAAAGTAACATGACATGAATCATTTTCACAAAAATAATAAATAAAATCAGTCAGTAAAAAATACATCAAGCCATGTAAACTTAAACTAGGCAACCATTTTAACAAATCAACCTTGTTATTTAATCCATCCTTAAATTTACTACTCTTTCCTTGCTTGAAGCACTTTCAGACTTTCCACCTTTCCTTTCATATTTATAGCTAACTGATTCTTTCAGTCATGTTATGACTGAAAGAATCAGTTAGAATGCTAATGTAGCAAAAGCCAACATTATTATTTCAATATTCATCAATATTCCCTTTCATCGTGTTTATAGGGAAAAATCGATGGAATCTCATTATTTTCTCTTTCTGATAACGCTGAGTCCATTACGACAGTGTTCATTTTTTCTTGCTGTAAACGCGACAGGACTATTCTTTCAAGTGCTATGCTCCCTCTCCTATTTACACATTTCGGTCATAATTTGAGCAAGGGTAGGGACGGGAAACGCGTTATCATATAATTTCAGTATTTTTCATGGCTTTGTTCCTTTTCTCGCTTTTTTTCTTTTCCTCCGTCTTAGTCGTATTTATATCCGCTGAATCCGCGATTCTACTTCAATCAATTTCGTGGCCAGAAGCTTCATTCGTGAATTTTACGTAAGGCTTTTATGTTAATTGTTTTTCTTGAAGAATTTTCTCTACGTTGTCATGTATAATGACACATTTACATCAGAAAGATAAAGGATCGGTATGTTCTGCAGAAAAATTATAAAATTTATTAAACTAACCTATTAGATAACGAGTTAACTAAGCTAAGGCTTAGAAAATAAAATACCATGTTTTTGGTTTAGTCAGAATAGTTGGGTATCATATGAAGTTGAAAATATAGCATTGAGAAATTCAAATTGAAACATGATATGTAGAATGAAACTTGATTGTCCCTGCATAAGAGAATCAACACTTATTCCCTTGTAATAATGCAATTTAACTTAAGATTTGGTTGTCAGGAACTCATCCTTAACCTTTTTCAAATTAAATGAACAACACATGCCTTACCTGTATTCGATTTTGTGACGAAGAATGGTTTGAGCAATTTCTCATCGCATTAATAACTCATTTTACTTTACCATGTATTCACCTCTAAATATTTGATGAATGTTCTTCCGACAGTTTTTTGTCATACGATTATATAATCATAGCACTGAATTTCAATAACTCATTAATGGCTTACTGCTGAAGAGCTTTTAATTAAATAACTCATTTCCGACAAAATCTTTTAGATAGCGATTGGAAATAATGATAAAATAATTTTCCCTTGATACTATAGGTGGTCGTTATGATTTAATTGGTACATTCACCATTAAGGTGAAAATTATTATTAAATAGATGCTAAAATATAAGAGAGAGGAGCACTAATTAAACTTGAATCAATTAAAAATAATGAGTCTGTGTTGCGGTTAAGAGGTTCCAATCATAGATGTCCAGGATTGCATTTTGAAAATTTAAGTTTGGTCAAGTGATCTCGAAGCAATTTTTGATAATATTTACGATAAGATTATATTGGACTCAAAGACGTCATCCCTAACTGGAACTGCGAGGCAATGAAAAAATGGGAAATTGATTAATTTCGTGATAAACCTCAGAAAAGTCTCTGACTCATCAATGAAACTATCAGCTATGAGAGAGCGAATTGTGGTCCAATTCAGTTTCATAGGATGCATCCAAAACTGGTTATCTAATAGAACGATCATCTTTACTGTGTTCAGATTTTTGTTTTTCATCTAATAATTTTATACTGGAAGCTAAGAATCTCTGAACCCAGCAGTCATAACTTTGAAACATGTCATCATCTGTTTTCAGTGACGAACTCGAATATTTCCATTCTATATTCCTTGAAATAATTCCCTACGTGTGCATTAAAATTGAACATAAAAAATTGTACAGCAAATACAGGTGATCTCTTTGCTAAAGTTTACGATGTTAGTACTTCTTGTCGTCCAAATCATACGTACAAGGACTTTATTTGGGCATCTTAACCTAATTTTTAACTATCTTCGACGAACCAATTTTTTCCACTCATTCCATCGACTAGTATCTCTTAAATACTTTTAACAATCGTTAATTCCATAAAATAAATTAGATTCACTATTCTTTACCCACCCCCGAAACTGTAAAATTTAATATTGATAGCCTACGGCATGACTAGAATAAATTTTGAAAACAACTTCAAATATTTTAATAAAGGTTGGGAACATGTACTCTCCCTAACCTGTAACGTTTCCCCAGGTTATACAAAAAACAGGTCTTTGTTAATGCCTTGTTTAGCATTTAACAATAGCTTGTTTGTTTCTGCCCGTTATGTTGTCTCTGCTTTCGTCTCATGTGTAGAGTGAGCTACTCATGTCGTACAATATAAATCTCAATCATTTCTTATCACTTTTGCCTCCTATGGAATGACTTGCGAAAACATGGGCCAACACAAAAGAAATCACAATCGGACATCAATAGTCACTCCCTGGTATATAAAAAAGCGTGAGACGAGCATCATCTCAAGAGCATCCCAAGGGCAGTTATCTTAATTCGAGAGACATGCTCCTGTCTTTTTTTTTGTGAGACATGTCTCTGGATGGCCTGTGAAGATGTAGACGTTAGAGGGCGTCCCGCAAGCGCAAGAGAGGTCTGAAGAGTCCTCTGACTTTTCCCTCCCTGTTCCCTTCACTTCGCTCCCTTTCCCCCTCCGCTACCGATCTGGCCCTTTTATAGCCCTTAATTACTAAGCAGAGGCGAGGAGGAGGGTTATGGATCGCCCATATGGCGGATTGCGGGCGGAATATGGAATGAGGGATGGGCAGGCGTGCAGCACGGAGGAAACTCATCTACCACTCTCTGAAAGAGAACAGAGATGAGGAGCCACCTCGGGTGCCTGGGTAGTACTGAGGTTCTGGACTCCAGCGGTCGTCGACGTCCGAGCCACCATCCCCTTCTATCTCATTCCCGTTATAGACTTTCCTCACCAAGTAAACGCGCATGCCTTCATGTAAAATTAACACGGGCTATCTTATCTCCGAAAATCTATCTCACTGAAATTATATTAAATTTAAAATGACCATGTATCTATTCAGATGGATGTGTAACATGCTAAAATAGTTATAATAAGTCATTTTTTGTCTATGCTTAATCATCGGAGGTCATTTTGGCGAAAAAATGTAATAAGAATATTCCTAACCAACTGAAAAATTCAATCTCTAATATCATTATGCTAACCAGTTGGTTTGAAACCCCTGAACACCTTTCTTTCTCATCGTTCTTCATCAACATAATATATTCAAAGTTATATCAAAACTCTTAATATTTTAATTCACCATAGTCTGAGGGGTTAACCTAGTGGTGGTTAATTTTGTTAACTTACTACTCCTTCCGTCTGTAAGTCGAAGAAAAAATATATTTTACCGATGTAAGGTACCACGTCGGATTTTATTTCAGGGATACTCGAAATTTAATATTCTCGTATACATGATATCGTGACTGGTATTTCCATTTTACGCAGCTGTGTAATGACGCAACAGGTCCCTGAGGAATACATATACTCTAAAGTAGTAACGAAAATTTGGGATTTTTTCACTTAATCTTATCTTGCTTGATTTCTTTCTCCTCATCGCTTATCTTGAACCTGCCAAAACTATCTCTTACATATAATTTATGCTAGTTCATTCGAATCTCCTTTGAAAGGTAAAACAATTACACGTTACCCCATGCCATATGTTGATTGTTGCCAGAGACTCTTTCCCTCGTTCCTCATCTTCTAGTATGCTCCGAATTTCTCAGCGAGACTCCATGATGAGGCACAGGATGCCGAAAAACTATTCTTTTTCTTGCGCCTAACGCTTGCTGCCATGTAAAAATCAGTATTTATAACATAATAGTTCATCCGGAGGTAATATCATTAAAAATCAATGATGTATCTAAGTATTTGTTTAGCAGTATAATGTTATTGATTATGTGTGTATTCATATTTATATATTCATGCGTTCTGAAATTTCCTGGTATTACAGGGTTCGTCCGGAAAATAAGTGTACTGAGCTCAGGAAAAAAAATTATTACACTATTACATATCTTAAGCTAATATTCCTCAAAATAGACCCTTGTGAGTCGATACACTTGTTCCAGCGGCGTTCCCATTCATGGAACGCTCCCGCGAAGACATCATCGGGAACCTCTCGAAGACACGTCGTCACGGCCTCTTTGACGGCGTCCAAAGTCCCGTATCGCGTTCCTTTCAAACTCCTCTTTATCTTCGGGAACAGAAAGAAGTCTCTAGACGTTCTCTAAAAAATGTGGATCATTTTTGCAGTGATCCGCAAGTTGTGTCGCAATTCCCAAACGATTGAGTCTTTGATCATCACTGAGCACTTTCGGCACCAACTTTGCACAAATTTTTCGCATCTGTAATTTGTCCCTAATAATCTCGTGCACTATTGTTTTTGGCACATTACACTGCTCTGCTATCATCCGAACACTAAGACGACGATCAGAGTTCAGTACATCGCGAACTTTTCGCACATTTTCGTCGGTGGGTGTCGTTGATGGGCGTCCAGGTCGTGGTTCGTCGTCGACCTCTTCTCTGCCCTCCACGAACATCTTGTGCCACCGAAAGATCATGTTTCTGGACATGGCTGACTCCCAGTAAGCCTGGTTAATCATACCGACAGTTTCGGTAGACGATTTCCCAAGCTTTACCGCAAATTTGATGGAATAACGCTGCTCCAAAAACTTCGGCATCGCGTTCCGTGACGTGGGTCGAGCGTGGAGGTTCGCGTTAACAGAGCTCCTCACTACACCACAGCTCAGAGCCGACTGCCTTTTTCAGCGTCGCTTGCCAACATACCCCCCTCCAATCGCAGCCCGTCAGAGCGGTGCTGGGCGCGCCTAGAGCGGCGGGAAAAAATCAGTACACTTATTTTCCGGACAAACCCTGTAATTACCCAAAATTATTTTTATTCAAAGGCTTTACGATTCGAAATTCGCATTTATACGTACAACAGGAATGCTCTTTCTACTTCCGTGAGATCTTATTTGAAAAATGTTATCGTTAAAATTTTCTATGCTAATGTATTTACCATTCGGGATATTTCAATATACTACAGAACAATTTTTATGATATTGTAATGAAAAAACATAAGTAATAATTCATAGGTATTATTAAAATATGTTCATCAATTTTAGAACCATTGAGGCTTAGAATTTAGTTAACAAACTAAAATTAATAAATCAAAATGAATCCGAGTGACTCCATATTGATATTCATTCCATAGCTTTAGGGAGCTATTTAATTTTCAAAATAAAAAAAATCAATTATAGGATGTCAGTGTCCCAGCCTCGATAAAATCCAAATTCGTAGAAAGTTTTATATTTTCCTATCTGAAGCTTAAAATATTATTATGTGATGGTCGATTTTGAACTGTTCACTTTCAAAGCCTTTGTCATTTTGCCACTTTCCTCGTGACCTTATTAAAGACGCACCACTTTGTTATACGGAATTGATTTATTAAGTAAATTATTTCATTTCTTAAAAATAAAACTCTCAACTTTGTTTTTTCGCACGATACAATCGTATTTTTTGGAAAATACTCGGCTATTAGATCATTTTGTTATTGCAAAATGCTTAATAAATGGGGCCTTAACAATTGAGACCTTTTCCACTTCGTTTTTTCAATAAATATATGGGATGGGGAAACTGTAAAATAATGCAGAAATGAAAATACGGAGCTTATTTTTGCGTCAAACTTCAACATCCAAAGTTAAATTTCATTAAACAGAACAGTTATCAATAAATTAACATTGGTAAAGTATTGAGCGCCAAGGAACAATTCCTAAGCGTCATTGAAAATAACATCGGGTTAGGATTAAATTGATAGGAAAAGAACATTGGGTTATAACATAAACTTTCAAGAGCCTACACCAGTTAGTAAATCACCCATCTCATTAAACAGGCCGTATTTATGATTTAGTCAAGTTATAGAACTTCATAAATTTTACATGAATTCGCTTTCTAAAATAAGAATGGGCTTTCATTGATCCAGCTAAGAATTCCTTGCTTCTGTAGAATGGGAAACCTCTGAACGTTGACTACTAAAATTATTGGCTATTTTGATACTTGCCATACACTCTTTTTATGCCTGACCGATGTATTTTAACTTCTAATATTATTTCAAACGACTTCCCTTGTTAAAAACTGAGCTGGACATTTTATCCTTGTTAGATTTCGTCTTCATTCGTAGTTAAAATCCGGAGAGGGGCTCTCTAACTTCTTTCTTCAAATTCTCCCTTGGGCTCTGACCAAATAATCTCTCAAATTCTAACCTTCAATTTCGAGCGTGACTTTGCAGTTGGCAGCGCCTTATTTCTTCCAGGCGCCTCACCCGAGCACAGAGGAAACATGAGTCGGGAATATTCTTTTTCCTAAGCTGCCATCTTCGAGAAGCAGTGGTTACATACACACTCAAGGTTGAGCACTGCAGATGAGAGGTTTTTGATTGTTAAACCGTGGAGAAAAAAATTATCTGGCCCGCAGCTTGCATTAGCTCGAGCCTAAAAAAAAAATATCTTCCCCCGGCAAGATCCACTCATCTCGTTTGATGCACTTAAAGAGGCCTCGTTTGCTCGTTCCCTCTCCGGTTTTCTTCTCCTTTTCCCCCCGACGGCCCTCCCGGAAAAATGAAGCGAAACTTTCGGTGGGGTCGGCGGTAGTAGCGTTGCAAGAATGGGGGTTTCGGGGAAAGTGAGTGATAGGTAAGTAAATGTGGAGGAGGTTATTTCAAGTTGCTATGAACGGCGCGCCCGCAGTAGACTATGCTTTACGTCTATGCAGAATTAGTGGGAACTCATTAGGCTCTACATTATTAACGACGACCTTCGGTGAACGTATTACATTGAGAAATTACAGCTAGATGAACGGAATCCGGAGAGAATTCAGGATAAAATAGCACAAAGGAGGAAAGTTAGACCTTCATAGGTGTCCTCAGTTTTAGTTTTCCTTCCTTCAATTCCATTCCTTAGTTGCTGAAATACCTTATCACAACTTTTCGGTTCATGCGGAAGCTAATTGATATAGATTTTTAGAAATCTTATGGGAAATAGAGAATAATCTTAATATTATTTTCGTTCCAGTCCATTCCTCCCGAGGAAAAACGATTGCCTCAAATAGAGAATTGCCGGCAAATATATGTGAAAATGTAACTTATCTATCCAGCTTGAATTTTAATTTGTAGCCTATTCAAAAACTTAAGAATACATATTGCATTAAAAAGCTTTGCTTAAATTTAAAAGATATAATATTAGTTGTACGAATCACGATTAAGGAGCGATAATCTTTTATATAACTCCTCAATATTTAAGGACGAAGGAAGTTATGAATATCCTCGTATGATTTGAATAATTAGAGATTACTATTTATATTTTGGTTAAACATTTTAGTAATGATTTAGATCCTCCAAAATTTTTTATACATTTGTTATATTTTTAAAACTCTCGTAAAATGACAAATTTACAATGACACAATGTTGGGTGGGAGAGCTGATTTGTGGCGGAATATGATCATTCGTGAATGCATGATCCATGATGAAATAAAGGCGATCGTCTTACCATCCGTTTTTAATCTCGCAAATGAATCGAACTTAGATGATGAAATCCCATATAAAATTTACTCGAAAAAAGCTTGTAATATGTAAAACTTGAGACGTAATTATAAATTATCATTTAAGACGTCAAAATTCGTATTGCAGCGTCTGATGTAATTCAATATTTTCCGTGTAGCACTGCTTTTTATTTGCCATAAGTGCTACTTCGAAGTTTCCACACAAAGTGTTTTTTAAACTCTTAGTCTTAGCTAAAATTCAATCAATTTTATAGTTCTGATATGATTTTCAAAAGTATCCTGCAGATTATCTTTAATGTATTGGAATTATTTTCTGAATTTTGATTCACGTTAAGAGGTGATTTGTACGATATGTGCATATCCTAGTTCAAACTCTGTAAAAGCACTATATTCTTGAATTTTAGTAGAACATGATATTATGAATAAGATTATGACCAATTATTTATTATCTTCTACTTTGACTTTGAAAATAATGAATTTTTATGCATAAAATATTAATTTTATTACTGGAACTTAATGCGTCTTCTCTTGTATCAACTTTATTTATTCTATGGGGCACACTTGGTCATTATTTCTTTGCTTTCCACCTTTGAAGGAGCTTCCTCGTAAGTGAATCAACTTAAAAGGCCATCAGCCATTAACTGTTTGATCTACAATCAAATGTCATTGCAGATATAAAAGATACGTTTCACCATCAAAACGTTGATCTCATTATATGGTGGTCACTTACTATGAACTCATGTGCATTCTTCTCACGGATTCCAGAGAACCGGTAAATCACTCGAATACTCAGGGCTCAACGCTGCCATTACCTTGTGCGTTTTTAGACTTCCTTAAAACTTGTCTTGTGTTCTTCCTTGCCTATATTTTTTAAACTCTCTGGCACTATATGGAATACTTTTTTCTCTGATCCTCCCCAGTCGCTTCTTTAAACGGAAAAAAATGCGATACGTCTTCTTGTGGACAGGCCTCGATTGGGTTCGGATTGGAACGAGAGGATTATCCCGACTTCCTCACACTCCCGACTGTATCGCTTCCAACCCCCATACCCTTCGCCACTCTGTGCGCACTGCAGAAGACAACTCTGTCGCTTCCCAACAAAGCTAAGGGGAATGGCGAGATGTCATAGTGTGTTTGAAAGCAGGCCACCTCCTCCAAGCGGCCTTACCGAGGCGTAGAGCTGACGACAGGCACTTAATATTGACTGACAGAGAGCAAAATTTTCTTCAGAGAATTCGAGACTTGGCGGCTATCGGCCAGCTTTTAGGTTTGATATCCATTACCCTCGAGCCGTTTATATGAAGCACAACATTTGGGGGGAAAGTGTAATATATGTCAAGTGAATATAAAAACACAAGCAACTTGCAATGTAAACACGAATTGGTAAAGTATTAATAAATAACTTAAGTAACCTGTCTATATTATTGATAACTCTTAAATTAGTGTTAGTTCGGCTGACATTTAAATGCCAAAATCTTATGTGAACGATTGGGGGTATTAGAAGTTGAAATAATAATGTTTCAATAGATTATAAGAAGTTTAAACATTTAAATATGAAAAGAAAGAAATATCATTCCATGAAACAAAGGAGAATTGGGGATTTATTCAGAGGAATTCAAGCTGAGCTCCTATTTTCAATTCTACCTACCTTCTATAAACAACCGTTAAAGTGATCAATCATTCTCACTGACACCCTGTGGAAGTTGCGATTAGATATTGGACATATTTATCTTTGTATGAAGGATCTGTCGTAGAATACTGCAGGGAATTGTACTTTGAGTAAATTCACCCTGTAGAAATATTTTTTAACATACATGATGGAAGGTTTTACTTTGAGCAAATAAAGTTATCAGATTATTCAATTAAAGCAAAACACAATTTATCCAGATAATACCTGAAAATGAAATGCATATAGTAGACCCAAAAGGCGAAACGATATAAATATAAATAAAATAAATAATAAATAAAGTCTTGATTGTACTTTTTTAGCATAATGAAACAATTTGAATAGGGGTTATTTTATTTTTCTGTCGAAAATAAGTACAAAATATCGAGTGAGACTTTTTGCAAACAGATTTTCTTCCACTTGATCCAACCCCAGTAGTTTTTTTAGTTGGCCAGTTATAAATTTACTCTACTGAACTTTGATGGAATAGCAATATCTGTAGTAGTTTGTTGAACCAGAATATCAGTGTCATACGGCCGTGATGAACGGTAACCTACTGAAAAATGTTTCGTTGCTTACGCAGCTAAAAACTGTGACGCCAGCAAACTCTACAAGGCATGCACGTGCGGCGGAGAGCCCGAGAGGGCATTGTAACGAGGGGAAACTGCCGCTCTGTATGGTCCTCGGAAGAAATATTTCTCACCCACCCGCCGGCAGGAAACGAATCCCCTTTTGGCTGGTCATCTTGACTCACGAACGCCGCCGTGTGTATCGAGATGCCAATTTCATATGTGTGGGCCGCGATTTCTGAGCGCACAAATTAAAAAGCCGAGGGGCGAGGGACCTTTTCAATCCCTTCTTGCAAGAAACTTGCCTGGGAATGGGAGGGGGGCGGTCGGTCATATGGATTAGACGGGGGCAGGAGATAGTGGGAGGATTTGGGGGGCGAGGGAAACCGCCAGTCAACCCCTCTCTTTCTTTGTCCGCGCCATCCCTACATGTAGAGGGCCCGGCCAGGCCAATCTTTTTCAGCAGCCGCCCCTCTATTCCATCGGTGTAAACGCGGTTCTTAGGATTAGGACGCGGGAGGGAGGAGAGAGTAAGCCCGTGAGTGTTAGTGCGTTTATGTGGCCGATAGAAGGTATATGAGGGAGACGGAGGTGAGAGGAAAGGGGAATCAGGAGGGATGGCCATGTTTAATTCAGCTTGCCTCCCCGAAGGGCTAAGGGTGGGGAGATTTAGGGAGGGCTCGGTCGTGTCGGGGATGAGGGCCGGCGAAATGGGAGGGACGGATGCGAGAGGCAGAGGGAGAGAGGTGAAGAGTGCCTATATGGTGCGGCGCGGCGCGCGGGGAGAAATCTCCTGAGCGGCAAGATATTGAGCCCGTCGGCGGAACAAGACTGATTACCCGCTGGGCAGGGCAGCGGGCATGACGGGGGGAGGAGAGGGGGGAGGAGGCGAGGCAATTGAGGGGGAGAGAGGACACCGGCTTGAATGCGATCAGACGCGGGTATTGAAAGTTGGCGTTTGGCAGTGTGATGGGATTTCTTCTTCCTCTTCAATACGGTTCCAAAAAGGAAGATTAATGTTTCGGGCCATTTGTAGATGGCATCCTTGCCATCCTCCGCACTCTAAAGCGAATGCTTGCACCGCTAACTCCACCCCAATACTCGCCCTCCCCGTGACCAAAGTTTATCGGTAACAGGAGTTTCAGAGCACACACGATGCCTGTCTCCAAAACGGCTTTCGGTCGACTGCTGCCTTCACTGTTAGATGCTCCTTAAATAGAAAACAGCGGCTTGATTAGTTCTTGGCGTATTTTTTTTCGTTTTCTTCCTCACACGAAGGAAATACTGCGTGCGTAAGTGGGACGCAGCTACAGCTCTGCTACATAGTTATTCTGGAAAAACCTCTTTTGAATTCCGTTTCTTCCTCATGAAGTTTTTTACATTACTGACCTCGAAAGGGTGTTGAAAAATGAGTTTGAGGGAGTGTAGTACTGCCATGAATGATGTATATAAGAAACGTTCTTAAGAATTATTTCTCTTCCTTTATGCCATAAAAGAAACCCATCTGCTTATGCTAACTCGACATAAACGCACATTTACTAAAATTTAAAAGTGTAACACCGAGAACCGTTCGATGGCTCCTTAATTTGTTTTCTTCATCAGCTCTATAATATAATGACACATTAATGCGTTGAAAAATGTATCTCCTAATTAAAATAATAACATTATATTCAAATTGAAATTGTTATTTAACTTTCCGGTATTAAAAAACAATAAACGTCGGTCGTTTCTTAATTTTTCTTATTTCAAAGGGCCTTACGACTTCATTTTCAAGTAATGTATAGGAAATACACTTACCACTAAAAGTAATAACTGTATTCATCGCGGGCAAATGTATGCTCTATTAATCGCGTTGGTGGTATGTGGTTTCATTAGCGACCGAACGTTAATTCTTCCCTGTCAGCGGCAATCACTTTTAATAAGCTCCGGGGAAAACGACGGTAAAAAAAACTTTGAAGAATAATTGACCCAAGAACAAATAAAAACTTTAAAAAAATTAATTGAATTTCCTCGTAGGGCGATCGGTAGCTTTTTTCCCACCAGATCATTAGTCACACACTCCAGAGTGAACGGCGGAGAGGGGAGGGCAGAAGGAGGTGATCTGGAGAGAAGAGGGGTTGATTGAGAGAGGGGGAGAGAAGGGGAAGAATGGCGGAGAGAAAAAGCATTTTGCTCCCCTCGATGATGTGGCCTTCAACTTCCATCAGAGGATCATCTCTCCTTTGCGGGCCGTCTTCCTCTCCTTCTAATCCCAGGGTAAACAAATGTTCACAGTCAAAAGGAAATACCAACACGTTCGCACCATAGGGTAGAGTTGTCAAGGTGTTTTTTTTTTTAAGTGCACGGGTAACAAAATTGAGGACTGGAGTTTTCTCACTTCCTCTTTACTCTGAAGTGCCTTTTCCTTCTCTTAAAATGCACATTATAAATTCCCAAATTGGCTTCATACTGATGCAAATAAATTTCATTGCTCACTTCTATGACGTGCAATATTTGCCGTCGCCTAGCTGGATTTGGCCGTTGTCAAGCCCTTCTTTGGAATTACTTACACCTATGTTTAAAACATTGCATTCAGTCTTTTGGGAATCTATGCTGCTCATCATGACTCAAATATATTTTTGGCAAAGGGAAGAAGTTTAACTCAAAGATCTTTGAGGTAATATCCGCTGTGGTTAGTGGCTGTATCCGCCGTATTATTAGTTGACAGCTGTGTCCGATTTGACAGTGAATCGGCTGCCTCATTGGAGCCTGAAGGAGGTGATGGTGCCTGTGATCTTCACTCTTATTATGATTGACGGTTTATTTATTGGCAAAGGGAACTTCTTCTCCTAATTTGCTACCTATGTTTGATAAAGGATCTTTATAAAAAATGTGAACGAAATTAATAAATTTTGATTATCGATGATTTGTTTACAGCCCAATGTTATTCCACCGGCTACAGATATAATTGAGCATCGTTCTTTCGAGCTTTTTTATCAGTAGTAAATTATTACTCTATTACTCTCTGGCAGTTCACTATCTAAATAATAGTTAAAGATGTGCCGATTTGAAGTGAACCAATGTCCTGGAGTATACGCTGGCTCTTTACTGAGCGACTCTCCTATTTGACCTACTCTAATAATAACTGTCCACTAAGATGCGGGAATCTTAATTGGTTTGAATTGAGATTTAATCATATTTTAGGTCAGGTGGATAATTATACTACTTCGTCGTGAAATGTTTAAGAGAGAATTGTATGAAATGTCATAAATTGTAGACATTGACATATTTTTTGGATTTTTATTCCAGCTCAGAATATAATTTTGCTTGTTTCACCTGAGCTTGCATTAAATAAAACTAGCGACTAAACCAAGTTTTAGTCCATAAAATGATTTGTTGAGGCTTTATTATTGGTGGTTTTATTATTCATTTGGGCAATTAGATTACAATTGTTCCGATGGCTGTTTCATGACTGAATCTGATCATACTGGCGGTAGCTTCTTTATGCAGTCTTTTTCCAGCAATGTATTTGTCTTACAAGTACGAAACGGGCTCCAAAACTGCATACTATAACCAGCTAAGTTGCTCCCTTCCGTTTCACCTGAAATGGCCTTCTTTTCATTTGTTGAAGTCATATAATTAATGAATTCATAAGAAGCAGTGCTCAAATATTTACTTCCAAATGGTGCTCAGGCACAAAACTTGTATACAAGTTTTATTTATCGTCTCAGCAGTTTAATAAGAAACAAATCAATAGCTAAAACGTATCATGAGAACATGAAGGTCATAATAAAATGAATAAATTTTCAATGGTGTGATATATTAAAAATGAACGCGTAAAGGAACAATGTGAAACACACTTGCGGCTTCAGTTAAGATTCTAAAATTGAATTCGCATCATAAACACAAGGGAATAAATGTGCTAAGTTAATGGAAAAGTGGTTTCATTTGGTATTGTTTACATTTTGGCGTAAAATGGATGATCGGAAAGGAGGCTAAATCGTTCATTGTAGTCAATACATTTGAAAAAATAGCGACGAATCAATGTTTTTTATCTTTGTTTGGATGCATCTTTCCTAGTATGGATGGTCAGAGCGTGTGCATGAATCATAAAGGATCATAATAGCTCCTCAAGCTTATGAAGTCAGTAAGTTTTCACTGCCTTCGTCTTTGTGGAGGGTTAAGAAGATACATTACTAAAACAGCAAGATTGATTGGTGTGATGACGTCCGATGTCTACAGTGGCAGTCGGCATGAGCCAACGCTGTAGATTGACTGGGTGGAGATAGGCTATAGAAGCGCAGCCAGGAGCATAAGTCGTGACATTGAAATACATCGGAATGCTAATAAGTCTCACAGCGGTGAGTCGAATTGGGATGCCTTGGGATTATAACACTCGTCGGCCTCCAGATTCACAAGATGGCGCGTGGGGATTTCTTTCCTAATAAGGAGCCATATTAAGGAAAATGTTTCCATTAGGTATTTATAATCTCTATTATTCCATTCACGTCTGGCCCTTCATGTGGTAATTTGGGGAATAAAGTTTCGTTACTCCAACCATGCTCGACAATCTTCAATAAATGGTCTTTATTCTGACCATCGTGCTTTTACAATGAAAGAAGGCTTTCCTCTGAAAACGAAGAACTGTCTTTCTACCTAAGGTAATTCAAATAAGTTGAAGAGGAATTTAATATACGGTATTATTGATTTTAAATTTTGAATATGCTAACAGATACTGCTCATAACAGCTAAAAATATTTATTTCATCAAAAGATAAATAATTACAGCTACCAGATGTTTAAAAACATCTTATTTTTTATCATTATATTAATTTTACTTTTTAACAGCTTCCCGGTAGTCCCATTAAAGCTTCTATGAAAATGCAGCCATAACTATTTTTGGGAAGGGAAATGCAATAGTTTACACAATGATTGTGATTAGGTATGCTGAATATTCAAATAGGTTAAATAATAGTGCACTTAATATTTTTTATAATTTTTAAAGTCATTTATTTCAATTATTTTCTTTATTTTAACTATTCCATAAACTATCTCTGATTATGCTTTACTCTCACGTACAAGTTGGTAAGAAAACTAACGATGGAATTCCAGGCCATGTGGGAAATGAGGGGATTGTTGGGAGAAATCCAAAGGATGTAGAAAACTTGGATGTAGAGTGGGATGGGATGGTCTGATTGGTAATGGAAAAGTAAGCGTAAGGAGATGTGACGGGACAGTTGTAAGGGTAAACAGACAGACATAAGAAAGAAAAAGGTACTTGACGAGCAGTTGGTTACATGGGTAACAAGTTGTAACGCTTCGAAAAATGCCATGCTATCTTAGCGTAACTGAGAGATTACATGTTGAAAAATGCAATCAAATATCCGTCAAGTGGGAAATACAGATTTATTATTAAATACAATAGTAAGGATGTTGAAAAAAGGATACTTAAACGGTTGAAGGAAATTCAGAACTTGACTTGCTATAACAAATTCCGTTAAAATGCATGGGATAACCGAAGGAAAAATAAATGCATAAGAGAAGCGAGTGCAGCAAATTAAGACTCAACTTACAGGGGTGAGATGATAGGTAGGAAGTGGAATTAATGTAAAAAATAGAAACTCATGCAGAGGCTGTAATAATTGACGGTTTTTCCGCCTTGTGCTTAGTTAGATCTGTGCGTAAAAGTAGGCAGAGGTTTATGAAAGCATTTCTAATGATATGGTATTCCTAACTAAATGCAAAGCATTAGTTATTCGAGTATCCTGGAAAATTCTATGCGGACTAGTTGTCCTCATCTTGACTGTTGTCAGATCATAGCTCTATAGGTGAAGCGACAAAGTTATTTAATGTTACAAAAGGATATTCCTCAATGAGAAATGGTGTGAAGGAAACTTGGCGAAAGAGAAGGTCCGGAGACGGAGCAGTGGAGTAACGCCAAGGAGGGTGGGTACAGACGAAGGGTTACAGGGACAAAGGGGAGCGGTGAGGTGGGGTGGGATTGGGAGAGAGACGACCGGGAGGGAGATGAGAGGGAAGGAGGAGGAATCGGGTCGAAAAGGAAATGGTATGAGGGCGTCATTGATCAATTAATCACTTTTTTGTGGAAACCAATGCAAGAGCCATACGCGTACTTTCCTGGAAAGGGAAAGTGACAGCACAGCTTTGAGAACAGAATACAAGAAAAACTACTCGTGACAACGGGCGTAGAGGAGCGAAGAATCACCACACGCCACGCCAGAGACAATGCCAGCTGACATGAACAACTGTAAAGGGACTCGTGGACAACATTCAGACATAATTTAAAGCGTGCAAGGTGTGGAAAATCATTGAATGTAACTCCTTTCGTTCATTATTTACAACGATCTCTTCAGCACCATTATAGACTCGGCATAAAACTTTAAATAAATTCGCAAATGATTACACGAAGAAACTTATTCTTTGTGGCATGTTTTTTTTCCCTTAAAAACATTTTTTTACTGCCACTACTTCTGATCCCAGTATCAAATGCTTTCTTTTTCGATTGACTAGTATCTTTAACTTCTAATAATATTTAGTTTAATAGGTTTTACACTAACTCTTTATACTTGTAAATAATATCATGTTACTTCCCACGTGTCAGTACGCATTCACTTTCACTTTTATGCGATGAGGTTTTATTTAATGGTCTTTCGAAACACGTGATTAATCAACAGTGCAGTATATTGTACGTTGTACAACGTTGTACTGTGATGGAATAAATAATTTTATTTTAATATATAAAGACCTTTCCTGTTCTATTTACTACAAATTTCTACACATTTTATTCTTGAGAAAGCCGATTCGTTATAATCCGATCTTTTAATTTGTCAGCTACTCCTATATGTTTAATCTGTAGCGTAATCACATGATTCACAAATTGTAAACGAAGAAATTTTCTAGATTGATTATTGAATATAGGCATGCCTTTCTTTCAACAAGATGGTATCATGCTCTGTTTAGAAAATTTTGCTGCGAAAGTTTTGAATCAAAATAAAAACTTCGGCTAATAAATGCTTACTTATGACGATGCTTGGCTTCAAAGTGGGTTGGATATGGAAAATGAAGAGAGAAATGAGAGAGATATATTGAACTGGAAAGAGGAATTATCGGAATAGGAATACTGGAGTAATGAATAGAGATACACAGTAAACGGTGAACATTTTTGGTGGTAGGATAGACTGGCAACAAACTGATACTAAAAGAATGATACTGACAAATGGACACTGTAAAAATTGACTCGATAACTATAAATCTGACAACCATGTTTCTAGCAAACGGTAAGGGGACTAGAAGAGATGTCCTAGAATTCTCCCAGGAGTTATGTCAGATGGTTTGTCATCACTATTTTGTGAAACTGTTGTCTTTCAACCATTAATAGTAGCTCACCTTGCTTGCAAAGTACTCTAGTTGCAGACTATGATCTATACTACATGTAATTCTGTTTATTAAATTAGTTATTTGCTTCGTTTAAATCATATGCCTCAATAAATATTTCTTAAATATTAAGGAATAGGTTACCCTGATCATGTGCATCTAGTTCGGAATACCCCTGCCGCTAAACTTTGGAGTGGCTAGAAGGGTGTCTTTATAGTAGTAGATATAGGCTTTATCAGCGTGGGCGTGGTGTGGCGTCGGGAGTTAAAGGAGATACCGGTGTGCGGTCGCAGTGAAGCCGCGGAAATCAATCTAGCGGCGATGAGGAGAGAGGCGACGCTGTCGACCGAGCGTTCCTCGATTGCAGGTGGCGTGCCTCGGCTCCTTTTGCACCGCTCCCCCCCCCCGCACTCATCTAGCCCCCATCTCTTGTCCTCCGACACTGGCAAAAAGTTAGGGACGGTATGGTAAAGGCAAAGAAGCTCGTTCAGGGTCCGACGATAAATGGTTATTTTTTTAATGCATCGGCGCCAAAGAAATGTGTTTGAAGTTTTCACCAATATCAATTAGGCGATATTAGTGCCAGAATGGAAAATACCATTAGTGGCCATCCATTAATTACGTGACGCAGTTTTTTGTTTTTATTCTTCATTCTAGTCATAAAAACAGCCTCGCTGGCCCAAAATTACGTTACATCACGGTTTTGCAATTTGACTGTAATGAACCTGGTGGACCATCAACGAGCGAGATTGAAGATGCTGAGTCCGCTGACTGACACGTTATCGAAGAGAGTTCCTGCGTTTTATAGGAGAACTAAAATGATCCCAGAGACACTGTAGAATTCGTTCTGTATTTCAGCGCCAAAATAGTCTGCACTCTATTTATGGCAACTGCTAAGCTATAACCTTTGAACCACCATGAAATGAGTAAAAGGTGATTTTAAAACACCATCTTATTATTATTTACTCAAATATATTTATGACTTACTGATCCCTTGGTGCCAAAATTTAACATGAAAATTTTGCTCAACCTGTCTAGGTCTAATTGAACATTTTATTCCTTTGTGCTACTATTACATTAGTTTCTCTCTTCGTCATTCTAATGACACATCCCGATTTACTCTTTTCTCATATGAATATTAATTTGTAATGCAAAAAATCTTGGATTTTCATTTAACTTTTTAATTGGCATCTCCTCCGAAGGATCCCAATAACTTCTACGCATTCTAAATTTATTACACATAATACTTTGATGTAGAGTAGGTTCCTGGATTGGGTTTTGTTTGGAGTTAGAAAATATTTATTTGATAGTTGTGTCCATCCAAAAACCTACATTAACCGATAGATTACCTATTAAATACTTTAACTTTAAAATTGATTATTAAATTAGCCATTACCCAATTATTTGTAGCTATGTTTATATAAGAAGGGCCCGCATAATCATCAAAAGTGAGATAAACTGGCTCCGAAACTCATGATTTAGCATCTTTTACAAAACTATCCTTTCAAATGCAATATTTTTATATCCATTTCTAAAGTAATACTGCTGAATTCCGTGGCTATGCATTTGTTTGTCATTTATTCTAGTTTCAATTCGTTACAAAAATTCTAAATAGTGTCCTAAGATCGTCAGTCACCTCCTTATTAGTGGACTCAGTATTTCTGTGTATTTTTGTGAACTATTCTAAAATTGATGCGGTGAACCATATTCGGATGCTCAATGTGCCATAGTTTTTTTTACTTGTCTGTACATTTTTAGAAAAAAAATCATCGAAAATTAAGAATTATCGCAAACATTTTCAGATATGGAAAATATGCATAGAAAATTCTTATGCTTATAGACACGGGGTATGAGGAAAGGCGCCAGCATGACAAACGATCGCTTGAGTTTGAGAAGGAATCTGGGAAACATTGGATCGCCGTGGAGGGAAGAGACGCAGGATGGGGCGTGTGATGGACAGCGCGGTGAAGGAGATGGTGGCAGGGCGAGTGGGAGATGGGGAAAGAGATGGGTAGAATTTCTGATGACGCCATTGGGACTCGGATGGGCCGGGCCAAGGCAGGCTACCAACGTGCAATTAGCTTTAACTCTAGATCTCTGAAGGTGGGAGTCCTTATTACTGAGCCTCTATTGCATTACAGACTATGACTTATGGAAAAATAAATGTACGGTTGCAACACAAGGAAACCCACGGCGGCATTGATTAAGAGAGATCTCGGGCTGATTACGGCTCTCGAGTTTATACGGCCACGTACGAGGTTTCATTTTTTTTTCAAATATATTGATGGTAGATGGAATACTCATCAACCTCTGAGTTTGCATTTCGTGGCCTCATCATTTCCCCCAGTGAACCCTCAGGAATTTGAATATAAGAGGCGCTCTTTTAATGAATTAATTGAGGGGATAAGCGTAAGGACTTGATTTATTATTCAACGCCGGGATGAGTCCTCTGTAAGCCTGAGTTTCTTATGAAATTTCAACAAAAATAAATACTTCTTGCGTGCAGCGCTTTCCTATAACTACCATATGCTGAAGTGGTTTAATTAAAGGAATAGGGGTATCTCTTTTTTAAAATGAATATCATATGCAAAGAGTGGATGATTTAATGGCACTCGCTTGAAGGTGCTTACACACAGCATGGTGTTGACCATGTAGTAGCGTGAATATGAGATTCAGATTTGATTTTAATTGTGTTTAATATATGGTTGGCAATCATTTTGAATACAGAATAATAATTTATACTTTATTACCAAGTTATGCTCTATTACCTTGATCAAAGTTAATAGAAATTAAATTCTATGAACCCAGAGGCTACCGTAACTAGTTTTCAGTTCTGAATGGGTGTTGGCGTTAGGTATCAAACCCAAGATTCCATGTTGAACCTATAGCATATTCATCTGTCGCAGATAAATTTTTTTTAGTAAACAGGTGAAAGAGATTAAGTCGCCATGCATCCGAAAACACCTTTGCATATGACATGCCAGCCCAAGTGACTTTATGGGGCTGGATTTATTTAGGAAACATTTTTGCGAATGTGGATGATGTCTCCTATCCTAACGATAGGTGATATCCGCCGAATTGTTTCTGAACCCGGAATTCATCTGCACGGTTGGAAGCCAACTTTCACATATTCAAGCAAGCTCAATGATGACGATTACGGCCTCTGATGTTTTCCCCTCTAAACAAAGACACTGTTTATGATGGAGGAGTTATATACGTCAATGATCCTTAACTTACATTAAGGAAATTTAGTGTAAGGGAATTAGAAGCCCTTTTGAAACAACCGTAATTTTGGATAACACATATCGCGCCATTAGCATTATTTGACATTTATACATTCAATGAACAAGGAAGTTTTAACTAATTTCTGCGTTTCCGCAGAAGAAAATTTTGATTGTCGACTAGTTTCGCTACACTGTAGCATCATTTGAACTGATTATGCTACAGTAATCATCCTTTATTTAAAACAAGCTTTAAGTGGATATTCTTCTCCGTTACGATGTAAAAGGCATTACGTTTCCTTCTTAAATTCCAAACATTTAGTTACAAGTTAAATCAGTCCTTGCCTGCTGTAATGGGGAATGCCTCTCCGAATATTTACAGTATTTTTCTGTTACAATGCTGTCCTTTTTCTCTTTGTACACCTTGGTGAAGAGATACGTGTATTTTACGTTGAAATTTAAAGGATGAATTCAACATAAATGCTCGATTCCTTTTTTAAATGTTTAGGCGACTTCCTCGATGACGCCTGCTACCACTTTAGTGGGTGTATGTGCTTGGAATTCTGGGAATCTCTATCTCAACGAACAAATAATAGAAATGATCGAAACACATTGGAGGCTTTTGTATACATTGCTTTCTTCGAAGATCAAACGCAATTCCGGGAGATAGCAGTTAGCTATATTCGTAAAGATAAATAATTCTTTGTCTCCAAATGCGCCTTAATGCTTTGTTACTTTAATAAAAATTAATATTAATATTCAATTCGGTGTATGCTGGAATTTCCTTTTTAACGCCTAATTACTGACAACTTTGCAAAATCTTAATGTATGTATGCCGCTGAAAAAATCTAAATGAGGCCTAAATACTCTGTCGCAGTAAATCCCCACTTCCCTTCGAAATGCCATCATTAATGGCTAACTTGATTCCAATTATTGATAATGGTATTAGGTGATTAACCTACGAATTAATTTTAAAATTCTTCCTAGGACTAACTTATCTAGCTAAGTTAACTGATATCTAAGGGCTTGAAAGCATTTCTCGATATTATTTCTATTTAATTTGTCTTATGTCGGCTCAATCTAACGGTCTTCAGCATACTTAAAAGGTTTGACTTTTGAATTTAGCCGAAATGAAACTAGCAAATATAACTACGGAAAATTAGGATTTTTAATTGTCGTGTCTAACTTCGTCTCATATTAGTACCCCTTGGTAGTGTATAATGCTAAATATTCTGCCTTTATTAAAAAAATTTATTTTTCATCACTGAATAAATAAAAATTGTATTTTTTTCGCACACAAACATTATAATACTACCTGTTTCGACGCATAGGCGGCATTATCATGTTTAGCCTATGCTTCGAAACCGGTAGCATTGTAAATGTTTTGTGTGAAAAAAACCAAGTTAATTCATTCAGTGATCATGAATTTTCACGAAATATAGCCTGAATACCATCAATTCTATCTTTCATTGTATGTAGTGCTATAATTTAATTTTTTCAGCAATTAAATATTCTCAATGTGGTCAGAATCTCAATAAATTAATAATTAAAATAGGAGATAGAATAATTTATAAATATTGCCACTTTCGCGCTTTTCTGGCCAAATTTGACGGCTTATCTGCTGGAAAAAGCCATATGGCATATGTGAACAATTAGTATTCCCCATCCCACAAGCCACGCCAAATTCAAATGAAAAATTCATTTTATTTTGAGTACACTGCTTTGTGTAGAGTGAGTTAAAGCTGGAACTTCGAACTCTTTATACCATTCAGATCGCTTAAACGCAGATCTCTTTTAGCTTTATTCTTCAGAGAATAATGAGAATATTGTATGGATGAACGGCATTCAAGTGATCATATATTGACAGTTTCTACTGAAAGTATTTCATTAAGATGCATAGTTGTACTTCACATTTTAAAAATTTATTTGTCTGATAGAAGTGGAAGTAATGAGTGATTGTCTTTGAAATTATTCAATATATACCAAGTTGGTGAATTAATACGATAATATTATCCTTTCAGAAAAAATGAATGCGAAGTCATTCCATTATCCAAGAAGATATGCATAGCTCTAAATATGGGCTACCAGTGGAAGCTTTTTTTGTCACCATGCTTATGCGTTTTCCTTAAAATTGACATTATTCGCCACATCGTCTTGTTTATACACATATCTTCTTTCAGTTTCTGATGAGCATTCCCCAATCATTCTTTTCTGCTGCTAAGTAGCTGTCGCCTCATTCAAGTAGGGGTAGACACAACAGGCTGAAAATTCTTCCAACTTGGAAAAAATAACCCTCATTTTATTGCTAGTTAGATTGTTTTAACTTGGTCTGCTTCTTTCCCTTCTTTTGGTAAGTGTTGGGATCTTCTTTAATGGTGGCACTTGTCCCGCCATTGCTCTGGTTAGTTTCTTGCTGGAATATAGGGAAATAAAATTGAAGATTCACAAAAATATTTTCCTATGAGTAGGTTCCACAATTTTAAATATTTGCCTATTAGTAGTTGTATTGAAGATATGGTTGACAATAATAAACAAATGCAAGCTAAGAGAAGCGTATAATTTATTAGACACTATGTTCTCTCGAATCACACTAGATGCTCTAGCATCCGAGTTATGAGGATGAAGATCCTAATCTTACACTCTTATAATTTTAGACCTAGAATAATACGACATGGTATTTAACACAGCTTTAGGTGCAGTGTTGAGTGACATTTAAAAATATTAATATACAATTATGTATTCAAAATTTTCAAGTTCTGAAGTTCCACCTCAATATCTTCGGTTAAATCTTTAATAATGGTGTTATTTAATGAAATTAACAAGTAAATTTATGACTTTTTAAAAATTATTGAGGTTATTCATTATTTTTTCTTTTCCAACTGAATTTCAGTTTTAATTTTGCTTGCTTGAAACACCAGTATTTCGTCAATATTAGCTGCCAGCCTTCTAGCATCTAATAATGACGAAAGTAAGTACGTCGTAAAAAAAGTACTGATTTCTTTTCCTCATACAGATCTATCTCACAGAGAGTTTAGCATGACAAAAGAAGAATATTTATTTTGTTTTTATTTTCCACTTCCCCTTGAAAGAAGCCCTTCTGGAGTGAAGTGGAGTGGTAGGAGCTGGATGGAAACATTCTCCCTTTCATCCTTCCCCGGACGCCCATCTGCCCCCTCACCCTAGCTGTAACTGCTGAAGGGCGGCAAACAGCGCGTAGGCATAGTTCTAAACCATTCAGTGTCTTTACCTGATCGTGACTTAAACCTCCTTTCTAAACAAAGGGATGAGGGGCAGTTGGGAAGAGCAAAACCCATTATATAGACTTTTATTTTGGACATCCCTCAAACACCTTGCAAAATATTAGCTGAAGAAATTATTTTAATTACTTCAGGATGATAGAAAATACACTAAGTTACACTATTTTGGCTCCAAACTTCATTTATATCTGGAGGAAGAAAAATATGGCGTTATGCGTGGTCATATCCCATACCTCTTTTATTTAAAAGAATCATTTTCTGAAACAAACGATGTGTCTAATATTTTTGTTTTTCACCAATTATTACAGGCATTGTACTGTGTTTTGTTATTAAACAGTTACCCATTTTACATTTGCCTCCATTAAATTTCTGCTAGTTAAGTTAGTATAGATGGCAAAAGTAACTGCAGCCATTTATTTATACTTACTCTCGAATTAATGACTTGATTGCTTTTTTAAAATGCTATAGTTGTCGATCGATGTAATCGATATAATTTTAAACGTAAGGGTTCTTGATTATTTTTGGAAGTATTTCCTCATATGGTGGCTTTTTTATGCCACGATTATCATTATTATGATAACATTTGTCAGTAAACGTTCAAAAACTCGTAAAGATTCTCAACGGCCATTAACTGATAGCCAGTCCACTTTCGATTCATAGATTATCTGCGTACATCTTTACGTACAATTAATTTTTTACTTCTCTGTATAAAAATAATAATGTTAATAGGGTAAGACAGGGATGAAACAGTAATTTTTACAGCCTTTCAATCATAACTTTGTACAATTTTATTCTTAATATTTATTATTTATCATCTTGCTATTAATTCACTATATAATGGACATTTTTAAAGTTTCTGTCATTTCTATTAAATGTGTTCAGGATATTTCTGAAGAGAGCAGTTAATGCTCAAAGTGCATTATTAGCATATTTGGTATTTAATGTGCTACTCAGAGTGTTCTTAGTCCAATTTACTTAGACTAAGTCTTTAGTAGACTTAGTCTTTCTTCCTTAGTCTGTCTCTCTATTGGCATTTTGTCATAAATTTCCTACGAAACCTGTAAATATATTTTAAAACCTACATTTCCAGAATTTTTCTCGTTGCCCGGATTTGGATAGTATTAATCATTGCTAATATGCAGAAACATTATAATGCAGCACAGTTTTTATCGACAATTTTAAATGGAGCTTGGGTTTATTAATGAAGTAGAGCTTAGCAGTTATTATACAAAAGTATTAGCTCGTTGGGAGCCTTTAACTTAATTTGTCCCACTTCTACGAAATTGATCCCTTCTCGTAAAGCTATAATGCCCTAGCAGCTTATTTCAACCGAAATCTATATTTAATGCCTGGCTCGTCCGTTATTAGTGATTACGCTGTCCCATTTTATTAGTCACTTTCACCAATTTAGATCATTAAAACGACCTCAAAATGTCGGCTTCATAATTTTATTCCTTTCTATCTTTTTGTCAAAATAAATAATATATCCAGTATAAGGGTAGTTTTGATCTAGCACATTATTATTAGGTGTCGTGCATTATGTTTGGTCATTAGGATGTACGTATATCAACTCACTGCGAGAAATATAGTAATAATATTGTTCCAAATTATCACCTGTACAAAAGGATAGTAAGACCAGATTATTCGCACTCTCCTGTTGTACTAATCGTTCCATGTACTTTAGTCACTTCATATAGCAAACTTTTAGTAAAATGCTCAATAAAAAGTAATTGCCTAAAAACTCTTGATTTTTCATTTCGCCGAGCAGTTGATAATGGCACTCCCCATAAGCGGAATTGAATTCTTAATAGGACATGCATTCCCTTTGATTCATCTACATCTACTCAATACCCCGCAAACCGCCGCAAGGGCGTGTGGCGGGGGAATTCAAGTAATATCCTCGTGCAAGTACGCTTGCAAATAGTTTTTTCACCGTCCTACCAGTTGGTATAATTTAAAAATATTTCCGAAACTAAATGGAATCACTCCTATGCGCATGCTTGTATCTCATTAAAATTTGTATATAAATAAACTCAATAGAGAATCGATTCATTTCGGAGATCAATGGGAGCAATCGCTCACCCTTTGAATAATTTTCGAGAGAAATTGACTCGGGCTAATGGAAGTGAGAGTGTCATTAGTGTATTATCTTTCAAGGCATACTGTTATGACAAGTTTGATGATTAGTCATTTGAAAAATTGTGTACCTGTGACAACCATCTTGGCAAATATTCACGATCAGTATTAATATATTCTGGTGCACTGGTGTGTCCTTGTTCTACCCCTGCTTTGGAAGTTCATGTAAAGTTTAAATTTGGAATTAATATTATATATACACACATACGAGTATATATATGATGGATATTTCCGGCGAATGGTAGATCATTCAAATACTTGTCAGAAGGACACAAGCTCAAATCCTGAGTAATACCTTTGGACAACTCCCATCTTAAATTCTAAGTGATGCGCTTTTCTCATTACCCGAATTCCACAGGAAACTGAATAGTGTCACAATTAAAGAGATTGGCTTAGTTTACAATGAACTCTACCCTCACATGTCATCACCAGCTTTAGAGTAAATTACTGTGGAACTCGACAATAGGTAACCTTAGGGCAATTTAAAAAAAAATTAATCAAACAATTTTACTAAAATAAAAATATTGTTCAGATAAAACATTTTAAAACAAGTTTCTTAAATAGTTTATTAAAACGTTCTCAACGCAGATACAAGCTGAAGCAGAATGAACTCCTTAATTTGACGGGTGACTTGTTAGACAACCACTCAAGATAATTAAAAATGGTGTTTAATTCTGAAAACTGCATTTAATGCCATATTTTTCGATAGGTTTTCAAAATTATTTCATCCAGGTGACGACCTTAGTGAGCGATACATATGTTAAGTCGTTCAAAAATGTTCTTGAAAACTATTCTCAGCATAACTTGTGTTATTCCAGCGATGAAATCTGTAATTGCCTCCTTAAGATCTTCCAAGGTCCTTTGTCGAACTTTTGAAACCTCTGCTTTGAGATATCCCCAAAGAAAAAAAATCACATGGGTTCAAATCCGGGGAGCGAGGGGACCGTGGGCAACATCCCCTCGTAAGGAGATCAGGTGGTAGAGAAATTGTTCTTGCAGGATTTGGCGTGAATGACTGGTGGTATGAGCCGTGTTACCATCATGTTGAAACCAAAAGGATTGTGTCATATTCCTCATCATATTCTTCCATTTTGGGGAGTAAATAGTTCTCCAGAATCTCAAAATAGCGCACAGAGTTCATAGTAACAGTTTAACCTCGAGATTCAAAAAGTAACACCCAATAATGCCTATGGAGGACACAGTAAACTTAACTGTCAATTTGGGGCTGCGAAGAGGTCTTGGGTGAGGTTTGCGAAGGTTGTCAGTCGCACAGCAACGAAAATTTTGTTCATTTACTGAGCCGGAGAGGTGAACACGCACTTAATCGCTAGACCACAGAGCCCTCTGCGCCACCACCACATTATTATTGTCCTTAAAGAACGTTTCTTATACAAAGCCACGATTCTCACCAGACCACCAAATGATAATTACTAAAAAGGCGTTGTTTTCTCTAGCTAACACCACAACTCCCATCCCGCTGATGTACTTGCATGCTCTTCAGTGTTTTTTTCAAACTAGGGAGTCTACTCTGCATCACCCGTACATAGACACACAGAGAAAACCAGAGATTCTTACATTTGGTGAACACCTCCAGGATACTTCTTTGCTATGTGTTGGTAGCATTTGATACCATCCATAACGCTCGTGCATCTTCTATGATCACATGGTTCCTTAGTAACTTGATTCATGGGACTTCGTTTCGTTAGTAATTTATGATTAGGAGCTGATTCTTAAATAGTGATAGCTTTCCGGTCTTATCATAAACATAATCTTTCTATGACTAATCAAAGGGAAACTTTCTGTTTTTCTCTTTAAGAATGGATACGTGTAAGACAGTTTTTTACCATATAAATTGGAGGAAAATGGCTTTGAGCAGATTACTGTTATGAAAGAATCAAGGTGCGTTGCTTAATTCAAAATCATGTACCACTAAAATATATGATGAGATGTGTCATTTGGCTAGCATATGGTAATAAGTAAGTGAATCCTTTTAATTTTTATGAATACTGAACACGTCGGCCTTATGAGTACTTGATAAGGTATTTCCGCCTTCTGACTTAGAAAATCGATATTTTTTATTTGTTAATACAACTACTCAATTACTCTTTAAAAAGTATCATTAAAATTACATTTTAAATAAACGTAATATTTGATTTGGTGTGGAACGCTACTCGTGATTACATTTGTCGGATAACTCATGAACATAAAAAATTATTTTTCATAGCCATGTTTTTACGGTACATCCATGTGAAAAAAGTGCAATGTGGGCACTGTGATAGCTCCTGAAAATAATATAGTTTTTAGGTAAATTCGCAAGAAATTTGAAATACAGGTCATTTCATTTAACATGTGAATTTCCCGTATAAAAACTATATTTTTAAATTAAGATGGAAGTTAGAGGTGCTATGGGTCCCCATTTATCACCCAGTTATTAATGGGAGTCAGATAAGATCGGAAGCCCATAGGAAGATGAGCCAATATGCTTGAAAATACAGCCAATATGCACTCACTCTCGTATGTGTTCTGATAGGGATTAGTTCTGCACGGCCTTTGAAAACTATTGCTTATCTTCATTGCTGTCTAATCTCATACTTCCCACCAGAAACCCTTTAGCTTCATCATTTTCCTCAGTCCGACACATCTTCCAACTCCTTTTTACTCCATCCTAAACACCAGCACTTTCTTCCTCTTCCATCTTCCTCCATATTCCCCCACACGTGACAACCTTCAAAATCTCATAATCTCTCAGTCCCATATTGTCATCCAACGATTATTCCTACTTTGTATTTTTCCTTTTAACTTCCATTGATCTCCCACCAAAAGCTACAGTTCACCCTTTGTATTCCTCGTTATGAAAATGAATGCCTTCAATCTTCTTCTTTGCCACATCTCAAAGAAATTTAGATATGATTATGTAGAAAGTGAGCTCATGTTAATTCCGCTGGGATAACATACCGAAATCTAGAATTTTCCGCTCAGGATATGAAATCCTCTACATGTTGTTACAGGCACATACACAATATACATGCTCATTTTCATTTCCCTGGTCTATGCGAGTAAAACATTATAAATCATTTTGTCACAGTATTACTTGGGACGTCAGTGGCTGCAAGAATAGTTGAATTTTCCAACATTTGTCTCGGGTGAAGTACAATTGCGGGTTATTAGTTGTCTTAAGCGACAAATATTGGAGAGTAGGTCATAATGAAGTTGGGTGACGAGGAAAATAAATATTTGAATGAATATATGATAATCACAACCGGCAATCTATACTCAATACGAGGAGGCAGTGTAAGACGAGTGGGAGGGACCTTTTCTATCTCCTGCCAAGATTTCTCCAAATTGGAAACAGCTTCTTTGATCGATTCTGGACAAGTGGATGGAATCACATTCGCCGCTGGGACTTTATTTACCCTTCCCTCACCCTCTTACTCCCTCACTACTTTCCTTTCTTTGCTCTTCAGAACAGCCAAAGGCCGTATCCGTCTTCCAATCCACTTCTTCCTTATTTACAGAGATTTTCCTTTTTGATTTTATTCCATTTAATCATCGTATTCTTCATCTCATCTTGCTTTTTCATTCTTCCTTTTTGTTTTTTTTTCGTGTTAGTTTATGCACGCATCAATTTTGTGAACCAGCAAGGGAGCAATGTATATGCCATAGTTTTTGAGAAGTACATTTTTAACTCCACCTTATGGTGAACGTAAACTATCGGACTGAGGGTGGGGTTATTAACGGGTGACGGCCGAGCTCTGAGTTTATTTGTGTCCTTGAGGAATAGCGAGGAATTTGGTTGAGGCCGTATTTTTAGGGAACGGAAAAAGAGTGAAGCGGAACCTAAAGAAGAAAGATTGTAAAATACTTTCGCGATCTCCTTGCTTGTGCTTACTTTTTTCCTTTGGATTCTACTGTTAGGTATCTCCAAACGTCACATTCAACTAAGTGCACATGAATTTTAGCCCATTTATATAATCAATACAGCTTCCTTAAACAACCTGTTCATTTATAATGCTGTACAATTTTTGCAATGTAATTTTCTTATTTTTCAGGTGAGTCTTGGACTGGTCTGCATTAATGCTGTTCCTCCCTCCTCTAGCAACTGACCATCCCTTGTTTCATATTATAAGCGTTTATTTGAAAGCTTGCATTCGGTGAGTAACTAAATAATAAAGAATTCTTGTCACGTTCTGTGTTAAACTAATTAATGCATTCTACGCAGTTTTTTTGTTCATGGAATATTAGTAAAAACGTATAGATTAAAGAAATACTTCAGCTACGGCTGTGCAAATGCAATTTAGCCATGGAAATTGCCTTGTTTTTGTTCTCATAATAATTTGTCAAAAGCATACATTTTATAATATATAGTGGTTGGCGTAGAGGTACAAATTTTGTATACTATTTATAAAACTTAAATAAGATTTGTATTTCGGTAAACCATATGTTCGTCGCCATAGCTCCTTTGTATTTAGGAGTTTGGGAACTCCCACACACTTTTTAATCACATTTATCATTAATTCTATCGATTTCTTTATCCACACCAGATGTATTGTTAGCCTTATTCATGCCAGTTTCACATCTATCCTAATTCCCTCAAGGTTTTTTTCTTTGTTGTTGAATATATCGTGCACGCATGAGCATGGTGGGCAATTGATCTGTGCGTACATGTATCTCCGATTTCTTCAAATATTTTTTTACCGTATTCCAAGTTAGGCAAAAATGAAATGAAAATCATTAGAAGGGTCGGGCAAATACATAGTTTTTTTCTTATTTTTTGCCATGTGCAGAACCAGTCATGTGTAAAATATTTTTGAGTCAGTCATTACCCAAGTATAATTATTTTTCAATTAAAACGTCATATTCTAGAAATTGACTCCCGCAAAAAATAAAAAAAATGATGAAAATATGGACAAAGTCAATGGGAAACAATCTAAAGGGATAGGAAATCTTTCAAATACAACTTCAAGGAGGTACAATTACCGCTAGTTATGTGTTCTAATTGCCAGCCTGATGCATTTCGTATTTAAAACGATATCTCTATGAAATTTAATCTGCCAAAATTTAGCCTATTGGAACCAGCTGTAAATAGTGTTTCTGATCATAATCTCGGCGATTAAGTTAAAAAACCTTCCGTTTAATGTTCAAATTTAGCTAAAGGTAATACTTTACCACCTAGAAAGGGTATTTTTAATAATTTCAAGAATGTCAAAATACCTGGTAAGTGATTAATAAGTAAAAACCTTTCATAATGGATTTAAAACGGCTAATGAGATTTGAGTAACTTTATTTTTCCATGTGTGAGCACTCAAATGATAATGCAAATCTTCAACTTATGACAATATTTTAAAGCTTACTGGTCTAAATGACATATTTTCCTTTTATTTGGCTGCCAAACATTTAATTATAGCTTAATCCATTGGTATAAATATATATTATGTAATTAAACGTTAAACCTATGTAAAAGAGAACTATTTGCTAGGAATGTAAATAATAATGAAAATGGTTCTAAAATTGGAAGAGTTTATTGGAAATGTATCCAGAAAAAAACTTTATGCATGTGAGATTGTACTAAATGCGCATTTTTTATTCGTTAGTTTTGCCTTTCTTGTTGCCATCACGGGCACACGTAATGGCAAACGTTGACTGTAAAATTGTGTGGTATGCAGAAGAATTTTAAATACGCGCATACATGATACGTACATTGTATCTCATTAATTTATCCTATTTTACATGTGTTTTTATTTATTAATAAGTAATCAGAAGAGTAAGAGGCCGGAAGTAATACTTTCTGAGAACTACAACCTTCCTTTTATTAGTAAATATTATTACAGATTTTTGAGGCTAGGAATGAATAATTTAGTGGGATCAAAAAGAAAAGTTTCAAACGATATCTTAGCATTTGTATTTACCCAAAACAAAAAGAAACAGTTATTCATGACTGCTGGTCATGTTTTGAGGTTTTCCAATTCAGTGGAAACTACGTAAGCGTTTTATGACTCGGTCTCGGTGGTTAGAGTTCCTCCACCAGTTAAGCTTCCTCACCTAATTCATGCCCATTCTCTAGACTGTTTTTTTCAGGGTATAATAAACAATAACGCTGGTCCGAACATGACTCGCTTTGTCATTGATCGCCTACTCCACCCTCACTTACTCTCTCACCTGAGATATGGGGTGAAAACAATGAAGGGAAAATGCGCGTAAGTTTTGGGACACAAGAAGCGATTTTTTTCGAAAATAATCTCCAGCGTAGGAGCGACTGTTTTGATATGAAAGCCGGGATAGAGAATTTTATTGCATGTTCTGCCGGACAGCTGAATGGCGTTTGATCCTACGTTATTGCTGTTTCAAGGAGGATGGGGGAGTTTATGGGAAGGGAGGAAGCAGTTATCGTGGGCAAGGATGAGGAGGCAATCGAGTGAGTAGCGGGGTGAAAAGAGCTCTCGCTGTATGGCACGCAGGCTGTGAAAGGTGGTGCCGTTTCATATTCCTCCATGGGACACTACTGAATAGTATTTGGTTTGGTGAATAGTTTTTTTTCAATGAATATAAACGATCCTGAAACTTGTGCGTGAGGATCTTCACGCTACAGTCGAGAAAAAAGTAAATGTCAGTAAAATATCACCGATTGTTAACACGTTTAAGGAAAAGAAAATATATGAAAAGGTGCAATTTTTCTTCACCCAAAGTGAAACTGATTTCAGACATGATGGATAATTCTTCATTTCGCCTCATTGGTACCTTCGTTAGTGTGGTTGACAGAAATCAAGAAGTAAACCTCTAAATAAAAGATTATATGATGCAGATTACGATGCTCCTTCGCAATTCGTTACTAATGCGATGAAATTAAGTTACTTTAATTTTGACTATTTTTTCTGCCCAGCTGAAAAAAGTTAAATATGACCTGCTATTTGAAAAATTCGCCTCACTGATTCCGTTAATATAACCTTATAAATATGAACTGTTTTCACAAATTAATTGCTTCTTCCGTTAATCAACATTATACATGTCACTGCCTGCTTAAAACTGTCTCGAGTGCCGCACGTCCCATTATTTTAATTATTGATTCTTTCTAACTTCATTTTCTGCGGAATCAGTTAAGGGTCTTCAACTTTTGCTCGTTGGCTCACTTGATTATGTTTTCAGGAGGTAACTCGGAGATCAATCGTCGAGTTCTCTTTCTACAGAATGGTGGTGTGTTGGCTTACGATTTGACTACTTTAGAATAAATATATTCGCGCTATTTTCTAGGTTATGATACCAAATGTACAGTTTTAAACAATTCTCCGATTTTATCCATAATCTCTTGTTTGGTCTAGTAATCACGCCCTCGATTGGTCAATGTTAAAGGCAAAAGAGCAGATGCTTTGCACTTTGGATCTGGACCATTTGGCGATCAAGTGCCATCGTCATAAGCACACTAATTGAAATACATCTTTGGAGCCAAAAAGTTTGTACCATCCAAATTTAGTCACTGTATTGCTTGCACTAATATGTGTCTTCCTGTCATTGAAATTAAGTTACAAAATATTCTCTTATCACATAGATATAGCTATATAGCCAATAGTTTTCGAAAATTACGGAGTGAGAACATTCATTCTTGCGATCTGTTTTATTTCATATCTTGAAGTGTTAATACTGAAATTTAGTAATTTTATAATTACAAATAGGAAAAGCGTCATTTTTCACGTCTTTTATGAGTAATTTTACACTTTTAAATTAATTTTCTAACAATTCACGCACTTTATTGTGCATTGTGCTACTACAGTACACTGGAAACGAAGGAAAAGGTGATGGCCCCAGATACAAATGTATTCAGATCTTCTGCTTCACTCTGTCCCATCGTTCTGCGCTGTGTTTCTGAGGAGGTGATGGCATGATCGCAAGAAAACTCTTGGGTGCGGTCACGGACAAGGACCCGATTTGATTTAAAGACATTGAGTAAAAATATCTTTATAAATTCCTTAAAAAAAATAAAATTAATTTTCGACAGATTGAAGCTACGTTTACCTCTATAAATACCCAAAAAAAACATAAGCTTTCCGAAATCAGATAAAATATTTAGCACATGCCGCTGTAGGACCAAATGTTTTAACTAAATATTATCTAAATCTCTTTGCGGATGTGACTTGGTGGTGTCTCTCTCTAGAGCTTTCTTTAAGGATGGCGACTGGTCTTTATTTGATTTCAGTCCGCTGCCAAGTAAGGGGATCTGCGGCCTTTATTCACTCTCCCCTTACCCACTTTACTTTTAAAAGCAACTACACTTCCCATTAACATTAAGTATTCGGTGAATAAATATGTAGAGCCGATTTTTTCACACATAACAGTGGAAGTAAAATAAAAGAGAAAGAGATCTGGTTGGGACACATCACAATATAATAGTTCCTCTTTATTGCTCCGATACCCACAATTTCAGGCCAGAGTTATCACATCGTGAACCGGATTTGGCATGCTCGTCCTTCTCTCAGATACTTTGGCTGTGTAAGCAATTTTTCGTATTATTTTTTTATGAAATACACGTAAACAAAAGACAGTTCAAATTTGATATAGTATACAAGTATGAAGTGGTTTAATTAAATTATCTGAAGGTTCAAAATTCAAGTTTGTAGCAATGCCGCATCTGGTTAAAAAAACATTTAATGATTGGCATATTAGTGTTAATTAATAAAATACATCATTTATGGAATTTTAAATTTTGACACAGTAGTTCAATTATTTAAATCGAAAATAAGGATGTTTTCTTCTTGATTTGAAATTAAAGTGAATTGTGATGATCAGAAAATGCTCACATGAAAAACGAAGATCGAAGGCAAGCAGTTCTCTGAAAAACCAAAAGATAATATTTTTGCTCTCTCGGTAAGATAGCACAACATGAGCCAATTTCAGTTTTATTGTAAAATTTTTACCATGGATATTTTATTCTCATATCATTTTGAAATATGACGAAGCTATTTAAAGCCTTAATTCATATTCGTAGAATGTAATATATTAAATGGATTGAAAGTTTGATATCCTAGGACATGGGAGTTCTTTCAAGATCACGAAGAAGAGTTGTTCTTGTGAACGCGTGTCTGCAGAAGTGCACTTTTAAGTTATCAGGTTTTTTCAGAACATAATGATAGTATAAATAATAAAGCGTTTGGGATTCAGATTTGAAAAGACAGGTAGTTCAAAGGAAAACGAACAAAATGCTGGGAAACGGAGTGTAGAAAAGTTGTGAAAAGACAATGTTTTCAGATACGGTAATGCATCGTTGTTTTTAAAGAACATTATATTTAAAATTCTTTTATTGAATTTGAATTGTTTTTAATCGTTCCTTCGGATATTTTCTCCGTAGAAAGTCGTTTGTATGTTAATTTACTCAAACAGAGGCAGTAATAAAAATAATCAAGGCAAATATATTTCGTCAATGATGTACTGCTGCAATTTTGAAGTCAACGACAAACCAATGCATTATTATCACGAGAAGGAGCAGGTTACCTGAACTTCATGAATTTTTAATTGGCCTGATGGAACATTCTCGAGTAAAATATTCCGGAGGAAAACCGTATTGGGATCTCCGGTCGGAGGCTGTTCGAGAGGGATGCGATATTAAGCGATGAAACCGTTGGTCCATTGCGCTGAACGATAGTTAAGGATAGGAACCAAGAATGTTAAATCCTTTCATATATGCAGGAGTCTGGAAAACTGAAAGAAAAAATTTAAAAAATTTAACTTAGATTTTTTGAGAATCAGGAAATTATGAAAGCTGGAAGACTATACGACGAATAACGGCAAATTCCTTAGCACATACTATAAACTACTACGTGGTAAAATGTTGGATTGGTTAAATTATTTAAGCGATGAAATGTGAATGAAGTGCTCCCAACAATACATTTAGGGAATTTTCACTATTACAAATGTTGATATCTCTAGGGCTTTCCAGTGTAATATTTTGTGACAACCAAGAAAGAAAATATGATTGGAACAAATGGATTGGGAGAATAAAACGAGAAAAAAGGAAGACTAATATAATTTATCTCAGCATGAAAATGAAGGCACCTTATTTGGAAACTATAAAACTATGAACATAAATGTTTATTGCATTCATTTTATGGAAACATCAAGGATCCAAACCTCGGGATACAAATATTTCAGACTTTAAACTTCTACATTATTAACTAATTAATTTAAGTGCCAGTATAAATTAAATAAAAACTGATTGCATTCATTGTATTGAAAAATTAAGAAACCAAATCACGGAGTTCAAATAATCCAGCCTCTACACGTCCACAGTGGTACCTAATTAATTGCAAAATGCTGGCATAACTTAATAAGCTAATGCTAATAAACATAGAATGGCAAATTCACGAGTAGGAAAACAAACTCAATCTTAACCATCCTCCGTTTGGAAGCTGGGCACGAACATGGGATAACAAGATGCTTAGTGGAGAAGACGTGACAGAATACCAAAAGCAGGCCAATTAATGTAAGTTACAAGAAGCCATAAGCATAGAAAAGTACAGAAGTCCTGAAAATAATGGAATGGGCAAAATTTCCATTTGATCAAGATCTCCAGAAGTCCAGGACCAGTTTAAAAAGAGATGTGATTAGCTGAGAAAGAATTAAATTCGAAGAATTGCATTAGAAATTTTGATGAAGTGCAGAACACCTGTAGTCATAGGCTGAATCATCTCATGGGAACGTAAGAAACCAGTTACTTAATTTCAAGTTTCAATGCAGCATGGAATGTGAACGATAAAGTTATAAATAGTGTGTAATAAAAGCTTAACGGTATTCCTGGTAAAGAAAGCAATAAAAAAATAATAAATTATTTAAAGAAGGATGAATCAAAGATGAAGACAGTTAAAGCGACACCATTAAAATTAAATGGCGCGATTAAGGACTGGCTTAAACGAGATTCCAGGAAGCAATGACTTCGAAACGGGGCTTCTTAAAAATGCATGGGTGGAAAATTTTATCGATCAGCAAAAATTAATCCAACCGGTAAAATGGCAATGAAACTTTAGACGAATGTGTGAGAATCTATTCCCAAAAAAAAGTGCTGATAAACGTGAACGATTTCGCAACATCAGCCTAAGAGCACACAAACTTAAGATTTTGATCAGAATTATCTACTAACAATGGGACGCGAAGCCGAGGAACTTCACATGATGTAACATTCGGATTTTGGAGAGCGAGGGGAATACGATACGCTATTTGAACGTGACCATAGCCTAAATAGAGATGGTAGTGATAACGTTGATAATTTTAGATTCAACGGTGAAGAAGCAAGAATAATAAAATAATATCACTGGTATATTCAAGCATACTTGAATAATCCCAACGCTCAGTTTGGAAGAATCATTAATTAAATTCAGACAAGTTTGTAGGAATTCGACAACTCAAAATGGGAAAAAATTCCATTTTGCATTTTGTAGACGATGTTAATATCTTGAAAAGCTCGAATAATGTGGAAATAGGAACAAAATGGTCGCTGGGGAACGAATTTTTTATGAAAAATGCTGTAGGCAGGCAGCGAAAATATGAATTTGGCAAAACAAAAAATTGAAAAATAAGATGATATGAATATCAGAATCTCTAGTGAACGAAAATACGCCAAGGCATATTTGACCAAAGATACAAGCCAAAGTGAAAGTCAAGCTCTTTCTAATAAAAAGAAAATTCTTATATTGGCTTTTGTATAGCATATCTTAAATTAGACGACTCAAAGGCATAAATACGAAACTTTTATCGTGTCATAAGCAAAAAAACAAGTTAGACATACGTTCCCATCATGTCGTTCCATTCCATGGTATGCAAGGTCAAAGATACCCAATTATGAGCTGTTTTGGGAATATTATTCCATTTTATTAATATCCTCCGCACTGTCCTCCGCTGCTGTGTGTCTTGCATTCTTCTTTTCACAACATAATCTTGTGCTTGCGTGAATTTTTTTACCCACGCTGTCTTATTCCCCTGAGTAGCACTGCCCATCCCAATTCTCCATTCGCTATCGTCATCTTTGTAGTAAGAAAATATCCATGTTCTGCATAAGTCGTCTTTCTCTTCGGTCTACTGTCTCCTGCAAAATGTTAATCAGTTGTGCATAGTTAACTCTGTCGAGTGCCTACTTAAAATCCACAAAGTATACGTGTACATCCTAATTTTCCTCTTTATACTATATTTATTTTTACTACTGGCTTCATTATTGCTATGGTACGCTTCCCCATTCTCTCTTTAAAACCAAACTGATCTCTCAAAGTACTCGGCCTCTCGTAAGTACCTAAATACCGTATGTAGCCCATCTTTATCTTTTGGTCCTAAGTAATACCTATGTCGCGTATAAAATCAAACTTAAAGTCCTATAGTTCTCACATGCTGCTACTTTTTCCTTTTTTGGGATAGGTATACTTGCAGATAATGATCGAACAAAGTCGGCTGGCCAAATTTCTCCCTCATAAATGCTACGAATGAGCCTATAAAAACTCTTCCTTCCCCGTTTTCCTAAATCTTTATTAGTTTTGCCGGAATATTTTCTTTTCCCACAGTCTTTTCGATTTTCTTCCCTTTAATGCCTTTTTTATACCCCATCCGAGTATTTCTGGTCCTAAGTTATCATTGTCAACATCATATTTTCTTTCTGGGGGACATCTAATGAATACCTTCAGCTTCACCTAAGTTGTGTGATTTTTCTGTGAATCTTCCAGGGTAACCATAGGTGGAACAGGGAAAGGAACTGGCTCCTGTACCCTGATATGTGAATTAGGCACGCCGTTGGGCTTAGTGTGTACTTCTTGAACTCTACTCTCACCTATCAAATCAACCTTCGATTTGATAAATATGACATGGCATTTCCTTTGTATATCCAAACTGCTTAGTTATTTATTTTTATCAAACATTTTCTGAAAATAACATTTCCATGTTTTCATTGCCTTTTCTTCTTTGATAAGTATTTTTCCCGTCGTATCTCTAATACTGTGAACGGAATTTTATTTTTTACTTCGAGACAGTTCCTTCACCTTTTGTATAGTGCGCCCATTTTGTATGACCCTGTCAATTCCCCATCTCCTCGCACTGCTCTTTCCTCTATGATTCCTTTGCCCTATTAGTTCCTTGCCTCATTTACTGTTTAGCTCTTTGTACTTTTACCACCAAAATTCTGTATTAACGTCCCTCCAATTGTTACTTTTATCCAGCTTTCTGTTCATTTCTTTTTTAATACGTGATTTTACAACCCTTTATTCTGTTTATCGTTCAGATCGATTCGTTTGCCACTTTCTCAATTTCTAATTTAAGTCATTGCCATCTTCCTAATACTCCAATCGTCCCCTTATTCTGGTTCTGAATCTTATCAGCTGCCTCCTTGTGCTCCTTCCTTTTCTTCTCGGTGAAGTCCTTTACTTTCCACTTTCCTGCGCCTTCTCATTTTCTTGACGTTAACATTATACTTAATAAGCACTAAATTGTGATCCGAATCTGCATCCACTCTCGGGAAACTGTGTGATTCGATCATGCCATGCGATTATGCTCGTATTTATAAATTTACAAGATTTGTATAAAAAGTATCGGTATCATTTTTTTCCTGACGTCTGCGTGAAGTGCTGAATGCAGACCTTCGGTTATAGACTTTCGGTCTGCATTCAGCACTTCAGGCACACGTTTGGAAAAAAATTATACCAATACTTTTTATGCTTGTGTGCACATGGTAGATCGTATTCGCATTGATAAGATGGCAATGCGCACAATGATCGCTGAAAATTTGGCGATGTGAAAGATTGGCGCTAAACTTGTCCCAAAGGTCTTAACAGGTGATCAAAAGCAGAGTCGAGTATCTGCTTGCGACGACCTTCTGCAACAGCATCGTGACAATTCCCCCAACCCTCTTACGGTCCCGACTTGGCATCGACAGACTATTTCCTTTTCCCAGTGGTGAAATCCCCCCTCAAAGGACACCATCATGGGACCCTAAGTACCATGAAAGGAGCTTGTACGCGTACCCTTAAGGGCCTTCTGGAATCCGTCTACCAGAGAGCTTTCGAGTGGTAGAAAATACGCTGGCAAAAGTGTGTCGACGCTCAAGGGATGTATTTTGAAGAATTTTGAGACATTGTAGTAATATCTAAAAGAAACCTTATGTTCCCGAAATAATTCCTGATTCATTTTGCCACAAACAATGTTGTCACATCCTGATCACATACGTTCCATGTCTAACTGTGATATAATGTAATGGGAATCTTCCTGCATCTCCTGGGATTTTCCCGAGCACATGCTTCTTTTGTAGCGTTTGACAAAGTGTTTAAGTTATAATTAAACTATTTTCATTTTATTTTCAAATTAGTTTCTTAATATAATTGGGATAATTAGCTGAGGTGATTTTCCGTTGACTTCTTCAACCGCTTTTTTTAGCGTGACATTATCACTGGAATGGTCACCGTACTTGCCTCCACCCTTCCCCATATTGCACACTCCTCACTAAGGAACGGACGCTGCACGGACAAATTGCAGCGCATCGGGATTGAACCGATGGAAATATTCTTTTATAAACAAATAATCTGAGTTCATGGTGAGTTTTTCTTAAGAGAGATCTGAAAAGCGGTTTAGCCGAATTTGTATTGTGCTTTTGGTGTCCTATACATTGTTTCCTGAAGTAAGTGGATGCACATTTAAAAAAGTAAACTGCAAAAGATGTGGACTTACGTACACTTATATCTATCTAAACCAAAAGATACCGGGACTGTAAACTTAATTGGCACTAAGTGATAAGAAATAAATAAAAAACACGCAAAAAACACAAAAGCCAAAACAAATAATAAAAATAATAAGTAATAAAACAAACTTACAACCACTCGATCACTAGGGTGTGTTACGAAATAACTTTCACTCTCGTGAATCACATTCACACACACACTCAGGGTTTGCAAGGATCCCTCCTATGTCAGTGACCCGTCAATCACACAAATAAATGAAAATTATTAAAGGATGTAAAGAAACAAAACAACCTACGTGAATACACAGTCACTCAATCTCTCAGGTGTGCTCGAAAACAAGGACTTTTGTGATTCACAAATACTCACACGTTCAGGGTTTACCAGGATTCCTCCTAGGCCAGGGACCCGCCAATCACACATAAATAACAAAACGGAAAATAAGGGACTTCGGTAAAAACGCAATCACTCAATCACTCGGGTGTATCGGACCTTTGTGAAACGCACGCACTCACTCAGTGCAAAAAAAGGAGCAAGATTATTTGTTTAATGGACTTAAGTAACTGTATCTAATTTTCGTCAGGTTAAATTGATATGGAAATATTACGAATTTAAAATTAAATTGTCACATCCTAGAAATATTGATATGTTGAAGGTTAGCAGAGAATGAATCTTAAACATACATTTAGTATTTCTATGGCCAAGGATTAATTTATATTGAAGTTTATTCAAGGATTCCGAGTTTTTGGTTGTGTTAGGTTATTGGTTTTGAAATTAGTGCAGTTCCAAAAAAATCGATATTCTATAAGTAAGGAAATAGTGCTTTACCGCAAATTCCTCTCAATACTTTGTAACTCCCACCTTCTGCCTTCCTAGTATCACCCCCAGCAAACTCCGGCCTTTGAACTGTTGTCTCCCATCCACTTTTGCACCATTCCTTCACCCACCGTCACAACCCATTGTATTTATATATGCGCATCGGCTCTGCTTTAACTGCATTCTGGTTGATGATGTTGACACCTTGAAACACGTGTCGTTTTTTGAATAAAATTTGTAATTTCCTCTTCATTTTATTTCTTTTCGTCTTGCTCATCTTTATAAACCTCAAAGCAGTGAACCAAATTTTTGTCATCAATATGGAGATCTATTCAGTTTTTATGCTGTTACAGGTTTATTCAAATGTTATTTACGTATTCCGAGGGTTTTAAAAAGTTAACTGACTTTATCTATGGCCATAGCTTTTCTGAAAAAGTCGTTCATCGATTTGAATTCTCAAACCATGCCCCAATTTTGGAAGGTTGTGACTAAACCTATTCATATTAATTTAGGAATATTTTTGCTGAAGGTTTCCATATTCTGTCAAATTGATTTAAATCTTAAAGTCTTGTTGCCGGAAGTAATAATATTTCATTAGTTTACCTATGTAGTCGCTAGTGAGTGAATGTAAAAATGTTTACACGTGAACGGAAACTATCCTTTATCATGATTGCGGTAGACTGAGAATAAATGTCAGGTCATATTTCCTCTGTGGGGTAGAGCTCGATGCGTCAACGATAGTAGGCCTCCAGCAGCCGAAATTGACTCCCTCATGTTGTAATCACAAGTAAACTTATTTTCTATAACTATGTTTCTTACACATCATCTATAATATTTTGTGTATTATATTATTGCCATTATGTCTTGTTTCCAAAGATTTCATTTCTAAGAATTTAACCTTATGAAAGAATAACCTAAATGCGATAAAAGAATATAGAAAAATAAAAATTCAAGGAACTGAAATATTAGTATGATGGAAAGTTGAAGAGGTTATTAGTCAATGAAAGACACCCAAGTAAAACTGAGGCTTAGAAACTGACGTTGTCAATGAGGGTGTGTTGATTTCTTTTTCATTCTCGTCAGCAAATGTTCTGCTTATGGAACCCTATTTTTCGTTATAATAGTATTTTGTTACGATTATTTATTAAAAATTCTATTGCCGTTTATAAAGTTTAGAATCATCTGCGTAAGATCATGTTTCTTCAAAACAGCCTAAAACTAGAAGACATCAAAGACTCGTTGAATGTGTCAAACTCAAGAGTCCAAAGCGAAGAAGTTGCATTACCTAATACAGTTTGTCGTGTAAATTGTCAGCCGTTTTTGGATATTTTATTGCTTGTCACGCGACCATTTCCTGACTTGTAGCTATTTTTGAATCGGGAATATGTGAAATTTGAAGAACATCATATCTTTAAGATAAATAATAAATGGTTAGATAAATCTGTCTTAATGCATGAATTACTTTTAAACATGCTCCCATGTAAAGACGACGGAGTCATTCATAAAGATATTAATCGTGTTATCCATTAAATAGCATGAAAACCAGGACATCAACAATTTAAATCTCTGATAAAGTCTCTCCTGCTCCGAATACACGAAGGGAGGGCAAACGTGAGCATCGGTTAATAGGCGGTAAAAGACATTCACGATACTCTTCATAGTACTTCGGCGTCAACACGGGGAAACGAACGCGTAAAAATGCGAATGGAGCAGGGCGGATAACAGGTTAAAGGTGGATTGGTGAGGGGATGGCTCTTTGGGAGAAAGGGTGGAAGAGCAAGGGGGGAATGGAGCCGTTTATTGGGTGAGCTGTTGGTAGAGATAGATAAGGAGGGGAGTGAGATCGTAAGTTAGAGATAAAACGGGCGAAAGGGTTAAGGGCGTTGCGGGGACTTCTGGGAACGGCGGGGAGTCTTTTGAGTCCGTTTCGGGAAACCGGTCAAATAAGGGCAAGCGGTCCAATTAAGTGGACTCGGGAGTCCATCGCCTCGGTTTCAGAGCCATCCCCGCCAGTCGACAGCGCGTGTGCTCCCCTTTTAAACGCCACCATTCTATTCCGCCCGCTTCTTCAATTTCGCGGTACATACTTCCACATGGACCCTGAATGTTTTCACTGTGAGGGAGATGTAATGCATAACTGAGCACCAATTGCCAACTTTGGAAAATTCCTCCCCTCCGCTTAAAAAGCGATGTAAAAGCAAAACTTTCTTATTAAAACTTTACTTATTACTTTTATTTCGGTCCATTTATTTGGATTGGTGGTTGTCGCTATTTTAATGTTTAAGTTTAAGTGTTAGTTTTAATGAGTGTATAGTATACTAGGTAGCAAGTGTGAAAAATTTTGAGCGGTCATTAAAGGAAACCTTAGGCGAACTTCATGGGCGTATTCTGACAAAAAAAATACTAAACATTTTTACAATGAACATTCAAACAGTTTGGTGCATGTTAGCGATGTGATGCAATTAAAAAAACCTGTGAAAAAGTTTAATTTCGGTTAATTTTTAGCGATTGACATAAATACTGTGTAAATACGAAATTAGCCTGATATCGTTTGGCTGCTACGTTAAAGCCTATTCAGACAACATTTTGCGGTACTTTTCTTTTAATGAATGTTGAATTCTTTGGAGCTCTCCGAAACACAAGCAAACGACTATCCCATCGAATGATATATGGTAATGGAATAAATTATGTACCTTATGTTTTTATCTAAACTTCTGCCCATTTTATCTATCCCATTGACTCCAATGGCGCCCTTAGTTGGGACAAGGTTAAATTTAGAATTGACCTGGTTTAGGAAATCGCGTTCAATTTGGGAGTTCTTCAAATTCATGGAATTATTATGGTACCTTGTCCTGAATTGGCGGAAAAAACTTTAACGCGGGATCTCATTTTGAACGAGCATAAACATGGCTTTCAAAATTCTTCATATATATCTAGTCTTTTGCTATAAAAATATCCTGGTTTATCCTGCCAGAGGACCATGGTTTCCGAAGCGAGGCTTTAGAGCTTGGCTTCAGTTCAAGCCACGATTCCGGGTCATTTCCTAGTTCCGGCAATATATTTTTATTTTTAAGCGATGCTTTTATAATATTTGATATCCTCTCTATATTCATTTGAAAACCGCATCTAAGTGAACAGACTGAAGGCTGGTTTTACAATAGTTGTGCTCATTCTGCATCGTAGTGATCCTGCAAGTCATCAGATCTAAGCTTAGTCGTCTCTACTTAAGACGGGTGATCACCCACATGCAAGCGTGTTCGACCGGACCGGTTTCCTCCTCTGTGACATCACCTTGCTCTGTTTTTCATAATGTTATTCACATTACCGAGAAACATGGATTTTTCCATCACTTTGATTATCTCTCAGCCTTTCGTTTCACCGTCGTACGCCCTACCGAAATGGGTTATTTTTCTTCAATCTTCATATACCACAGACCTGTTACTTTAGAAGGGCATCACAAAAATACATGCGATAAGTAAATACATTAACGTATATTTTTATCAGTGAGTGCCAATTAGCTTACTAGCGCAACTAGACATAAACCGTAGTCGGTACAATAAAGTACAATATAATTCTACATTGATATCACTATTACTATTTGTAATTGCGAACTTAAGAAAAACTTTCACATTTTTTTCCCTTTCATTTTATTTTCTTATTACAAAAAACGCAAAGGTAAACTCATTGGGATCGAAATACAAATATTATGGATTATTTTCGAAAAGATGGAATAAAAATATTTTTATTTATTTTAATTTTCATTCACTTTTCATAATCATTATGAAATTTTACACTTTGCACTGCATTCCCGGCCAGGAAGAATAGTCCTATATTTAAAGGTTTAATCTGTGAAACCCATAATGCTGCTTTTCTCAAAATCGGCTACCGTTTACTTGAGGGTAAACCTTTTAGATCCACGGAGTCATTTTGGGAACCTAAGCAAAGGTTAAAATTGAGCCATGCTGCGGTTAAAAGTTTTTGATTAAAACTGGAAGAGAAGTTTTCCTTAAGCCAGTAATTTGGAACTCTTATGTTGAAAACCAAGACTGGTGTACCAATTTGGATATTTATCGGTGGAAGGATGCTTTTAATACATCAATCATTTAGTTTTGTAAAGGATAAATAGTGTTTCCAAAAACTAATTGTTGCAGATTTTACTTTGATTAACCTATTTCAGCATAATTTCGATGTTTTCCATCTAAAAGCGGATAATAAATTCGCCACTCACTTGTACAAAAAAGTCCACGACTTTACCATTTGACCCTCTAAATTGGTATATTTATGCTGGCACTGGATTAATTTCGGAAGATAAGACGTTAAACTTTCACAAAAAATTCTTTGATCAAGTTTGAAGAGAATTTTGATCCTATCTTTGCCTAATATAGGGTATAAAGATATCCCTTCTCTGATGTAGAACTCCTTGCTTACTAATGCAACCATGCTCATTCAAATTTTGTACTGTATGGTAAATATGTAAATATTATGTGCTGAAAATTGATGTGAAAAGTGCAAAACGTCGCTTTTGAATGGCTAGCGCCTCTAAGTATACATCTAACTATTATTTTAAGAAATATTTGTGTAGATTATATTTCGGATTTGAGAGTAGTTATAACAAATGTACTTGATAATTATGTTATGATATTTTTATATATTAAATACTTTATCCTGCCGTTAAAACAGCATTTCTTTGTCTAATTAACCCTTTTATTGATGTTAATACAGGCATGTACAAGACAATTTAAAGACTTCTTGCGCACTACTACCTCATTCATCCAAACATTTTTAAACATAAATATTTAACACCTAGTTTACATTGCATGGTTTAATTTTTAATGTTGTGTAAGCATTTTAAATTATCATTGGGAATGCCAATTTGAATTTTCCTCAATGGTTTTTGTTTTATATACATATTAATGAATATGTGTCGCAAATGGTATTCACCACGAAGTTGGTTTGAGATGTGAGGGTAGAGATTACCTAAATCTTATCTCAACGACTTGTGAAATTCACACATCTGGCTAGGGGACGGGAATTACTTTCCATGTGCCGCACCTGGTTTCTCAGGAAGATCTGGTACCTCAAAAATTAGTTTGGGCCAAGTTGAGTGCGCCCAGAGGCATCCCAGGGAATCGTACTTCCAGCAGTGGGCTACGGTCACTAGCCCAGCGCTCTACCCACTAGGCTACCACTCCCCTTTTCTCTATAACACTTTCACTGTAAATATGATATTTCTATTGAACGTATGTATTATTATGTAACATATCCAGATACCATACCATTGTTACTAACTCTCCATGTCAATATAAAAAAAATGAATTGCAATATTACTCTCTTATTTGGAATGCATAAGTGTGTTCCAATTTTGTTTTACTCAGGTCACGGTTACGCTGGCAAAGAATTTTGTAATAACAAACTATCATATATATTTCCTTTACCCAGGAAAGAATTGAAATGAACTCTTATAATACAATCAAACAGGTCGGGGTTTTTAAGTAAACGAGTCAGAAAACTCCCAATAAATTACGCGGCTCCCCCTACTAGCCTGGAATATTCATCTATTGGCGAACGTTTATATTATTTTCACAACCGTTTCTTTATATACGAACTTAAAAAACCTAGTAATTAGCGTTTGCTACAGGATATAACGGTTATTTAAACTCGCTAAATAGCTCTGCTCTGTACTGTACGCTTCTAGAAGAGGGGTGCGGGAACTGCGACTTTAGTGAACTTACGTTTCACCACTTTAAACGTTAAATATACGTGTATCTCCAATGAAATGGCCGACACTAAGTTTTTGTTTCCTTCGAATCAATTTATAGATATATTTTTTGAAGATCTGATCAGTCATTTACCCTGACCTCTCGGATAAAATACATCTTCATATTGGGAGAGATTCATTGTGAGATGAGAGGTCACGCCAAGTACTTCCTGAGCATTCAAATAAAATAAATACGCACTTATGAATTCAGCGCGTGATTATTTTTACCATCGAATTCCGTCAACCGTATTCTCCTCCTCACGTTTCAACGCTTTTCCGTATTGGACACGTTAAACCCGACTTGGCCTTTCAGAAAGCAGTTGTCTACATCTACACGGCGGTATAAAACTGTTCCATTTTCCGTGAAGTATTCAGTAAAAAGGTAATGCTTCATTCCTTTAGAGTTTATAGCCGACCCGCATCACGTAAATGTGGACTTTCGAAGAGCAATTAAACCCGAGCGTGCCGTAAAGCTTCCCTTAAGGAGTTTAAAAAGCTTGGATTCTCCAAGTCACCTTCACATCCCTCACGTCTTCAAAGCCTTTTAGTTTCACGCTCCTTATCTTTGCTTTAACCCATACTGTTCTTGCTTTGCAGAAGTGGGAATGCAATGGTATCACTACTGTGTCGACTAGCATGAAGCATTGCCACGCACGCAGTTCCTCTCTCTACTCCATTTTAAATCTAGCAATTACTCTTTTCAATAACCTATAGACAAATTTCAAGAAACTGCGGGAGATGCCGCAACAGTCACTTTTATCCGCTAACATGCATTTCAATGCACCAATTTCAGAGTGAAAAAATCATTCGCCTTGACCCGGTCGGAAAATCATCCCGGTCAAGGCGAATGATTTATACACTTTGAAATTGTTGCATTGTAACGTATAGAAAATAAACCTGTGATGTCAGCAATACTACATGTTCCACACATTTATGTAAGACAAGATGAAAGCACCTACTCTGATTTTTTTGTTGTGCACTACATGAATAATTTATTTTATGTCTGTGAATTATTGTTTCAGTTTAATTGTGTCATCAGACCTGAAATGTTTTTTGAACTTCCTGCTGCCAGTTCTGCTTCAGTTTTTAAGATTTATTTTATTTTGGCATTTTCTAATGGCCACAAATAAAACAATTTTTGATGTGTGCTTTTGGCAGAGTCAGTATTTAAGCGTGTAGTGTTGGCATCAATGTGTACTTATATTGCCCCATCACCCTGATTATACGTGGTCAATCCCCTCTCACATCTCCTGTGAGATAAGAGGATAGTTCCTATAAGTCGTCCTGTGTGACTCTTACCGCTGAAATAAAGGAATATCAGCGCATTTAATTGGTAGTATTACGTTTAATAGGAGGTTTATAGCAAGTCATTTATATCTAGGGGTCGATAACCCGGGTCGGGGTCGCACAGGTCACACATTGAATGAAAAAATGTGATTGAAAATATCAACTTGAGTAATATTTTTCAGTAGTTTTATATGAGGTTTTTGTTAGGTTTTAATAAACCTTAAAATATAAGTTCTGTGGGTGTATTTCGTGCAAATATTCTCTCATATATCTATGATATCTTTCGCGAGAACAATATTTAAATGAAAAGGAAATCCATCACAATTGCATCGGGAATAATAATAAAATTCTATTAAAAAAAACAAAAAATCAATATTTGGCAGTTGTTTACCCTATGAGAATAAATTAGCCAAAAGGTTATCTTCTCCTCAATGATTGAGGTGATTTCTAACAATCGCTCATCGTACTCCACTTAGAATATTTATCGTCTGACAACAACTACCCGGGCTGGTGGTACTCGATTCGGGCCGATGATTCAACAGTCCTTCACGCTATCTACGCAGGCCACAAAGTTCGAATACTTTTTTGAAAACTTTTCGGACGTTATCTAACCTTGGGAACAACGTTTAACTTCCAGAGATTTAAAACTTGATTTCGGAGAGGACTCTAGATCAACATCAAGAAATAGTTGATTGAATCGTTTGAGCAATGCCAATGATCCATAACGAGAAAATAAACGTCTTATACAATGTGCTTTTTCTCCTATTCTCATAGTGCAGACTTGTTTGTGCGTTTATTCACCCTATCTCAAGCAAGTATTTTTTCATTGACATAGCACAAAACGCGAAACATAAACAACCCGTGGGAACAGTTATGGTGGTCGTCGGAGCCCTATGAGTTTCATAATGTGGAACGATTTTGTATGAGGCAAAGTGAGGGAAAAAATACTCCGACGTGAAAAAATATACTTCACCGATGTCCCATCCCTTTTATTCATTAAAAAATGAAAACATTCCGAGGACCACGCCAAATCCATTCACCAGCAAGAGGAAGGAGGGTGGAGGATGGGGCGGAACGATAGAGAGAAACGGATGGAGAATGAGGGGGAAGGAGAGTAGCGATGAAATGTAAGGATCGCATATCTAGCGGCTTCCTTCAATCATTCCCTCGCACCGCGGGCCTTTATCTCCCACGCCTCCGCACACTCCACCCCCGCCCACCCACCGCCGCCGCCTTCGACTGTGTACACACAAACAACGTTCAGCGGCAGCAAGGCGGACTCGATAAGACGAAGAAACCCTTTTGATCCCGCGTTCATTGTTCATCGCTCGTAATCCATCATCTCCGTTCCTCCGAGAGACGGTAGAGATGGCGCGCGGCGGATGGGGAGGGTAGAAGCTGCAGCTGGGGGTGGGGAACGAAAGGTGGGGGGTGTGGAGAGAGGAGTTGAATGGGGAGGTGGGTGAGAAAATGGAAAAGAGAGGAAAGGATGCGAGAAAGTGATGCGAATGTGGAATGGAGGGGAAAGAACAGAAGGGACGAGTTGCCATAGTGGAGCCATTCCTTGCCTGGTAAGAAGAGAAGAGAAAATTGTTTAACCGCACCAGAGGAAAAAAAGGACAAAAGCGTTGTGATGATTCCGATAGCTTGAAATCATCTACAAATTTAATAGAGTACTGGGAAATGATAAAGCTTGAGATCAGAGTGGGGTTTTAAACGGAAAGGAAATTAGCGCCCTCTCGTCCTTTCATAAATAACAAGGTTTGTATAAAAAGTATCGGTAACAATTTTTCCTGATGTGAGCGTGACATGCTGAATTGAGACCACCAATTAAGTGTGCGCATGATCGCAGTTCGTATCGGCAGTGATTTGATGACAGTGCACACAATGATCACTGACCACTTGGCGATGCGAAAGATCTGCGTTAAACTCGTCCCGAAGGTCTTCATGGACGACCGACCAACAGCAAAGTCGAGTGTGTCCGCTTGCAGAGACCTTCTGCAACGGCATCGCGACGATTCTCCAATCCCCTAACAGTCCCGGCACTTGACACCAGCAGACTATTTTTGCCCAGAAGTGAACTCCTCCCTCAAAGGACACCACCATGGGATCCTTAAAGACGTAAAAGGAGCTTTCACGCGTACACTTAAGAACCTTCCGGAATCCGCCTACCAGGGTGTTTTCGAGTCACGGAAAAGCCGCTGACGAAAGGGTTTCGCCGCTCATGCGATGCACATTGAAGAATTTTGAGGCATAGTAGCAATATCTGAAATTCGAGGTTAGGATGAAAGCTAATGCACACATGCACATAGTCCACAAAAAAATGACCTTCAGAAACACTCCGGCTGGTATATGGAAGTAACATTCCTCCTCAATACGCATGCGTAGGTTTGAGGTCGTTACATTCATCCAGTTTATTTTGAGAAGCGGAAGTATGGAGACGTGTTCTAGTGCTAGGTCAACGCGGGTTAAACAGCGGGATGTTCTCGAATGTTTTACTGCTGAATTTTACTCCTACAGAGATTCATCGTCGTTTAAAGGCTGCTTATGATGACGTTGCTGTAAAAAGCGATAATTGTTGATGAAACACGCAGCGGCCGTCCGATCACTGCCACAGACGATAAACATCGCAAACTCGTCGAAGATTGGATTCAAAATGATCGGCGAATCACTCAAAAGTGTAACGCAAACCATATTGGAATGTCCATGGAACGTGTTGGCTTCATTATTGAACAATTGGGATACCATAAATTCTGTGCACGGTGGGTACCGGACGAGAACAAACAAAATTCTCCTTATTCGCCCGATCTTGCACCTTACATTTTTCATTTATTTCCTCAACTCAAGAGACACCTCAGGGGTAATCATTACTCCTCGGACGATTAGGTGAAGGCAAAAATTTGATAGCAGCACGCTGTTTAACTCGCGTTGACATAGCACTAGAACGCGTCTCCATACCTCCGCTTTTCAAAATAATCTGGATGAATGTAACGACCTGAAACATGCGCATACATTTTGAGGGGAATGTTAATACCACATGCCACCAGGAGTGTTTCTGTATATCCTTTTGTTTGTGGTATATAAGCATGTATGCATCAGTTTTCAGCCTACCCTCGTTAATCTATATTTCCGAAACTTTTTCCATACTTATTAAACCACGTACGTTCCCCTTAGGTATATAGTATTGTGAGAATATTATCGATGTAGCTCGCTTAGTACGGTAAGTGATTATCTATAGGCAATGAAACGTTCTAAACTATACTTTTTGGTATGTTAATAGGTTCAACTATGACTAAACACTAAAAATCAGTTTAATTGAAGTTCAGATATTTCGTATTAATAGATTTTCTTTGATTCTATGAATTTTTCAAACAGAAATATGCAAAGTTCCATCAACGAAATGTCCCTTGTAATCGATATGCAATAGCTTTGAATGAATTGAGAGTTGCCTGATTAAATATGGCACGGGTATTCATGTGAGGCTGATGTTAGGGTAAGAAAATGTTTCGGATTGTTGCGAATTCAATTCTTTGATGTTTGAGTCTTATGTATTTTGGACTAATTCAACTGGAGCTTTTGCTGCTAAGTTTGAAACAAATGGTTTTTCATAGTTGAATCCAATAAATCACTTCCGTTGAATATTTGTTAAAATTGTTTTGCCAATATAACATGCCAGATAAGTGTACCATTCTTTTAAAATTACAACGTAGATAAAGTTAAATATTTTATAAATGCTGACATAAATGATGCGAGGAGATGGGATGGCTGTGTGTAAGCTATAAAAGAAGGAAATCGTGGACCTAAATCGAATTTGTAGACACACTGTCTCAGGCGTTCTTGGTGGAAGTCTTTCGTAGTAGGTGTAAATAAGAGAAGGCTAACTTTGCAGATTCCATTAGAATTTTTATCTTTGCTTGACCATAAATGCTGCCTTACAACGAAACCACGTTCGTCTAAAATAAAAATTCTATTTGAATCTGCAAAGTTAGTCTTCCCTCATTTTCGCATTGGAATTTGTGACATTGTCAGGATCAGAAAATAACTTCCTTCTTTTCAAGTTCGTAATGATAATATTTTCCAGTTACGTTAATTATATGGATTTGGCATGCGTAATTTTGGATAAATATGAGTAATTTTCTATGAATAAGATACCTTGGTATCCAGTTTTATTTAGTATTTATTCCTGCACTCTCCTTCATCTGGAACGACCCTAATCAATCATTTTGTGCAAAACCGGATGTGATGAAGTTTTAAATTCTGAATAGTTTCAACATTATTTTGTAGTAAATTAATGATTCTCAATTACAAGCCTATCATGTTAATTTTCCAGTATTGAAAGGCTTATGCATTGTCTTTTTGCCCAATGGGGAATCACGGGGTATGTGAGGCAAGTGTTATCTAGGCCATCATATAATTGAAAAGATATTTACGTATAATCCTATCAAATCATCATTCGCTGCATTTTACTATCGAAAAAGAATAGAGGAATTATTAAATATCTCCTTTCATCTCTCTACTTATAGTGAGTGTTAAAATGAAATTTAATTAAATCGGTAATTTCAGGCTTGACTTTGTGGAAGTTATCTATTACGTCAAGAAAAAGTACAACTTCTCAATTTCATTTAATGTTTTAATCCTACGACCCGGGTTTTAATACATTGGATGGACGGATGCGGCAAAATTTGAAAGCTACATCGCTTTGGTTGCCAGTCAGGCCGTGGTCGCGATTGCAAGTGTTGCATTGTGTTTGCTTATGAGTCAGTAGTTGTGGAACCCAGCGTCCTGAAACCTTTGACATATGCAGTTCTTCTTCGTGAATAATTTTTGAAGCATTGCCCTAACTAAGATCAGTCTCATTCAAGATCATTTGGATGGTTGCTCTTCGATCTTACAGGGTAAAGTCCTCCACTTTCTTTTCTGTGGCAGCATCTTCCGCAGGTGAACTTTCTCTTCTTGAATCGTCTCTGAGGAATTATCTGGCCAGTTTTCAAATTAATTTTCCACCTCACAACCGTGTCATATGACGAGCTATCATTTTCATAAACATGCATCATTTCATCGAGGACCTGCCAGAAACTGTAACCTTTCAAATGAAGGAACGTATTCACACTGCGAGCCCGTATCTTTTCCACCCTGCACATAACTTCAATCTACGGATTCCTAAAGCAAAATAAATCAATATTAATGCCATAATTTACAAATTTCTATGTAACAAATTTGCAGAATACTTTCTATCCAGATGTATTGGTCATTTCTAAGTAATAATAACTTAAAAACGATGCTCTTACATAAAGTGTAATGACTGTTTTTTGTTTTTACTAAAACTATTTTACACGTATTACCGGAACCAATTGAATATAAACCTAATATATTTTAGATATTCATTTATTTATCTGTTAAAAGTGTCACTTATTAGAATTTAGGACAATATTTTATTTTACCTGTATCTCCCTTTTAAGCTTCAACTAATCCATTCTCTTTTAAATGATCTTTTTCTTATTTACCTCTAGCTGAACGTGCTATTCTTTCTTTAAGGGAAGTCTTTTTCCGGAAAATTAACTCCTTTAATTGTCTTTCCTTCGTTCTTCCCGTTCATTAGACCTTTAGGCAGTTGTTCGGCAGATTATTAGGTGCGTAAATATTGGTTGAGAACGAAATCCAAGGACGAGCATAAAAGCTTTTGTCGTGACTGACGGGCGGAGCGAATAAACGATTAGCTTTTTGGATTCTTTTCGCGCAGTGGGTTTCTTCTTTCTTTTTAGTTGACCGCCTTGGACTCTTCGAATTTCAGTTCATTGTTGAGATAAAAAAATTGGGAACCAATTATTTTGAAACACAGGAAAGAGATTCCGGATTATTAGGATAATTTTTCATCCACACATAAGAATTCCATTGGCCCATTTCCACATTGCACCTAGCCAATGTCTACGTTTTCAAATGTGTAAGGGTTATTTCATCCAAAAAATCATCTTCAGATTTTGAAGGAAACTATGACTTTAAAAAAAATGAAATATTTGTGAAAATTGTGTGTTCTTGTCTTAAACCTACCGTGATGAAAGGTACCCACCAAATGTGCACCTGTCTCTAAAGTTTCCCACGAAAATACATATGAGAAGGAATGTTGAATGGAATGAAGGGAGATTGGATGTGTGACAGATTAGAGAACTGTTATTTCTAGTGCGATGCGTCAGGTCGAGCCTTCTCATTAGGCTAAATTGGAAATGTAGAGGTGTTCCTGTGTCCATCAAAAACTTACCTTAAACGACAGACTGTCTGGATTTATATGTTTGTGTGTGTGTGTATATATACATATATTTATTTACTTATATCTTGGAATTAAATCAACAACCTCATCCTTATCCATACATGTATGGAAACAATAGTTCAAAAATATCCGAAGCTATTTCCTCGCTAGGTACCATCTTGGACATATTGTTCAGGCACCGGTTAAGTTCTCACAAATTCATTTAAGAGGTGATTCTTTCAAACGCCCAGGACCAGTATCGAGGAAACCAATCACATATATGAGCACAATAACCATCATAATAAAATTAATGGAACGATGTAAAACATATTGAGTAAGTTAAATGGTCGTGAGTAGAAAAGTTAGAACAAAATAACATTCGTTATTGAAGGAAGAAGTGGTCTGGAGTCCAAACTCAACTAACAACTGCATTTTTTTAAATCAAACAGGAATTTTTATTATTTTGAGTTTTACCTTCATGCATAAGTTTTACTTGCGGAATTCCGTAGGCACTATTCGTATTTATAATAAGGTGCGATAAATTGTAACAATTTGATCGGAATTATGCTGTCTTACCCTTGAGTATTTTGACTACACATGCATAGTACTCTTCACTCTGTCGCTTTTGAAGTCTATAGTTGACAAAGGTTGGATGCGTGGTAATCTAGTGGTAAAACAATTGGCTGTTGACCCATGGTCCTACTTTCCATACCTGATGACGCTGATGAGTACACTCGGTTTTGCCCAAGCTGTGTGTCCTTTCGAGTAACATTTGGGTTCTTGTTCCAGGGAAACCTTGCGATGGAAAAGTGAAAGGAATGACCCCCCTCCCCCTCAACCCTGAGGTGTGAATTTCACACGCTATTCGGATTAGTATTAGGCGAGCTCTATTCTCACCTATAAAACCAACTCTTCGGCTTATTACTGTGGTTATAGCGAATTATTATTATCATGAGTAATCTGAAGGTATAGGTAGTTTTTGAATGGACCCAACAAACAAATATTTCTCTTGTATCTCCTAGCAAAACACAACCCAACATCCAACTCTAAAAAGAGTCCATCTTCATCTCCGTCTATTTCCTTCCTTCCTTCATTCGTTACAGTGAACACAATTTTACTAGTAAAATATGTTTTGTTTCTTTACTCTAATAAAATAATAGGCCTCCGACCACTAACATCAAGAAAGGAGTCATAACTCATTAATGGTATAAAAGAAATACGAAGTTCAAGGGGAGATATATTTAGGAACAGTTGACCAATTAATCTCAGCTTGGATATTTCCGGCAAAATTCCGGCAAACGTCACGGTAGTAAATTTTCAAACTCTATAAATTCGGAGCTATTTTTGCTTATCTTCATTAGTGAATAAGTCCTGATAAAATATATCATCTTGCTATTTCTCTCAAATGAAGCTTTATTTGTGAGGCGCTACGGATGAAACAATTTTGAGAATATCGATTCAGAGATGAATGAATCAATGTATTCCTGTAGAAATCGGAACGAAGGGGCCGTTCGAAATGACATAGGCTGCGAATGGGTACGGTGAAGACTGGGGGTGTGAGGAGAAAAATCGAATGAAGTTGGCGCCAACGCGGTGGGCCGTCAAGGCCTCTCTCCCTACTTTCAGTCGGCTGATTCGCTCCGGTTTCCTTTATTAGCTCTTTCACTCCCCCGTCCATGGTTGTCTTTTCTGCTCAATGTTCTCGACCACGGGAGGGCATCTATTAGTAGAGTTTTCCGGCCACGCCTCTGTTTAAGTTCGAAAAGAGAATCATGAAAAGTTATATGCATTCAGCTTTTCTTCAATGTGGGGATATTGAATGAAGTTTCCTCTTACGTTAAGCCGTAGCTAATCTTAGTGTTAAATTCTACCTCTTTAATTTACACGTTGCTATCAGTCATGCTTCTGAGATAGTTTCACGAAAAGAGATAGTTTAACATATTGTATTCATCGTGATTATTCACGCTTATTACGTATCATTATTATTACTCAATAGCAGTGGTGCCATTACTCTGAATAATGTATTGTCTATTTTGAAAAATACCTGAAAAGGAAAACGATCATTCGAAATAATGGATAATATTCCACAAATGCTTAGTTCATTAAGAGTCAGAGCAAAATACAAAAACACCCGATCTTTTGCAAAATTTTAAAATGTCTTACTCTTACTAAATGCCTTGTAATCAATGTATTTCCATTTTCAGGAAAAGAAAGGCTTTCCTTTTGTGTTATTGGTGTAGAAACTGAAAACTATATTATGTATTCTTTTATCTGCAGTATTTCTAATGATTTATTCAGAATATATTGTAAACTGGCGTTCCTTCACCTTTTTAAAAATCGATTGACGTAATATTTTAAATCTTATTCTACGGTAAAATGGAGGAGGGATCCTCATCTTAATTTTTCAATATCCATGCAACATTTTCAATCTCATGGTAGAAAATTTAGCCGATATACTCACATTTCACTAAATTTATTCTATAAAACTTTCTCATCAAATTATAAACACGACTACATCACAGTCTGAGTAACTAACAAAACTGAGCACTGTAAAATAGCACCTCGTTGTATCCATTCATGAATTCAGTCGTCCAATCCAATATTAATAGAATGCAATTTATTTATTTAACAAATCAGCCAAAAACGGCACAAAGGCTTTTACATTGGCTGAAAAGCGATTCAAGCCTCTCTAGGGAAGCTTCGTATATTCTTCTTACGTACCTATATTCCCAATAAATGGTAACCCGTGAAACACATTCCTAAATATTCGGAGCTACTTAATGCCCACCCTTTAAAAATTTCTCCATGGTTTCCATCAATTTTCTTCAAACTTTAAATACCGTGCGATTAATTTCCATTTTTTTGTGTTTAAGTCTTCTCCCCACATGGTCATTACCAATTAGCGAGCTAATGGGCCAACAGGGGATGAGAAACGACGCCCGGAACCATGAGCGAGATTCCTTAACGCCGAGCCAATGACAATGATACCAAATGAAAAGTAAGAGCATTCTCGGGGCAGTTCTGAGGGGGATGGGGTAGGTGAATATCGCTGAACGTGAAATAGCCTCTTTCATGCTCGTAATTAATCTCGTGGCACTCGCCGGCGAGCGGCACACTTGCTCGCAGGGGAAGTTGTCTTCTTTAACATAATAAAAGGAGCGGCGGCGACTTTAAACGCATTTCTGACTCACGGGATTACGTACGGGAGCAGGACACAATGGACACGGCGCGAAGCTCCTAATACGGATGAGCCTCACTTTCCGAGAAATTCCACGTGTCCTCCTGCTATTCCTTATGCTCCCTCCCGAGCTCCTCTTTTCTCCCTTCTCTTCCGTCGCTCCTTCCTCTCACGCCTCCTCGCTCTCTCCGTCTTCATTATCTGGTCGAGATTCCCCCCTTCGATTTACGCGGGGAAAATCGAGGAGTTTTCTCCCGGGAGGAAAAGGAATGCGTCATGTTTGTAATTGATGCCCTTTTTTTTGACAGTTTGTCGTTATGCCCTTACACGGTTATTAACCTTTTATCTTGCATTATAGTCCATCAAACATCGCATACAGTGTAGTACGTTGGATAACGGTCACAATCTTTTCAGTAATCCTTGGCAGCTAAATGAAATATTTCAGATCAATTTTATGTGTCGATCCTCAGGTAAGTGGAAATAAGTTCTCTTCCCGATACCTACAGTGTTGCGATTCGTGCATCCGCTGACCTCGTTTTAGTCGTAAGAAATGGTTCTGAAATTAGTTTTATGACGAGGTTCTTTTTACCAAAAAGGGCTTCCTATGTGCTTAGATGATATCAAATCCAGTGTATAGTATGCAATATAACTATGCCCTTATAAAAAGTCTTAGGGTTTAACTGTTTTTCATTTTTCTCATTGATGATGTCAATTATAGCAGTTCAACATCAATTATGAAAAATATAATTTATTTATTAATGCAGATAGATCTTCCTCGACATATGATGGTACTGACTAATTGCCATAAAATATTTCCTTATTAATTCGGGATTCAGGATATTAAGCTGTAGTACGACGTGCGACACAGAAAATAGTGTGAGCAGTCAGGACAGATTTTCGAAGAAGTAAAGAATATTTCCGAAATGTCACCGCGGCTCTAAGAAAATTAAGTAATTTTTTCGCATACCTCTTGCAAAGTTAGTAACCATTTAATGCTTGTATGTACATATTGAGTATGGCAATGCATTTAAATACATGCATCAAGAAATTAAGACTTACAATGAGATGTAAAATTACTATTATCGGGGATATTTTAAAGGAGGTGATGCATACTCAAAGAAGTGACAGATAAGGTTCTTCCCCACACTATTTATTTGAATAAATGCGACCGATTTCACCTTAATGCCAGAATGACCGGGGACAGAAGATGTTATATTAAGGTGAAACCGTTCGCATTGGTTAGTTTTACATACTTATGGTCTGTATCCTTTTTCGTTTGTGTATAGCTATTATGCAGGGTAATATAATGAAGTACATGAAGATATATAATGTCATCATGAGAAATATATAAAATTAAAAAAGCAAACTCGAATTGAAATATGAAATTACCGTTTCATTTCCATTTTGCATTTCTCATTTCCGACGAATTGATGAGCATTTACATGTATTGGTGACGATAGGTGAGACTGGTAATTTAAATTCCAATAGAGGAATTTTTTCTGAAAGATATTTCCATCAATAATCACAATTATTATCATATTCCTGCCCTTTGATATGCAGGAAAAGTACTAGTAAAGTATGTTTTTGTACTTGAACATTATACTCGAACTCTATTTTTTTGCCAAGGGCTTTATTCATATGTGTTTTCTGCGGTTGACTTCCTATAAGTAAAAAAAGGAATTGATTCTGACAGCACTATTTATTTTGCATTGCGATCTAAGTGTAAATTGAATGTTAAGACGCTAATTAGGCCGAATCATAGCAAATGCAACACTTACGTATGTGAGCGATTAGCGGCTATCGGATATTGATAATTTTTTTCTTAATTTTTAGTGTGAGTACATTATTACACGTTTATTCATATTATTTTTGTGACTTGACGAATTGATATATTTATGCATATTGGAATAAGAAGGCATATTCTAAATCGGGAAGCAACAAAATCAATCAATCATTGAACGACAGAGGTCATCATCCAAAAGTAGTTTCTCTCCTGATTCAAAGGCGTAGAAAAAGTATATAAATCTTACTTTGAAAATGCATAGTTTCTATTTCACTCAAGTTCATCCGTTTCGAGGAAAATCTGGTGGCAAGGAAAGTGGCCATAGGTGACAAAATCTTGAAACTGGGTGATTAGTAAGTCCTTTCCAATTATATATAGAATTGAATTTCATTTAACTCACCTTCTGGTTCAAATAGCCCTCCAATTCGAGATCACCATCGATCCTTTCGAGAGAACCGCATTATCACAAGATTAATGGAAGTATTAATAATTAGGTAAGCGTGCATAAATTCATTTCATAATTAGTTCACTGCAACTTGCGCTCTCTTATCCCATAATCAATCCGCAACTATAATTAGGCCCGGCGAGCACATCTTCTAAAGAGGAATAATACGTAACCTGTGGTGAATGGAATGAAAGAATCGGCGGTTGTGCTCTCAATGATGGGTCGAAATGAATAGTTGTATTCAAAGCGCTGGACTTCCCATTCATTTTCATGTCTTAACCGCTCGCAGTCGGACGCGAAGCCAATTTCATTCGTACGCTCTCTCACCTTCACCCAGCGACGGTTTCCATTTTTTGTAAATAATCCGGTAGAACTTCAAGCGAGGCTTCTGCTGGAAAATTAATGGTTCTCGAAAGATTTTTTCCTGAAGAATTTTAATTGCCAACCACTACCTATCGTTGGTTTTTTTATCTGCAGATGACTATAAATAAAAACTTTGGAGCAAAATTTATCGCTCGCCATTCTGCATTCTATGATGTTATATGTTTCCGTTAGCTGCAAAATGCACTTTTGATTAATCGTTTTTGTGGTTATTTTTAGGGGATTATTTTTTCCTTAATCATTTGGCATATTAAACTTATTTGTAAAGCTATGTGCTTGGAAACTCGTGACATAATACTCATTTAACTGAACTAAGAAATTCAGCATTGCTTTCCTTAAGTAGAGATGATTAAGTTCCTTTAATAACTAATGGTTACTTAATACTTTTATAGTTGTGGCAAAATCAGTAACTTTAATAATCAGTTTGCGAGTCTTTTTTAACGCAATTAGTGATGATAATAGAGTGATAAATAAAACTTGGCACTGCTTGGTTGCGTTCATTCAGACTGAATTATATCGACAAAAATAATCACACATATTAAATAGTGGCACGGTAACCCAAAAATTTCTTTTTGTGTTTATTCATTGTCAGTAATTCCCAAGCGCGTTAGTATAAATGCGCTTCACAGATCAGATTGCAAGTCAGCTAAAAGGGTACCTCATACTTCTGTAAAACAAATGTTTTATGAAGCTTTTATGAAGCCGTTAGGATGAATCGATGTGTGAAACAAATAAGATTTGCAGATTATATAAAATTAAATATTAACTTCACTTGGAGGATTGTGGAATATTTATAACGTATCCTTTAAAGTAGGAGCATATTGGGAAAGTGCTTGGTAGGAAATTGGTGGAGGAAAGTGGTGGTGGGTGGAAAGTCTAGTGACCAAAAAGTGAAGGGCTCGTGGTAAATCATTTCTCATAAACACCGTATCGTGTATGCCGCGAGCATAAACTAAACGGTAATGAGTCATCAAACGCAAATACCTATTAGGCTTGTTCATTTCGTAATAAAACTTCATTGAGGGAACACAAAAGGTTCAACGTTATTGGAATATGTAGTTTGCCCCGTCTGGAAACAGGATAAAGCAAGGCTAGATTATCACAATTCCAAAGACATCGCTCAAGCAAGGTATCAGATGCAAGATCGTCCAAACCGCGCATTACATCGAACAAGCCGGACAGCAATGACAAAATGTGGGAAATCGACCGCCGAACAGACAGTTGCAGGGAACAATTTAGCTCCTCCTATCGCCCCTGACGAACTATCACAAGGAAAAACATACTTTTATGTTATAAAACTTATCACCCTTTCACACAACTTTATTTTTCTCATTTTTCAGAGCTACCGCTCCAACGATCCCCATGAGAATGTCATATACGTACTCTTATAAAGATTCTCCGTGGATGTTACTTTGTGGAATTACTCGATTGGCAGAAAAATATTCTGAGAAGATAGTAAAATACATGTGGCTCAGAAACGGTTCTTATTATCACGATTTAATCTCTTATTGTATTTGTTCATACGATGTTAGAAATCAAATAAAGAGGTTATCCTTGAAGGTCGTCAGAAGCCTGACTTCAGCATACGATAATTGAATTCATCTCGTCAATGTGAAACGCATCGATAGATTATTTATCGAGGAAACATTTTAGTTACGTTCTATGGCCTAATTGTTAAAAGGATTTTGAGCGACCGCAGAAGGCATTGGATTAAGATTTGAAGATATCAGAAAACAACTGTTCGGGTTTGTATAAAAACCACTGCGAAAGAGGAAAGAAAGTGGCAGTCTACTTAGTACTCACGCATTTCAAATTAAATATCAGTAGAGAATTAATCCAAATTTATAAGAAAGATGTAGTAATTCTAGGAATGTCGGTAATTTGATTACATTTTCTGCCTAACCAATTGGCTTGGTCATTGTAAGATATCTCAGATTACTCATCCCTTAAGTGATTGCAATTGCATTAATTTACGTAGTACTTTGCTAATATGAAAGAATTTTATAAGCATTGAAATGATTGAATATATTTAAGAAATTTTATTACTGTGCATCCTTAAGTTGTACGACTTAGCAACAGGTAAATATGATCTGAAAGCATTCCAGTTTTACTGAGCGAAGATCATTTGAAACTTATGCAACTTTTATGAGCTAAGCTATTTCTTTTGTTCAAATTATTAAACCGTATTAAATAGTGAGTTGTAATTCTCCCCTATTTTTCCGTTTTGGTAAGTTCTTCAATTCCAAATGTGCCGAAAATCTTATATAATTTACCATGAGCGTAGAAACTGAGTAAATTTAATGCGATTATTCGTATACATATTATACGAAGCATCAAGTGTGGCTTAAGTGAATACGTTCATAATATTTTGTAAATAATCCGTATTAGCTACGAGTAGGTTAGATAAATAATATTCTCATTTTCAATTAAATAAAAAACAAGTTCGTATGAAATTTCCATCCTTTTTCGACAGACTTAATTGATATTCCGTCGAATATAATTACTAAGTTTTTTTTGTTAAATGAGACTGCAAATATTTTCTACAGCAGACTCTCATAATCAGGCAATCTTTAATAGCTGTTAAAATGTAAATACAACCCTGTTTTTGCAAATAATTGAACTTCATCGATATTTCTCTCTTTTTATAAAGCGCCACTGAAATTCATGAATCGTACCCAAAATGTGTGACCTCTTTGGGTTCCCGGAGGGCCAAGCTCTGGCACACCTCGTCTCAGGCGGAAAAAACTGTGAAACTAAAGAGAACTATCGCGTGAATCGGAGAAATGCTCCGAGGGTCCCACTGCGGGGCTGCAGAGGGAAAGCAGAAGGCGGAGGAGGGAAGGAGGGAAGGGGAGAGCGATGTGAAATGGTAAGAGTCGAGCGGGTGGAGGTACCGGAGAGTGTGAGGATGGTGCGCCGGCGAAAGAGGAGTTTTGTTTGTTGGGTGCAGCAGGTGAATCTGGATTCGGTCCAGCGCGGAAAAACGAGGGAATGGTGAGTCGGGTGGAAAGGCTTGGAAGGCGGGAGAGGGGGGGTGACGGGCCCCACGGAGGGGAGCGTGGTTGATGGCGAAAGAGCCGATGAAAAAGAGCCGCAGAGGGTATTGGCGCCGTACCGGGACGTCTACCTCGTCTACTGGGGAGGCGAGAGTGTTTTAAACTCAGGTGCAGCAGCGTTTTATCCGCAGAGCTGCGATTATACTAGACGACTGAGACTCCGCTCAATTTTTGCGCAATAATTATTGTTGACCTGATTGATTCTGCGGGTAGGATAGTGCACATTTAGCAATTAATTGCTCGTAATTTAGCATAGCATTTCATTTTTCAGTAAAATCTTATAAACACTTTTCAAAGTGTTTTTACAAACATTTGATTGATTTCATCTGAATATTTGCAATCTCTTGTGTTTGACTTTACCAATTAGTTCAAGCTAGAAAATCAAATTTTCGCAATATAATTTGCTATATTTTGGAATTAAGACATTTCGTTGGTGCACACACAAACATTTTAATGGAGTCATCCATTAATATGCATTTCAACGCAAAAATTTCAGAATTTAAAATCATCCCGGTCAAGACGAAAGATTTTCACACTCTGAAATTTTTGCATTTATATGCTGTATTTGATCCTTGACGGGCATGAAAAGTTGTAACGCATGCTTACGATAATGCAAAATGAGTACATCTAATGACCCAATTGTACGAGTATTGCATTTTTAATGTTACTGGCAACAATAAGTACAGCATATTTTTATAATTGAATATAATTGCAAAAAATCTAAAGGCCATTAAGAAAAGGTAAATTTTCCTTGTACATTCAACTCGGAAAGGTAAATGACTAAAAATTCAAAACATGCGTACTTCTTTAACAATGGTTTACTTTGGGTTCGACAAACGTTTTTGTAAATCGAGAGTGTTATATGGTTGTTATTACTTTGTCATAAATAAAGAAATTTGGCCGCCGGCCATTCATTTGCGAAATGTATTACTTGACACCAAAATTTGAATTAACTTTCTGGACTTTTGTAGAGCGCAAAGTTGAATTAAAATATTATAAGTTGTTTCATGCTGCTTATCAGAGCATTCTTAAATAGCTCAATATAATTGAGATCAATGACCATTACTGCAGTATATATTATTGACGTCAGGGCCCTTTTGGACATAGCGCATTGTAAATTTAGACGTATATGGTCCAAAATTCTTTTATTCTATCTCAGTGGGTTTTCTTGCTTTCTTTCAACGAAGTTGCTGTGGTCTTCTTGTGTTTTTCCAGCTGGTGAGCCTTCCAATCCCTGTATCCCTGTAGCCCAACGCTCTGCCTACTGGACCACCGCGACCCTATGTATATGGATATATAGGGTCGCGGTGGTCCAGTAGGCAGAGCATATATATATATATATATATATATATATATATATTCAAACTTGAAAATCCCGCCATACGGCGCACAAATATTCATTCAAACAGAAATAGGTATAAGGAAAGGGTATCCCATATGTCCTGTTTTCGCCTTTTATGTGTTTTCCTATACCCTTTCCTTATACCTATTTCTGTTTGAATTAATATATATATATATATATATAACATTTGGACGGCACAATAGAACACAGATAAAACAGATAACACGTAAAAGGACACTCACACTGTAGATGATTTAAGCTTTCGGCCTACTCCGAGGCCTTCTTCAGGTCAGACTGAATATATACTATATATATATATATATATATTCAGTCTGACCTTATTATAGTTATATATATATATATATATATATATATATATATATATATATATATAACATTTGGACGGCACAATATAACACAGAATAAAATAGATAACACGTAAAAGGACACTCACACTGTAGATGATTTGAGCTTTAGGCCTACTCCGAGGCCTCGGAGTAGGCCGAAAGCTTAAATCATCTACAGTGTGAGTGTCCTTTTACGTGTTATCTGTTTTATTTTGTGTTATATTGTGCCGTCCAAAAGTTATATTGCTCTCGTGAGTACTTTCTTGAAAAACCCACGAACGTGCACAAGAATGTAAATTCACTAACTGGTCGACACAAATACAAAAAACGAATTAGGAGCAGAGTCCTGTTCCTAATTCCTCTTGAGAAAGATGGTTACACCACCGAAAATTCGAGAACTAGTGAGTCCCTCTTTTATATGTTTTAGTTTCTGTGTTTGTGACGACTAGTAAACTAGTAGACTAGTAGACTAGTGTAAGTGTCCTTCTTTTATGTTTCTATGTGTGTAGTGTTTTTTGTGTTAGTGTTTGTGTGTTAGTGCGTCGCCGGAGAGCGTCTTTTCCAAGTTTATATATATATATATATATATATATATATATATATATATATATATATATAAAACCATCAACACAGTAATCAACCCGAATGGCGGTTTAGTAGGTGATGGTACAGCTCACCCATGTACCAAGCCCGACGGCGTGTGAATATTCACACATCAGGGTAGGGGGGCCAGTTCCTTTCCCTGTGCCGGTTATGGTTTCCCAGAAAGATCTGGTACCCGAAAAATCAACTAGCTTGGGTGGAGCTGCAGGTGCCCAGAGTGCCTTGCCCGGGAATCGAACCCGGGACCCTCCGGTCAGTAGTCCAACGCTCTACCCACTGGACCTCCGCGACTAAAATCGGTTAGGTTTGCTGATGACCAAGCATTAGTTGCTCAGTCAGCCAAGGGGTTGCAAGCATTGTTGAGTGAATTGGAGTTTCAGTGCGATAGATATGGGATGAGAATCAATATTAATAAAACAAAGGTTATGCGATTTTCCAGGAAGAAAAAGGCTAAGCTAAACATTAAAATAGGAGGGAAAAAATAGAGCAGGTAGAACATTTTACATATCTCGGAAGTGTTTTGAACCAATATGGTCAAAGTAGTAGGGACGTAAGAAGAAGAATTGCGCTAGGCAAGGAGGCTTTCTCAAGGAGGTAGTTGATGACGGGGACTTTGAGCAGGGAGGTTAAGACAAGACTCGTAAAAACTCTGATATGGAGCGTAGCTATAAACGGCGCGGAAACGTGGTCGCTGAAGCAGGAGGATAGACGTAGATTGGAGGCTTTTGGAATGTGGGTGTGGAGAAGGATGGAGAAGGTGAAATGGACCGAAAGTAAAACAAATGAGGAAGTACTGGAGATGGTAGTTGAGGAGAGGGGTTCGTTGAGAGAAATCCTATGGAGGCAGGAAAAATGGAGGAAACGTGTATTTAGGGTTAGCAGAATGGTGAAGAAGGTAATAGAGGGGAGAGTGTTAGGAAAACGAGGAAAGGGTAGAAACAGGACAGGGGTGTTGGACGGGATGAAGGAAGGAAAGAAGTACACAGAGATGAAGAGGGACCTAATGAAGATTAGGATGCTGGATTGGGTTTTGTTTGGAGTAACAAAATATTTGTTGATAGATGTGTCCATTTAAAAACCTACATTAACCGGTATATTACCTAATATATATATATATATATATATATATATATATATATATATATATATATATATATATATATGTATACACACACATTCAAACAGGAAAAACCGCCATATGGCGATTATCTACTCAATAACAGGGACATAGATATAAGAAAAGGAAATAGGAACACAAGTAAAAAACGAACGCAGGAGAGGTGGGGAACGCGGATTCGAGCAGGTCACAAGTACAGAAGTATTTCCTTGGCCGGGACTTGAACCACGGATCTTTAAACTTTCGCTGCGATATTTCGGAGTGCCAGAGCATCAGCCCGGCAAGTTGAATGATCTTGGGCCTTTTGGGTGATTACAATTCCAATTACAATTTCACAATTCAACCAACTTCTTCGAGTATGTGTTCGACGAATAATAGGAAATGCCAGGGTGACGATGGCGGCGTAGTCGATACGTGAAATATTTTATGAGCGTCCTTTTCATTTATCTATTAATAGTGTCGACAATAAGCATTTTATGTATGCATATGTCTATAAATAAATAAATATATATATATATATATATATATATATATACTAGTATATTCAAACTTGAAAATCCCGGCATACGGCGCACAAATATTCATTCAAACAGAAATAGGTATAAGGAAAGGGGATAGGAAAACACATAAAAGGCGAACACAGGACATGTGGGGAAGGCGGTTTTTGAGCAGATCACGAAAGTAAAAATATTTTTATAATATATTATAAATACATATCCCGGATAAGGAAATATTTTTACTTTCGTGATCTGCTCAAAAACCGCCTTCCCCACATGTCCTGTGTTCGCCTTTTATGTGTTTTCCTATCCCCTTTCCTTATACCTATTTCTGTTTGAATGTATGTATATATATATATATATATATATATATATATATATATATATATATATATATATAACATTGCATTTAACGTTGGGCAGCACAATAGAACACAATAAGTAAAATAGATAGCACGTAAATGGACACTCTCATTTTAGAAAGTTTGAACTTTCGGCCCTCTCCTGGGTCCTTTTCACAAAAAAACCCAAGAGAGGCTCGTTTGGAAGAACTTTCGGGAAAGGCCCCGGAGAGGGCCGAAAGTTCAAACTTTCTAACATGTGAGTGTCCATTCCACGTGTTATCTATTTTATTTTTTGTATTCTTTTGTGCGGCCCAAACGTTTAATGCAATGTTGTATACATATGCAAACAAACACAGTAATCAACTCGAAGGTCGGTTTAGTAGGTGATGGTAGAGCTCACCCATGTACCAAGCCCGACGGCGTGTGAATATTCACACATCAGGGTAGGGGGGCCAGTTCCTTTCCCTGTGCCGGTTATGGTTTCCCAGAAAGATCTGGTACCCGAAAAATCAACTAGCTTGGGTGGAGCTGCAGGTGCCCAAAGTGCCTTGCCCGGGAATCGAACCCGGGACCCTCCGGTCAGTAGTCCAACGCTCTACCCACTAGACCACCGCGACCCGCATATATGCATACATATAATGCTTATTGTCGACACTATTAATAGATAAATGAAAAGGACGCTCACAAAATATTTTACGTATCGACTACGCCGCCATCGTCGCCCTGGCATGTCCTATTATTCGTCGAACACAGAACAATACAGACACGAAGAAGTTAGTTGAATTGTGAAATTGTTATTGCACTGATGGCAAATTTCTCATCCTGGATTGTCAAGATTAAAGACTCTTAGCGGCCGTAAGATATGGAATAACCAATTTGCCGTGGTTTTTGGCTAATCTTGCAAGAGGAAACGAAAAACAATCGAATCCCACAGATGGACGGGATGCTTTATTGAGAAAGGTTAACCTTTTTATTGCTTATCGTTTTTGGCTTCTCATTATTGTCAGATTCTTCTTTTAAACTTTAAGTCTTTCATTTTGCTACCTAAATAAGCTTCTAAAGCACCAGACGTCGAAAAAGATGACTGGGCGTGTTAAGAACGCTGAGGATGATCAGCGGTCAGAGAGCGGGTGTTTCCAACTTCTGGTGCCTCGTACTCTGTCTTCTTTAGAGGCTTACGGTTGATTTAAAGTCTTCTCACTGCAATAGCTCGGAGGAGCAATCGCAGAATGAGAATACGGAATGGATATTATCAGCCGAGAATGTAAGCAATGTGAGGCCACTCGCTTAACGATTCCAAAAAAGGATACTTCCAAGATGAGAAATATAATTTTTTTTCAGGAGGATTAGATAAAAGCTCCTCACTCGCGCAGGTCTTACATACGACCATTTTGAGTTAAGAGATGTACGACGTATCGCTGTTCAGGGGATGATGTGAGAATCGTGATCTTCCGCCAACTTCTTTTAGAGCCTCTATTTTCAGCAAGAACAGTCAACAGCGAATGAGCTTCCTAATGCAATAATAAATTAACACCTGACACACCTGAATCTTTACAGAAGCTGAAATTACTTTTTTGTGTGCGCATCAAGATCGTTAAAATAATGAAGTTGCGTTAATAACATTGCAAAAAGGAATAATATATTTTCGGGTTCCGTTTATGGGGTATGTTTCAATTCCTGCTCTGAATTAAGCCACGCAGGCTTATACAAAGGACAATACAGCATTCTCTGGATTTTGTGTCACTACCATATGTTGACCCAATGACAGACTTTCTTCGATCTTATTTCCGGACTTTGAACTTTCCGGTGGTCTATTGGCTCCATTCTCCTACCAATTACTCTAGCTGTTGCGAATTTACATTGTACTCGTTAGAATTGCTTCATAAGGGAATTGATATGATACCTTAAAACATCAATTTCAGCGTTATGATAAAGTATCAATTACATAGTTATATTAAAATATCAACATCCTTCAATGAAATCAATCCCGATTTAAAAAGATAATGCGATCTCGTGTAATAACTATTATAATTATTTTAGGTACACGTATCTTTCATGACACCGTCGTAGCATATTATATTTATTTTTGAACTTAATTTGCATGTCTTGTCCCAGACCATGGACTTTCATAGGATGTGTACCCATAAACCATTACGCTCAAGGAGACGACTGTCCATAAGTAGACTACGAAATATATACACACTAAGATGTTTGCATCGTCTTTTTTCGGTGTTGAGTTCATTAATAATACATCAATATTACATATACATCATTCCGTTCCTTTCCTGGGTGGAAAAAAAACAAAAAAATCTTAATTTAGATTTTACCTAGAAACTGAATATATTTTTTCTTATTTCTTCCGTAATACTCCATCCTACCATTCTTTTTCCCCTCTTTCTCATTCATGCATTTTTCATCATTGTTCTTCGGCCTCTGAGGCTAAAATATTCTGTCTTTAGAGTCTCATAGTCCACCATATGGGAGAACGTGATAACACCTACTCACTCCAAACGTACTCCAAACTCAGTTAATCTTTAAGCCTCCAGAGACCAGATATGTAGAAAGAAGTGTTTATTCTCTCTTGCTGATACCATATTTGTGTGTCATATTTAGGAAATGATATTTCACTAGTTTATTATAATTTGGGATTTTTTAAACATTTGTTTTATGACATTTCTCCATATCATAACACATAAACATCTAGTCTAATTTGTCCGTGAACGGTCTAGATCTCCTACTTATTTAATTTAAACAGTATTTCTATATGTGGTAAACCAATATCTACTCGCGAAATAGAATTTTATTCTGTGTTAGCGTTTTGCTGTCATCACGGGTAAATCACAGGTTCATTAAAATTTGTAAAAGGACCACAATTTTTTGTTGCAAAACGATACATTTAAATTCAATGTCTAGTTTTAACTATTTAAAATTTTTGCGGCTTGATAAATGTGAGGGAACTTTTAGAGGGATAGATGACGCAACCCAGCAGCTTCCGAGAGTTTCGGGGCTTCAACTCAACGAGGTTTGGCGTTATAAAATGTTCCTCAGATTTTCTGTAAATGACACGCACAGGTACCCGACCTCCATACGTCTCTGTTTTTTAAATCAATAATGAGCTTCGCTTTATCAAAGATTGTCCGTGTAAGAAGAGAACCCAAAGCCATAAAATACTGGAATGTTGGACGCAGGCGATAAAAACTTAATTGGCTTCACTTGGGAACAAAAATTATATCCCGCTCGACGCTGACTCCCGCGACAAAGGCATGGAGAGAATCGCGTTCTCTCTCCGCGTGTCCGCTTTCCGTGGAGTTCATCGGCAGCCGTGCTGTGCTCTCACGGCAGGGGGATGGTGCAGCTCACGGAGCGAAGAGCAGGGAGACTAAGGGGGGGGAGATTGGTTGGAAAAGTGGAGGGGTGCGGCGGGAGACTATATAGTGCGTTGGATGAGGCGGAGATTTCGGGGGGGGGGAGGGAGGGGAAGGTAGGTGGGCAGTGGGAGGAGGCGCGGGATTACTCGTCCGGCCGTGTGAGGGTGGGATCGGGAGTGAGCGAGCGAGAGAGGGAAAGGGGGGAGGAGCAAGAGAGAGATAGAAGCGTGTAGGGCAGGACGCTAAATTTCCCAGAATGGAGCACACTACTCACGGCGCGACGGACTGGAGTTGCTCAAGGGTCTTCCACCTCGCTCTTCCCTTTTTCCTCTCCGCACTCCCCTCTTCTATTTCCCTCCCTATCCACTATCGTCACTTCCTCCAATGGCTGCCATTCTCACTGTTGCTTCTAGGGTCTATGGCAAAATATCACCACTCACACTGTGCCACAGTGTGTGTTATTGATCATAATTTTTAAGTGCAATTTACCCTTTTAAGGTTTATCATAGTCTTTCCCCATCCCTATTATCCACTTCGCATTACTAATACTTCCTTATGCTGGGTGAGTCTGAATGTGCTCTCAGATTTTACGGGTAAACTGTAAAAAAACAACTAAGATAATTTTAAAAAGTTTTCATTTATGAAAATTGCATTTAATGCAATTTTTTCCATTAGGTTTTGATAATTATTTCATCCAGATGATGCATTGGTGAGCGATGCACATGTTGAGTCGTTCAAAAACGTTTTTGAAAATATTCTCAGCATAACTTGTGTTATACAAACGATGAAATCTGTAATTGGCTCCTTAAGATCTTCCAAGGTCCTTTGTCGACCTTTTGAAACATCTGCTTTGAGATATCCCCAAAGAAAAAAATCACATGGGTTCAAATCCGGAGATCGAGGGGGCCATGGACAACATCCCCTCGCAAGGAGATCAGGCGGCCGTGTAATTGCTCTTGCGGGATTTTGCGTGAACGACGGGCGGTATGAGCCGTGGAGCCATCCTGTAGAAACCAAAAGGCTTCTGTACCACATTCCTCACCATGCTCTTCCATGTTGAGGAGTAAAAAATTCTCCAGCATCTAATAATAGCGCACAAAGTTCACAGTAACAGTTGAAACTCGAGATTCAAAAAAGTAAGGCCCAATAATTCCTATGGAGGACACAGAGAACTCAACTGTCACTTTGGGGCTATGAAGAGGTCTTGGGTGAAGTTCGCGAGGTTTGTCAGTCTCCCAATAACGAAAATTTTACTTGTTTACTGAGCTGGAGAGCAGGTAAAAATACGCTTAATCGCCAGACTACAGCGCCCTCTGCGTCGCCACCACACTATCATTGTTCTTAAAAAACGTTTTTACGACAAAACCTCAATGCTTACTTGACCACTGAATAGTAGCAACTAAAAATTGTGTCATTTTCTCCAGTTAACTCCATTACTTCCACTCCGCTAATTTATCTACGTGCTCTTCAGTAATGTTTTAAAACTAGGGAGGCTGTTCTGACTCACCCAGTACTTACACTGCCTTACATTGTTCCCATCTTCATTTCGTCGTAACTTTCACTTGACTTCTTGTTGTCCAGCTAGTCGATTCTCTTCCTTCGAATTCGTTTCCTTAATGTTCTCTCTCATTTTAAGGACTTCTAAATCCTACTACCTTTCATTATTTCCTCCTCATACATTTTCCGTCATCTTAGGATTTCGCCTAAAAACTTTTACTCCTCTTCTACTATATTTGAAACCACATAGTTTCTTTCTATGTTTATTTTCTTTCCTCAGTTCCCACATTTCATTGGCTTGCAAATCGCGTCCATCCTCTTGCTTCGAAGGTGACGTTTTAGGATCCATATAGGCCCCTCGCCAAAGTCTTAACTTATTTTTTCTGTAGATTCTCACTTAGCGTATTAGGTATCAATTCCTTTTCCTGTGCCAATGCTGCTTTCTCCACCACAATTGTTCTCCTAATATTCCCACCACTATGGCCATTTTCCTCCAAAATACTATCGCAGATAGGCATGTAACTCGTACTAATTGTATTGCTAGTTTTCAAGAACGGAGGGCGTTACAAATGTCCGCGGGTGGCTTTCTTGGGTTTGTATTCTATTCTGATTGACAGGAGATGGTATCATTCTGGTCTCTTGGAATATGCTACATTAAAGGAAGCACTCTCTCCGGTGTTTCATCGGAGTGACTTGTCGCCGCAGGAGTTTGTCCGTCCCTTTTGTTTTCACCCCCGACAGCAGCGACGCGGCCCCTCTCCTTTCCCCGCTCCCCTTCCACTCTCCGAGGAATCAGTTCCGCACCGCGCAATCGCTCCTCCCTCTCCAGCTAAGGGGTGCCTTTGCAGGTGCGGAGTGTCAGCTATGGCCTAAAGGGGATGTCGGAAAGCTCTTAGAGTGCATTCTCAGATGCTCGCAAGGACTACGGACAAAGTGAAGTTTATCGTTCCTTTGCCAGGCGTGCGTCTGAAAATATGTGTCCGTTTGAAGCTCGACTGGAATCTAGGTTAAATAATTTCAGTGAGTCTTTCACCTTTGTTGTGACTGTTTTGAAATGCTTAAGGTTTTAATGAGATATTACTTTATGGCAACACTCTTTCAAATAATTTCTCTGATCTCTTTTGGCATGGAAAATGGAGTATTTCCCAGTCCGAGTTGTAGTCGGAAGTATAACAGTTATTAAGTGTAGGTAGGTATAGGTTAAATAACTTCAAGAGTAAGGCTAGAACTCTCGCAGAAATATAGCAATTAGTATTTAAAATAGTTTTATAATTAGTATTTATAATGATAGTATTAAATATAAGTCTATCGTTTCGTCTCCGGAATTCCTTAGTTATTCACAAACTATTAATTGTGAATCGAAAATGAGGCAAAATATAGGATTTGGTTTTCACAAATGACATAATAGTCAGGCTAATAAGAAGTTTATCAATTCAAATATGATATGCACAAAATTAGAATTTTTAAAGGAAGACAATGGACTACTTCATGCTCATTCATTCTTGATTTTGTACCACTGCCTTAATCCACATTCTTCTTCTCATTTCTAATCTTTTTTCCTCTTCCTTCTCCCTTGGAAGCTGTTTTTGGGTTTTTGATTGATACTAGATCCATATGTGTGTCAAACATCTAATAATGCGGAATTCTATGAGGTAAAATTAGTGTGATAGTTTGAATGTTTTAGTTTATAGTACTTTTATCGTTGTACATTTATTAATAACTTGAAAGTTCTAGGATTATCAATAGATGTTGCGAGTACAATATTGAAAATCAACACTTCCTTTGAACCGAGAAAAGGGAATTTCAATTTTTTATATTCGCAATGCTTGGTCGTTTCAAGTGCATTAAGAGAAGATAGAAAATCCAACATTTATAATATTTACATATGTGAGTAATTGTAATACATCATACGATAAAATATGCTATACACTAACGAAAGACTCAATTTTCTTCCCTCCGTGAAAATTGTGATTGTACCACCGAAACATTCAAAAACCAAAATTGTGAGTAGTGTCCTTTTTTGATGTGTTTTGTGCTATTTTCACGCTTTTGACGATAATTCATATAATTTGTACATTCTATTATTTAAAATCAGAGTTGAAATGAGTGGATTCATTAAAAATTGTTTTCAGCGTTTTAATGGATAAAATGTGGTTGCAACCAAATGCATTCGGTTTCTATTTTAATCTCACACGAACAGAAGAGGCAATCATGAATATTATCTGATCATTTTATGTAGTTACTTAATAGAGATTCAATTAAAATGAAGATTGAGCGCAATTAAAGTAGCGCTATAATGTTTTATAAAAGCATTTACCAATTAATATCTTTGAGAAAGTAATTTGAATATGATAGGCTTAGAAAAAAACTCCTTGGAAAATGTTTGACACCCTAAAATAATGAAATTCCCCCCTCCCTCTCGTACTTTTTTGAAATATGCCCAATTACATACCTTGAATAAATGATCTACATGAACTACATACCTCCTGTAAATCGCACGGCTGCTTTCGGATTGTTCTACACACGAATTCATTTGAATTTCCAGTAGGTGTCCGGGGAGGAGGGGTGAATCGTTGCTCTACAGGATAAAACAATGAGCACGCAAATGATTCTCTCGGTGTAGGCGACTGCAGTGGCGCCGAGGATTTAGTGGCCGCTCGGCAAAATCGAGTTCCTCACCCGGGGAGCGGAAATCAGATATCCCGCCAACTGGTTTTGCAATGCCTTCCGGGGACCAAAACCCTCATTTTTGATCCTGCTCCAAAATGTCCGTGCAAATAACAGTGCGCCCCGGATAATTTTGCTATTGAGGCCCACATGAGGGTAATTACCTATACGGTAGGAGGGAATGGCGTTGGAATGGACTTCGTGTTGGCCGACCGCACTCGTGACTCCAGGACAAGGAAGAAATTACGGGTGCGGTCGCCGCAGTCCCCCGGAGACCGCGGATTCAGTACCCGTGGGGGTCGATTTTCGACGTGTGGGGTGCTCTGCCCCGCCCGAACACGGGGCGGGCGGGCGTGATTGCTGAAGAGCCATGCGAAGCAAAACATTGAACCAGGGTTAAGGGAACGGTCGAACGAAAAGCGAAGGCTGATGGTGGTCAAAGGGACTTCTCTTGATTGGTGTGAATGTTTACTTGCTGCCTCAAGGTGGCTTTTTAATCGTAGAAGGGTTGGTGGTTCAAATGAAAGGCGTCGGGATGGAAAATAATCATAAAATGTACAAATTGTCCTTTTGAAACAAGAAAGTATTTTTAAAACCAGATCATGTAAACAGATTTTATGAAACGTACAGGACACACAATATTATAATTTATAAAGGAAATCATGTATGAACAGGCAAACGCAGATTCGAGAAGTTTGGGAAAAAGACACAAAGATTTCTGTTTAGATAAATGTCATCCAAAAGTAACTTCCACGCCAGTAATAATGAAAGATTTATCTAAATGATGTTATAAATGTAGAACTTCTGTTCACTACTCACAAAAGCTAGAACGTCAGACCATTTTTTTCATTTTGGAGCACCGTCTGCCTCTCCAAAGGTCGCGGTATCGAGTCCCGGCTCAGGTATTGGTGTTGTGAATTCTAGTGGTTTGGCTCTTGGAACACCTTATGCTAATCCATGAGAGACTTTTCGGATTCTAGGAGTAGAAAATATGCGTCGAGATGTTAAAACAATTGGCTAAAGGCACCTAGTTTTCTGTTACTTCTGTGGGCCTGTAAAAAATGTAGAAATTTGTACCGTACAAAATCGATAATTTAAAAATTACTTTTTTATTACCCTGATTGAAATCACTTTCCTTTCTCCATTAGATGAAGAAAATGATTTTTTCCTTCAAATTCACAAGTTATGAATTGGATAAATTTTCATGTATAAATATGAATTACAAGTGAATAAGTCATTTGCATTTGAATTCTCATTTTAATTATACTATTTTTAATTTTACCAATTTCTAATGCTGATTTCTTCCTTTTCATTAATGCTTTCTAATTTCGAATGTAATACGACTGTCGTCACTAGCTATTACCAAACTATGACGTATAATATGCATATAATCGATTGAACTATAAAAACTCGTAGCTTCATTATAATGTGCATAAAACAAGCCGATATATCAGGCATGCAAATTACTATTCCGAGTATAATCACGATTTCTTGCAATTTCGGTTGATCAAATATTTATTGGAGGAGGTTGTTCATAAAATGATTTATCTAGTTAACTGTTTCAAGACCTCACTGGAAAATGCGACGCAGACTCTCGGAAACTAATGTTCACTGCATAATTCTGTCAATTTTTATTATGAAGGCTGGCGAGATGAATCTGAAATTTGCAAACTTAAGGAAAAATGAGAGAGGGTACACTTGCCTGTAATTTTTTACCACTGTTTTCCCAGTCAATTCGTGGAAGAACGAACCTAAATTTCTCTTTGATTCATTTTCTATTTTATTACAAGAATGGTCTTTTTCAATTGGAAAATGAAGGAATGCAGTATTTAAATCGTAATCTACAAATAAGGGAGGAATTAGTTTCATCAAATAAGTAATTTTTTTTCTTTAATGAAGGCTATATTTGCTAGTTATGAGAACAACTTGATATAAGCATATATGTCACCGCAATTCTCACGCTACGTTATTACAAGCCGTAAAGCGGTAGTAGGTTAAACGTAGTTTGGAGGTTTTTGCAAAGTGTATGTGTAGAAAAAAATGCACTGAAAAAGGAAATGAAAGAATTTTGGGAATTGAAAATTCTCGGAAGACATTAAAATCGACAGGAAAAAATGGCTGCATGAGATATTTAAAGGGAGTGGATTTTTTAAGACCATAAAAGACGAGTGAGCGAATGATAAGAAGATGTGGCATTTTTAACGAACTCAAGGGAGGTAAAAATAATAGAGTTGAAACATGGTTTATTGTGGTGAATGATGCTTGAGCGATTGTTTAATGTTAGGTTGGGTGTAGAAGCGTAGCAGTACTTTTTTCCTAAAGAAACCTTGACATTTTGATTTCTTTGGGCGGAACTTTTGGAATTCATCAAAATCTGTCTCCGGCAGGCTTACTAACGATCATGATGTAGCGTCATGGCGTTGAATTCCGGCGGTTAGAGCCCTTCTCACTGAGGGGACTAGATTTAGATTTTCCTCTGGACACTGCCAGCTTTTTGCAAGCTACGTGAAAGGTATCATATCTTCTTCCAAAACCGCAAATGGCTCTAGTAAAAGACCTAGCAAGCATAAAATGACTGTTGGATTTCACATTATTGGGTGTACGAGTGGTGCAAAGTGATTCTTTTGCTCATTTCTCAAAATAGTCTCCAGATTGCTTGCCGTAGCTTTAATATTGTTACATGCACATAAAGTTTAGAGGGGTTCGGGATGGAGCGGTGGCTAACGTACAAGCTTCCCCGTAGAGGGCCAGGGTTCAAATCCTGGAGTCAACAAATATTTTTCAAAGGTATCCCGATCCCTGCTTGAGGTGCTTTGTGGAGAGCATTGAAGGGGGAGTGACCACGACTTCCGTCGGATGGGACGTTAAACTGCGGACCACTTGGCGCCTTTCGAAAGAGTAGACGTGTTTCTCTCCACCGTTCCTCTGACATCCATCCCTAACGGTGCAAATAACCAAAGCTGTCGGCCGCCCCCCATAAAAACTACTACTACTGAAGTTTTGATTTAAGGCGCAGTAATAGATATTTAGTGGCATACTATTTCTACCATGACACAATTTTATCTCTTGCATTAGTTGTCAATTCAAATTTTGTAACTGAGTTCAAATGGCCATTAACAACGCCGAAATAAGGTTAATTTTGATTTATTTGCGCGAGATACTAATAATGCTGTTATTATTTTCATTGTAATGCATGTACAACGGATTCAAACTTAAATGGGGGTCCTTGGAGGAGCTATAGTATGGTAATTTTTAGCAATCTATAATAAGGCACTTGATGTCAAATAATTTCCTTTAATGAAAAATATAAACAGTTAAACCTGAATAACTAACATTTAAAGATGAAAGAAGCGCTCCGAAAAACGGCATCTTTCTTCCACTATATTCCTTTCTTCGGTGATCTTTCTTCAATAATTCCGGGTACCAACGTATACTAAGCGATTTATGAATCCAAGAAAGGTTATCTATTTTTAAACGAAACTTTCTTTGAAAGGTAGGCGTAGAACGTTGCCTTGAAAAATAGATACTTGAAGAAAGACCATTGATAAATATCACTTTCATTCGGATTATACGGATGTCTATATTACCAATTATAATGATTAAAGCCCTTCATCATGTAAAAATTTGGAGTTGTTATTAATACAAGAAGAAATACGAGTATTCATTGAACTGAAGAATCTCTCAATATTTGTTTACCTCTTTCCCTCTGACGTCACAATTTATATAACTACCCGTATTCAAAGTGATACTAGCACTTTCGCTGCGATTTTATCTGATTTTTCTTCAACGGTATTCATTGATTGGAAAGGCGTTGAAAAATTGAGCTATTTGCTATTGAATGGTATTTTCCTTTAGGTATAATTGCAATGATTGATATTCCGTTAAGAATTAAATTATGATCAAAAAACATCATGATACCAATGCAAAGGAATACCAAGAAAGCTCTTTGTCGATGATTTCGTTCTAGTGCTAAAGTGAGTAGATAATCACAGATGGTAGTTGCTAAATGTGCTCACACTATAGCATGCCCGAAGTAGAGGATGTTATTTCCGCATTGGCGATTAAATTCATAAATTAATTTTATAGGCTAATGACGATTAGTACTTAAGTATTTGATAATTGATTCAATGCTGTAGAGGTATAATATTTAAATGAAGTAAAAACAATTTTTTCGTTAGGATTTCATAAATCATCACTGTTTGACCAATTTATCGAGGTTGTCCGTTAACTGTGTTTTGTAACGCACTTAGGAAACGTTTATCAATATTTTTAAAAGAGTTAACCGTGACCAAAGGAGAACACTTCAGTTTAAGTATATTGCATTAAAAACGGTCTCTATGTTTTTATTTTTCGTAAAATGTTTACAGTTAGATCTCTTCGCTAAATGAATTCCTATGAGAAGCAGGTGTCTGGGACATTGAATAACTCTAGGGTTAAAGTTGCCAAGAGTTATCAAAACACATGTGTGTGTATTAACAAGTATATATACCAATTCTAACTGTTATAACGCTCTCGTGAGTGCCCGTATAGGCGTTCGGACGATGTGGAATTCAGGCGCACGCGCACACACACGTTCATTCTAAATTAAGTAGACCACCTGATGATGGATGATACCACAGATGAAAAAGAATTTCAAGGTACCGTTGACCATAAGGATCGTTAAGAAGTTATATCTGAATGACTAAAATAGGATGAGCGATTCATAGAATAGAAAATCTATTGGAATAACTTGTAAGATTTTTGCCAGAACAGCAGGATCTATTCATCCTCCCGGGTTCTAAACCAAGTTTTCACGTGAATGCTCGTTCCATACTTTGGTATATGGAATAATATTTTTAGCGTCATATTTAAATCAAATCACCAAACTAGAAGGATTGAGCGAACGCGAAAGCAAGGATTTTAAGTATTCATGAGTTATATAGAGGATTTGATATTAAAATTCCATTAATTGGCAACTTGTTCTATATTCCATTTTGCCAAAGCAGGCATATTTCAACCTCTTCATCACATTTCTACGGTCTAAGGAACGCAACTGACGGCTATATACACCAACGGTGAACTAATATTTCCTCACGGTTTCAGAGCTAGCAGGCTGAATTATCTTAAAGATGGAGGCGCCAATTTAGCTGCAGCAATACCGGAGATGGAAAATTTTGTTTTCCGCCAGATGAATAAATCACCTCCTATGCAAAATCCCTCGTTAAGGCGGCGGAGGTCTCATCCCAACCCACTTAAGAGCCTGAGAACTCGATATGACTTTATACGCGCCTCATTTAATCCGCAATCACCTCAGCTTAGCCGGCCGACAAGACAGGACTGCTCCTCCCTACCCCACCGCTACTCATTAGCCTCGTGCTTTTCTCAGATTACCATCTTCGCCCGAGGTCTTTCCTTCCCCTTCATTCCCTTTCCGACTTTTCGCCGTCTCTGCAATCTCCACCTCACCTCCCTCCTCCTGCTTATTAAACTCTTCCTCCGCCTCCCCACCTCGTCATCTACATTCTCACCCTCCACCAATGCTCTGCAATGGCTATTATCTCCAAAGACAGTTTTCATATGCCATTAACAGTTATTCCGTCTGACTTAATGCTAGGAGTAAAATTTCGACAAGATCGCTTCGAAAATGTTAATTATGATTGTGTATATGTAATATATGTACACTTGTACTTGAAGAGCGCTCGCCTGTGTGATCCAAACCAGAACATTTGAACGATTTTACTCTGACGTCAAAACAGATAGTAAATAACTGTGTCCCTCGTTATGGAGGATTCTCGCAGATATGTTGTCTTATTCAGTTCTTTCAATCAATAGAAAAATAGGCATTTGGAGATACTATGTGTTTAGCTAACTTTGTATAAGGAAATTAAATTACCGTCAAATGGTTATACACCTGAAAATGGCAAATATGGTGACGTTGAAGTCATACTGTAAATATAATATAATTTTTGTATCGTCCTCTCTTAACCTCTATCATTCCCTATAAACAGTCTACAACAACTCCTTCCTCATGTAATGTCCGAAGTAATTAACCTTCCTTTCTTTGATTATATTTACCAATTGTCTCTCTTCTCCGACCCTTTTTAACACCGCCTCATTCTTCACTTTATTCTCCCAATTAATTCTTTCCTCCTCCTCCAGATTCACATTTCGAAGGTCTCCATTCTTTTTACTTCATCTTTACGCAAAGTTCATGTTTCTGCTCCGGGCACAACCACACTCCAGATGTAACTCTTGCCAATCTCTTTCTCAGTTCTTTTTTCAAAGGACCGCCCCTTAGTTTCTTCTTCTTATTAAACCTCTCTTTTTCCTTAGCTATTCTTGATTTGATTTTCTGGGAAAATTGCAAGTTATATACTAGTTCTTCCTCATTCAGACCATCTTTTTATTTCTAATGCATAAAGAATGGTTTGTTTTTCAGTCTGTATTTCCTCTTATAATGTTATGATCCGCACACCATGTTATGACGTTTGGATTCCAGTTTTCAAACAAATCGCATATCATTTGAAGGTTGCTGGAATGTGATTGCATGAAATCTGGTCTTTAAAAGCAATTTGGACTTGTTGAGAGGTCAACTCTCTTGGATAATAGCTGTGAACTATACAAGATCGAATAATTACTCTCACGGTTAATTTAATTAGGAAATGATAACTCTTTGATATTAACGATTCAGCAATAAAACATGACCGACTTTAATGAAAAAATGGGATAATTAGAGCTCTGAAGGGTTATTTGTGTAATTTTGAATCTTTTACTTCATTTTTGGAACTGAAAACGGATTTTTGCACTTCTTTTGCACATTCCCCTAAATGTTCCATGGGAATATATCAGCGTTAGTCTTCCTCTGTCCAGACACTTTCCAATTGCTTCCATTATATTTATAGGTTTTAAACGAGCAGCCCATTCCCATCGAGGTGGAAATTATCTAAGCATTCAGTATTAAAAATTTATTAAAGTCATTAACTGGCACGTTATAGCCCAAGATTTTTCTCCAGCATATGTGATTTTGAATAAATAAAGAAGAAATAACTAAGCTTATCTGATGACACAAGGCATTTATTATTACGACAGCTGTTCAATATAGAGTGATCATAAATTTTATATTCAAATAACTTGAAGTATAAAAAATTAATTTCATGTTATATTGTTAGTTAAATGTGTATTTCATGTGTGGTAGAAGTTTTATTGATTTCACTTTAATGATTCTTCGGCGGCAGCCGTTGCAATTCGAAGCATATTCAGTTCGTCTACTACAGGAATGGAGGAGACACGTGAGGAGTAATAGGCCATATTCGGATATTATTTTTGTCTGAAAAAATCCTCAGACCAGGCCTATGAAAAGCCACAGGAGGAATATATGACGTGCTCTTTCCTAAATCACAGGTAGAGAATGGTTTTAAATTTTTAAGAGGTGAGACATTCGATTTAAGAAATGGAATACCAGTCATTTACGAAAGTAAGCATTGACGTCGCTGCTGCCATCATGATAGAAAATTGTCAAATTACGTTGAGAACTATATGAGCAATTTTGAACATTGCATTGGGGTCCTACACGTCGATAACAGAAAAAATTCATTTGAGACTTGTTTATATGGGTGTGTTTCGAGAATGCTTGAAGAGAATGAAAAACAAGGCGTTCACTGCACAGACTGTAATTTTGTTTCTGTGGGCTAATAGCAATAGCACACTGAGGAAGTCTCTGGCATCACCAACACCAAGTCTAATTGGAACGTTACGGTCATATTATTTTCAATATTCAGTGAATGGTGTACCTGCATGTCGCTCCAGCACACACAACATTAAATGGACCATATTATAAAGCTGTAAATTCTCCAGGGGCATACCAATCTCAAAAGCCGCGTCGAAATGCAGCAGGCTAGATTCCGCACCACGATAATGCACGACCACACATCGCAAATGTTGATTCCACATACCTCACCAGGAATCAATTAAATTTAACAAATTTGGAAATCAATTTTAAGTATTTTCTCATGCTTCCTATGGTCCAAACCTGGCACGATGTGATTTTTTATGCTCACCGATGTGAAAAAACACCATTCGTAGAAAGCTTGTTGTATCATAAGCAAGCATATTTGTACTGAACTTGTTTCTACTTGCAACGGCCCCCGCTGGTCCAGTATGGCGGGAATTTCAATGAGGCCTGTACCGAATATACATTGCACCTTAAGCGCTCAATATGACATAAAATAAAGTTTTACTTAAAAAATATGTAAATTAATGATTTATGATCACTATTTATTGGACAGCCCCCGTAAATCAACCGGCCCCGGTGGCGGCGGGGTAACGTCCTCGTCTACCAACTGAGAGGTCACGGGTTCGATTCCCGTCTGGGTGGTTTTTTCTCCAGGGCTTGGCTGTATGTAATTGTCTTCAATGTAATGTATGTAATGTAAGGGTTAGGTGGAAGAAGGGACTATTAAGTCTCAACCTCGTCCAATTAAGTCGATAATAAGTAAATAACTAAATATCCGGTTGATATTTACTAGTTACCTATGACATCTTTGATAGTGCGACACGCTCGGAAATCTTTTTTATTGCTTTTCAATCGATATCTAGTCTGTTGGTACTTTGTCTTTGCTTGATTCAAAACACAGTTTGTATGATAGATAATTGTGTAACAATCGAAATAAACCTTCATTATTTTGTTTTTCATTTTTTCTATCCAAACCTATTCATTAGTCGCAAATGAAATGGTGCATCAACCCCTAAAATACGATACATTTAGAGCAAGTAGACTGTTAATCATTCATAGCCTCCTTAGATTTTTGCAAACGAAAAGCTGTGAATTACAAATGCTAAATAGAAGTCGAGTAGTGTTGATCAAAGTAAATTAACTAGTCGCGGTCACAGTAAATATGAAATAATTTTCAGTTTTGCTGAGGAAATAGCTTAGTGTAACTTTAAATGACGTACATGTCAAGCACTAAACTTGTCAAGGGTAATCAAAATGGTGGGAGACGAAAATGGCATTCCACCGCGTTGGTTTATTAATATTTGGCCAATCTGGTCGTGAATTGAAAGAAAACCTTTTCAGTCGTCGAATTTATGCATACTTTTTGTTTGAATGGATGTTAGCGCGTTATCCTATCGATTTAAACGATTTATAATAAATAAATAAATGTATATATATACATATTTAAATATATATATATATATATTCCGAGCAAGAGCATTGTGACACATAACCTGGAACGAAATAAATCCTCCCTAAGGCACAGACGAGAAGGAGGCAACTCAATTCACAATCCTGACGGGAGCATTCGCTTTTTGAAAGCGTTGAAAATGAACTAAAAAAACAAATTAAGCCGTGAGGAACGAATGAAATCGGTTTCACCGCACTCAGATGTGAGGACATTTTTTTCGATTATAACTCCTCTCTCCCGATTCTAGTTACGTCTGGGCTCTCCACACACGCCACCGCTTCATTTCTCGGCTCTCTTCGTGAATTCCTCATCACCATCTCTCTCCATTAGCGCCCCATTTCCTCGCCAATCCCCGGTATAGTTTTTGCTCCGAAAATGCACGCTCACATGACTTCATCACTTTGATTCCTAAGAAAAAAATTAAGTTCTTGCTCACACTTGAGAATTTCCTTCTTTTAACCTCGGATACGAAGTAATAAAAATTTTGTGACCAACCCCTGAATAGGAACGTTGACTTGATTGCGGCATACCTGTGGTAAAGGTTACGCTTACGTTTAGAAATTTTGGAGAATTTTGTGAATCTAACGATTTTCAGGAACAAACATTATTAGCACGTAATACTTCCTTTCTGAGTTCAGCTGTTATGTATTTCCTTCTAGATTTTCCAATACATTTACAAGGGAGAGTGCATAAGTTAAATATCCTATATATTTTACGCGTAAATTATAAACAATTGTTTCCTTGGTTAACATATAGATATTTGTTTTGTATAAATTTATTGCATGTGTTATTAGAAAGAAAACTTAAAGAAAAGATAGAATAGAAAGAAAAATCTATTTGGCTAAATAATGTACACATTTCTTTCCTTTTTACGAAGTTTATGCCACAATATAGTCCGAGATATTCCAAAAAATCATTTTTATTTGGTTACGATCACCATTTAACAAAAATATTATTATTTTGATAATCTGACGTGTCGCATGTGAGCAAATGATTCAATGCCTCCTGATCAGTCATTTTATGTGTTTTCAAATTTACTGTATGATTTCACCTTATCTGTACTAGTAAACTAGTAGTAGACTAGTGGTCTTCTTCACCTATACTCATATAGTAAAGCAGTTTAGCGTATTATTAGGTAATCTACCGGTTAAGGTAGGTTTTTGGATGGACACAACTATCACATAAACATTTTATGACTCCCCACCTAGCAAACTGATCTATATCAGATCCCTCTTCATCTCGGTGTACTTCTTTCCTCCCTTCATCCCGTCCAACATCCCTATCCTGTTCCTGCCCTTACCTCGCTTGCCCAACATTCTCCCCTCTATTACCCTCTTCAACATTCCACTACCGCTCAATACGCCTTTCATCCATTTTTCCTGCCTCCATAGGATTTCTCTCAACAAACCCCTCTCCTCACCCACCATCTCCAGTACTTCCTCATTTGTTTTCCTTTCGGTCCATTTCACCTTCTCCATTCTTCTCCACACCCAAATTTCAAAAGCCTCCAATCTACGTCTATCCTCCTGCTTCAGCGACCACGTTTCCGCGCCGTACATAGCTACGCTCCATATCAGAGTTTTTACGAGTCTTGTCTTAACATCCCTACTCAACGTCCTCGTCATCAACTCCTTCCTCCTTGAGAAGGCCTCCTTGCCTAGCGCAATTCTTCTCCTTACGTCCCTACCACTTTGACCGTATTGGTCCAAAACACTTCCGAGATATGTAAATTGCTCTACCTGCTCTATTTTTTCTCCGCCTATTTTAATATTTAGCTTAGCCTTTTTCTTTCTGGAAAATCGCATAACCTTTGTTTTATTAATGTTGATTCTCATCCCATATTTATCGCACTGAACCTCCAATTCACTCAGCAATGCTTGCAACCCCTTGGTTGACTGAGTAACTAATGCTTGGTCATCAGCAAACCTAACCGATTTTACGAATTCCCCTCCGACTTTCATTCCTACCTCCAGTTTTTCCCATGCCTCTTTAATCATTTCCTCCACATATACGTTGAACAGTACCGGTGACAATGGGCAACCCTGCCTTACCCCTCTTCCTAACACTGCCCATCCGGACTCTCCGCTCCCCACTCGCACCTGAGCAGTCTGAGACAGGTACAGGTTGCGGATCAGTCTCCTGTCCCTCCAATCCATTCCTATTTTCTGCAATACACGCATTAATTTTTCCCAATTCACTCTATCAAATGCTCTTTCGAAATCTACAAAACAGGCAAAAACGTCCTGGTTGTATTCTATATTCCTCTCAATTAGTGATCTCATTACGCAATTTAGCGTATGAGGAAAAAATTTATTTATTCCCTAAACAAATGTAATTATTTTTCCATTATGCACTTGTATCCAATAAGCAATTCTCTATGTCTTGGTAAGCTATTTCAGTGTCTTCATCTTTCCTGTATCTTTCTTATCTAAGAAAATAATAGTGAATACTTTTTGCAGATAAAGTTACATATAAATGTATTCACCGCCATCATGAAATATGTCAAAAAGATATTGTACCAGTTTTAAACTAACTGCTTTACTTTGGGCATTAAACAATGTAGCCAATGCAGTACAGAATCCCACAACAGGTTAAGTGGACCATGAGAGTGAGAACTATATGGTATTCATTTTATTTATTTTTAATTCTCTTAAACTCGTCTTAGAAGTGGCAGTTTGGATCTGATACCCTTGTTATTTGTCTTTTTCACCTATTACCCTCAAATATTGAACAGATGGGAATATATGGAGACACTCTTGCAATTATACTCTGTAATATGCGTTATAGTTGTAAGTGCACCGTGCACTATAGCTACAACCTGCATTCTGAGTTAATAAAAGAGACATATTGGCTACACGACCCTGAAGGCTATACGAGTATACTATGATTTTGAAACTTAGGTCAACATCTTTCTGTATCCAACATTCATGGTCATGCGTTGCCTTCAACCCTTATACGTAAATATGGACTTAAGTAGGAATACTTTATTTAAAATATTTTAGTTAATTTTCTATTTAGTTGGTTCAATTTATTTCCGAAGGTGGTATTTCGTAAAGTATGATGATATGACCATTATAGCTTTCTTGGTTCCGAAGATGTGCTTTCTAAAGGAAGTGTCTCATTTTAACTTTCTTGCTACGCACTGGAAATCAATTGTATTCACAGAATAATGGGTTCCAGTCAATTCATGGAAGTTTTAATTATGTAACTATATGTATGTATGTAATTATATATATAAAGTAACACTCGTCATTTGCTCCCCTGAGCATCTTATGTCGATTTTCTGATAATTTCTCTGCGAAAATTTTTGTGCCTGCTTGTGCAGATCGTACGCATTTGTTCGATAGGATTTTGTGGGAAAAATGTAACTGGAAAACTGAATGGCAATGGGTTCTTATTTTGTTGAAAATAAATTTCCATGCAAAAATTGTTGCCATTTTGATACCATTCATTTCAAGTGTAACTCATTAAATTTTAATCTACTTTGAAAATTACACCTTAATTTTGGTGAGGAAAAATTATTTAAATGCAATTGCTCCCACATTTTGTATTTGGCGATTTAAAGTTTACTTGTCGACCATCAGTCATTAAATTAGCGGAAATAGATCGTCGGTTTGAGTGAAACGAAATCATACATTTCGTTATAAGATCCAATCCAGGAATGGAAATTTTATTATTTTTAAGGTCATCATTTATAGTAGAAATTACAAAGTAAATTGAATAGATGCAAGGACCACTGGTATTTCTTTTTGATGTTGATTGCAATGTGCAGCACATAATTTGATGCCAAATTGACTCATTTTTGCTATATTCGTCAAATTACTTATATAATATAATTTGTGACGTCTTTTCACGAATCAACGTTACATGTAACGTAATACTCATGTTAAAAAGAGGGATACTTGAAATTGGCTTTTCGCATAAGATTTTTGACTCGTTTTTGACCGATGCGTGTTGAAAAATGACACGTGTTCGGCCTCTCTGACGGTGCTCACGGGAACGGTCACACCTGCACCCCATAAGTTGGCATCCCTTCTCATAAAGTGCCTCCCGTAGTTTAGCCTTTGGACTTTTAAGAGCGGGCAACTCTTAAAGCCGCCTCTTTTTTACGCCGTCCTTCCATTTGCCCTGCACTTCTTTCTCGGTGTTCCATCCAGCCCAGCGTCGCCCCATTACCTGTCCCGCTTACTGTTCCACCTCCTTCGCGGTCCCACCCACCTCCGGGACCCTATCCTTCAATCTTCCTCCATTCGCGTCCTCGACGGCCGTATAGCATTAATTTCTTCCCGCTTACAGCAATTTTCATTCCGTCTTCATTTCGTAGCCGTAAGTATGAATTATGACGACAGATATCAGATTTCCCTTCCACCCTCTTCTCCTCCTGCCTCCAACTTAATTCAACTTGGTGACTTCCATCTGTGCACACCTCTACACGATGTGATCTTCCATTAGTCCTCCCTCATTTATCTCTTTCTCTCAAATCATCTCCAGCAAAACTCTCAACACTCTATGTCCACGAGCTTTTTGGTGGAATACCTTCAGAATAGACAGTGTGATGACTAATACATTTAATAAGGAAAGCCACGTTGATATCCTTCAAGCTTAATGTCTTTCGAACTAAAAATATCATTAATCATGAATAGAGGAAGTTATTTCCTGAGCATATCCTGAAACTTGATTCCCGTGGGTAGACACTTCTATCTTGAGAATGTTTAGCTCACAGATTTTGAAACTTACTTTCACCTAGTTCTAAAATCCACTTTATTTTTTCAACCAGTATGCTCCTGCTGCATTTTATTTGCTCTCCAATACGAAAATCCTGTAGTTATTCATCTGCATTGGTTATTAACTACTGACCCGAATTTCAATAAAGATAATCAGATAATTTTTCTAAGGTGAGAAACAGTTACAGCGAAGGAAAACAGCAGCACTCCTTCAAATAAGAAGTTATTGACATATTTTAAACGTTCGTTATCTTCTCTGCCGATAGTAGATCCATATTATTATATTATAAATCCATATGTGCTGATAGACAGTATCAGGTGGCACACAAGTCCCAAATAATTACAAAGGTAAAATCAGTCATTTAAACAATAGTACACTTAAAGGGACTTATATACGAGCTACTCGTATACATATATATATATATATATATATATATATATATATATATATATATATATTATTTATTAGGTAATCTACCGGTTAAGGTAGGTTTTTGGATGGACACAACTATCAAATAAACATTTTGTGACTCCCCACCTAGCAAACTAATCTATATCAGGTCCCTCTTCATCTCGGTGTACTTCTTTCCTCCCTTCATTCCGTCCAACATCCCTATCCTGTTCCTACCCTTACCTCGCTTGCCCAACATTCTCCCCTCTATTACCCTCTTCAACATTCCACTACCGCTCAATACGCCTTTCATCCATTTTTCCTGCCTCCATAGGATTTCTCTCAACAAACCCCTCTCCTCACCCACCATTTCCAGTACTTCCTCATTTGTTTTCCTTTCGGTCCATTTCACCTTCTCCATTCTTCTCCACACCCACATTTCAAAAGCCTCCAATCTACGTCTATCCTCCTGCTTCAGCGACCACGTTTCCGCGCCGTACATAGCTACGCTCCATATCAGAGTTTTTACGAGTCTTGTCTTAACATCCCTACTCAACGTCCCCGTCATCAACTCCCTCCTCCTTGAGAAAGCCTCCTTGCCTAGCGCAATTTTTCTCCTTACGTCCCTACCACTTTGACCGTATTGGTCCAAAACACTTCCGAGATATGTAAACTGCTCTACCTGCTCTATTCTTTCCCCGCCTATTTTAATATTTAGCTTAGCCTTTTTCTTTCTGGAAAATCGCATAACCTTTGTTTTATTAATATTGATTCTCATCCCATATTTATCGCACTGAACCTCCAATTCACTCAACAATGCTTGCAACCCCTTGGCTGACTGAGCAACTAATGCTTGGTCATCAGCAAACCTAACCGATTTTACGAGTTCCCCTCCGACTTTCATTCCTACCTCCAGTTCTTCCCATGCCTCTTTAATCATTTCCTCTACATATACGTTGAACAGTACCGGTGACAATGGGCAACCCTGCCTTACACCTCTTCCTAACCCTGCCCATCCGGACTCTCCGTTCCCCACTCGCACCTGAGCAGTCTGAGACATGTACAGGTTGCGGATCAGTCTCCTGTCCCTCCAATCCATTCCTATTTTCTGCAATACACGCATTAATTTTTCCCAATTCACTCTATCAAACGCTTTTTCGAAATCTACAAAACAGGCAAAAACGTCCTGATTGTATTCTATATTCCTCTCGACTAGTGATCTCATTACTGCAATGGCATCACGCGTACCTCTTCCTTTCCTGAACCCAAACTGATCATCCCCTAAGTAATCATTTGCCTTACTCTCTATCCTTTTTTTGATGATCCTGAGAATAACTTTAGCTGCGTGGGATATCAAACTTATTGTTCTGTAATCCTCACATGACGAAGCCTTTGCCTTTTTTTGGAATAGGAACTAACACCGATTTCACAAAATCTTCCGGCCAGATTCCTTCCTCATAGATACTACGAATCAGTCCATATATGGCCTTTTTCCCACCTTTCCCTAACCATTTCAACATTTCTACAGGAATATTGTCCACCCCCACAGCCTTATTTGCTTTCATCTCCTTTAATGCCCTTTCTATTTCATCGTCGAGTATGCCTGGACCTAAGCTATCTTCTTCTACGTCATGTTCCTTTTCTATGTCTAACCTTGTCGGCCTAAGTTCTTTACCATACAGTGTTTCTATATATTCCTTCCATCTCTCTTGGATTTTTCCTGGTTCAACTATTATCTTACCCCATTTATCTTTAACTGTTAGCACAGCTCTTGCCTTCTTACTTCCCGATAATAACTTAACCTTGCTGTATAGAGCACCAATTTCACCCTTCTTCTGTAAACTTTCCATATCCTCGCATTGCGTTTTCCACCATTCTTCTTTTGCTTTATTTGTGGCCCTTCTCAATTTATTGTTTAACTCTTTGTACTTCATTTTGCCTAACTCTGTGTTTACATTTTTCCATCTTCTTCTCTCATCCATCTTCGCAATCATCTCATCCGTTACCCATGGTTTCCTTATCCTTTTCCCGTTAACGGTTCCTATAGTGTCTTTAGCGGCTTCCAATATCCCTTTCTTGATACATTCCCATTTTTCTTCGATAGCACTCAGTTCTTTACCGTCATCCATCATTTTCTCTACAGCCTCCTGATACTCCTTTCTCGTTAATTCATTTACTGCTTCTAAATTCCATTTTTTAACCCGCCGCCCTTGCCTTATCTTCTTGAAACGAACATTACATTTCATAACAACTAAATTGTGGTCAGAGTCCGCATCCGCTCCTGGGAAACTGTGCGAATTTATCACACTGTTCCTAAACCTGTGCCTAACCATAATATAATCTAACTGATACCTTTCTGAGTCACCTGGCATTTTCCATGTATACCTACGCCTTTTGTGGTGTCTAAACCATGTGTTAGTGATGACTAACCCCTGTCTCCTGCAGAATTCAATTGCTTTCTCCCCGCGTTCATTCCTCGTACCTAACCCATAGTCCCCCACCTCACCACCATCTCTTCCTTCGCCTACCGTCGCATTCCAATCCCCCATCACTATCAAATGTTTCCCTGCAGGAACACTCGCGATGATATCCTCTAACTCATCATACATCCTATCGACTTCTTCCTCCTTGTGGTTGCTCGGTGGCATGTATACCTGAATAATGACCAAGTTCGTCGGCTCTGCTTTAATCTCTACGAGTAAAATTCTATCTGTCGCTTGCTCTATGTTGACTACGCTTCTTCCTACCCCTTTATTTAAAATTACGGCAACCCCTCGTTGGCTCTCATCCCCGCCGCTGTATATTACTCTATAATTGTCACTCCAGTAATCCCCGCTATCCTTCCATCTCACCTCGCAGAGGCCTGAAACATCTATGTTACCTCTTTCCATCTCTCGCTTAATATTTTCTAATTTGCCTCTCCTCAACATTGTCCTGACGTTCCAGGTTCCTATTCTAACTACTTTCGCCTTCTTCTGAGTCTTCTGTCCTGCTGAAGTTATTCCTTCCCCGCAAGGGTTTCGTGGGATGACGACCGCGGAAGCCTTGCCTCTCCCGCTGCCGGGCACGACACACGGCCTCTTGGGCCGTGTCCCGTAGTTGCCAGGACTCATATTATCTATAGTGCCCATCATAATATTCTTGGGAATCATAATTGAGGTGGTTTCCCGTTGCCTTCCTCAATATATATATATATATATATATATATATATATATATATATATATATATATATATATACATATATATATATATATATATATATATACATATATATATATATATATATATATATATATATATATATATATATATATATATATGTATATATATCTTCCAAGTTAAATTAGATTAATATCGCTATTTGCCTTTTATCCAAATTAACAAAAATAGCAGGGAGAACTTGAATACCATTGAGCAATATTCGAACTTCGGATCATTTGCTGTTATATTATTATAATATTTGACGCGCTTTTGCAAGCATGAACCAACCTGAGAAAGCATGCGACTCAATTATGATGAAAAAAATGTCTAAGCTCCTTAAAGTTTCAGGAAAAAAGAATGCATGGCAGACTTTTGCGAATAAACATTTTTCTAAATAAAAATTTGCATCCTTCAATTAACTTAATATTTTGCGAGAAGTAGTCTATGAATGCAAATACTTCATTGAAGTCTATTGGTTTTTAATTCCGAACATTAATATTTCAATATACTGTAAGGAGGGAGAAAATGGCACAATAATCTGCAAATATTAACTTCATATAATCCATCGTGATGACTCTGCCAATTTCATGGCAATTTAGCCGCTGGGCCTTTGAGCACCTATCGAGAATGGACCCTACCGTCTTCCATTCCCTCAATTCATTTCACTTTGCTGTGTAGCCATTTACTGAGAATAAACTGATTCATTTGCGTAGCCTCCTTCGTAACATTTATTGACTGGTTTGTAATCGCACTTCGTTGCGATTTATTTCAACTGAAATATAAATATGAAATGGAGTTAATGATTTAAACAGGTTTTTTAACTTTCAGTGGAAAAATCTTGTTTCAAACACGTGCAAAAGTATATATTAAGTGATGAACGTCGAATATTTCAGAATTGTGACTGAGACCAATCAAATGGAAGTAACATTATTTGTTAGAAGTAATAATTGCGGAGGAAAAGATTTCCTCTGTTGAGAAGAATATTTGGGATGTTATTATTAGTATCTTACATTACGTGTATTGCAATTTTTACGGGCACAAATTAACGTTTTTATTTATACAAGCATCAGTACAGTAAGTTTACAATTCTGCTCCATTTGTCCTTGACACTATCTTGGCTTACTTAATTTCTAAGAAACGAGATATTAATTACTTTCTCCCTCTCATTTTATTTTATCCTTCCTTCGTGTCCTCGGTGCACACAATTTCATGTGGAAAATTTGTGCGTCATTTCGTTTCTATCTCGACCGTTCATCTACTGCTGTTATTAATATGAGGTAAGCAGGAGGTAAGATTACGTTAATAGAACGTGAATCGTATATATTCATGATAAATTATGAAATGTTTAACCAAGCTTGTGAACTATTCCATTATGAATGTGATAGCAGTAGTGAATAAATTAATTAAAACATTTCACCTGAAATTTTCCAGAAAGAACTGTTTCGTGATATGTTCGCTGTAAATTAAATTGTACTGTGGCTTCGTGAGAATATGTGAAAGATTTCTTAGAGGTTTCACAAGATTCTTGAGGGCTTAAGAACTCAAATGACTTGAAGCGAAAATACTGAAGATTCCTTGCGGGTTTTTCTTTTGACCTCGGATTCCGACCTACCCTCGAGAAAAAAAATGTACCTTCTCTTTCCCAATTCACGGACGAAGATTTCATTCCTTAGGATCCCCCTTCCCTTCACCTTCCTCATGAAATTTCTTTTTTTGCCCTTGTTTTCCATCAGACTAACTCCCTGAAGGTATATCCTTCCGTGGAAGATTTCGTCAGCTGCGAACAAGTGGAGATCTCCTCTCACTGAACTTTCGTTAGGTCAGGTCGTGTCTTTTTATGGGCGATGCCTGCTCACTCCGAGTAAGGCCCGGAGTCGGTGGTTGGGAAGAAGAAAAGGACAAAGAAAGGGACGAGAAAGAGTAAGAGAAAGAGAGAGAGAAAGGGGAGGGTTGGCGGCGAGGAGAATCATGCACGTGGTGGACTCTCTCGGTGAAATCTGGAGTTGTCGTCTTGGAGCTGAAAGCCGCTGCCATCTGGCGTCTGAGTCGATAACTTCCATCCACCCGTTCTCCTGCCGTCTTCTACCCTCCCCCCCTCCAAACAACCTCCACGCCATAACCCGACCCTGAACATCCGGAGTCTAAATAGCGCGCTCCATAAAAGAAGTTTGTTCCGTTTCCAACGCTGGCGTGAACGAATGAGTTTAATTAAGAACATCACTGTGGAAAAAATACTAATTTTAAATGGTTTCATCGGCGATCCGTTCGAAGTAGGTTTACAGGACGATGAAGATAGCTAAAAATCAATTTTTGTGTTGGTTTCCTTGGAGAATATTTTTCGAAGAAGGCTGCTTTTCTCGTTGTTGAATTCGGTTGTTGAATGCTGAACAGATCAGTCCGTAAATTGATACCTTTTCCTAAAACATAATTTATTATCCAGGGTTAAGGTTGTCAGGGAAAATGAGAAATATTTTAAAGACGCTCTTGCACTAATCAAAACTTAAGTGTAAGCTGAAATTTATTTAATACTTTGGACATTGTGTAAAAGATTGTAAGGAAAATATGGTATGGAAATAAGCCAAAATAAACTTTCCCTTATGTTAGTTAATTCATGTTAACGCTCAATTGTTTGGGGCGATAACAGTCATGAGAGTCTGGACATCTGATATGATCAACTATGTAATTTTGGACCACCAGGTTAAAATATTGTAAAGGTGATTATAGCTAGATTCTTTTTCTTTCTATTCTAGAGTCCTTGTCCTTGAATGCCAGAAAAAAGTATATTAAACCCGTGCTGAATCATAAAATATTAGAACAGTGCGTTAATTGAAAAGAGTTGCTACTATTTATTATCTTCGGATAACGATGTCGCAGAAAAATGCAATTATTTTGCAAAATCAACGATGTCATAAATGGCTTTCTGATTAACATACTAAAACTATATTCTCCGGCGGGAAAGATTGCCTCTCTGATTTTTTTATTGTTTTCAACTATTGACAATATTTCAATATTCGAAAATTGGCTACATACAAAAGTGCCTATTTCTCAACGATACATTTTAAACTAAATCTTTTCTTTATTCACCACGATATTTTCCCGTAAGATTTGAATTGATAGACTGTTTATTCTATTCAAGTAGCTATAGCAATATTTACTTGAAAAAATATTCTTCACCCCTTAAAAGTCATTAATTTATGCTTGATCAAATAAGCGCCTAAGTAAAAACATATCACTTAGTTCATCAGATAATATTTTATTTACCTACACTTAAATTTTGATAATGAGGTATATCACTTTAAATGACTTCAACGCGATAGACACTTCAAAATGAATGGCCACTGCCCGCAGTATTTTACAAATACACACATTGAGAATGCCGGGATATTTATCCGTTTAATTCTTTAAAGGAAGAAAACTATATTTCTCCTCTTGCTCTTTTTATCGTTTTAGTTGTCATGTTATCAGTTATTTTATTTTTAATTTTATAATCAGGAATGAGAAACATGTCTGGCGGCCATTTCTCCTTTGGACAGTGAATCAGGTGTTGATTGACATTTTATGAGACATTAAAATGTTTTAATTAGTTTCGAGAATCGCTCTGTCAAAGCGTACTTAGAATACATGACTTCGAAATTTCCAAGAAGTAATTAACTCCAGGTCCTAGTGTATTTCGTCAATATTATTACTAATATACTCATGGCTATTCTCGTCGGTTCCACCACTCATTCATCCCTCTCCCATCTTCTTTCCCATTTTCGACTTATATTTTTTTCTTTTATTTCGAGTCTTTCTGGGTCTTTTCTTGACCCCTTTTTTTTACTCTTCTCTGTTCGAAGAAGTCACTGACTTACTACTGCCATCCTCTGAGCGAGTCACAGAGGAAAATAAAACCAGAGGTCCTGAATGAAAATGCCGACGGGAAAGACGCTCCCCTTTAGCCTTTTCATTCCGTCTGCGGGACTCGAGAGTTCTTTTTTTCATCTCTTTCTCTCTCTCCCTCTCTGTCCTCCCACTTCATCTCACTCGCAATTTCCGCTTCAACCTTTGTTTCCCTCCCTCGCTGCGGGGCGCTTCATTCGCACGACAATAAAAGCCTACCCCTTTCTTTATTCTTTGCTCTCGCATTTTTTTTATTTCCTCGTTTTATATTTGTCGTTTGAAGCTGTAGGTCTCAACCAGCTACAACTTGCATTGACGGAAAAGCAGCTTTGGCTTGTTTTTTTTTCTCTAGAGATTTCGCGAAAGGATGCATTGCTTGCTACTAAGCTTCCCTTAAAGCTTTGGTCTAGTGTTAAAGAAATGTAATTGAGAACTGAGACTAGTTGAAATTTAATCATGGGGAACACAGGTGGAAGAAAATGAAGTCACGCCGGTGAGGGGTCGTAGAATGTCAAAGGAGACACCCCGAAGTTTATTCACCCACATTGCATACGCCCAGGGCAGCAAGTGAGCCAATTAAGTTATTCTCATATTATCCTTGAAATGCAACACGTTAAAAAATATCAATTAAGGGTTTACTAAGAGAAAGCATTTATGCACGTAATGCTCGTCCATACTCAGGATGTTTTGTTTTTGTTGTGTTATTTCAATGCGCACTAAGCATGTATTTTTTAAATTGGTGCTTAATTAATGTTGGTCAGAAGTTGGAGTTAAGTAATGATGTTATTTTCATAAGTCAACTTGAATTATCCGTTAAGGTATTTTTTGATCTCGTATATTTGACGAAAATTAACTTATTTCTTTGCTACACTGGTCAGTTTTGTTAATAAATGATTACAACGACATGTTAATAGATTTTAATATTAAATGAAGAGTCCAAAAATGTGATAACAGAGTGAACACAATTTTTGAAAAGTTTTCCAATCCATATTCTACAAAATTAATGTACCCAAGGACCGAAATAACAATAGACATGTATGCCTATTTAAAAGTCGTTATGGGTGGGATAAAATTTGTCCCAGCGTAATGTACAGATGAAAAATAATAATTTTTCCCAGAACTCGGCTTCTGATTTATTTCATACCGATCCTGAGATGATTATGGGCTGCGAAGTTACGAAAATTTTCATTTTACTCTTCAGAGTCCATGGAGTTGACACCTACACATGCCATTTGGCATGCCAAATGTTGGGTTCATATTTTTTATGCGTCTGAATGATTGATGGCTCAATCCCATTTAATCTCCCTTTCATTCCGCCACATCCACGTCTACGCAATGCCTCGCGTGCCGCAGTAATGGCGTGCGGGAGAGGTTTAGAGAACGCCAGCCATGAAAATATAACGGCAGGAGGCTGACAGCAGGAGATTGGTGTTAATTTTTCAGTGCACCATCCATTGTGTTGCGATCGTGATTTTTTCTTCGGATAAATATCTTCTTGAATCCATCTATTCCACGTCCTTCGTAGCTAATACTGTTTTGTCTCTGCTGTCCCATCTGCTGTTGTAGTATGGGAGTTTGATGACTTTCTGGCTATCTAAGGTAAAATTGAACAATTGACGCCTTAATAATAATTTTACGCTAGCGTTCCATTTCATATTCTCCATGGAATCCTATTCCATTTTATGCAATAATAGTGTGAAGGCTCTTGTCTTTGCGTGTAAGATTGTCACGAACGGGGTTTTTCTTTCAATTTCTTATTTCCTGAATCAGTGCTTTCTGGAGTTGGTTCCGAATACTCGCAGCATATACCATGTGACGTCTTATCCAATGGGAATAGGGTATTTTTTTCAGTTTTTCATCCAAATATTTTCCATCTATGCTATGTCTTCGATACGGCACCATATAGACAGCGGGTGTGGGGTCCCAATATTAATTTAGACACCCAAGCATTGAACTTAATGAGAAGTCTTTTTGTGAACACGCAAGAACTTTTAGGTGTGTACTTGTTCGTATTTATTTCATTATAAATAGTGTTGCATGTTGCATTATCAACTCATTGGAGTAAATTTGGAAGAATCACACAAAGTAAAATATGTGAATAGAGGTTTCCCCTCACTTTATAAATTCACAGTCACCAAAGTATTTCACTCGATTAGCCGATTACTTTCTATCATACACTGAATACAATCTAAAAGTAATATATTATAGGAAATAATATTAAAAGCTAATCCCCCAACGGTTTTGATTTCAAGAATGTACTTCGAATTAGACTTAACGTTTTTGCTAAATTCTTCACAATCTGCCAAAAAGGGAAGGTGAATCTTGTCCCATAATTTTTTCCCCCCTTGTCCTTTAAAAAGTCTTCCGTAGTTGGATTCTCAAATGATCAAGCCTCTTGTAGAGCTATGCAAAAGGGGCGTGCCTGCTTTTAGCGTAAACAATTGACGGATAGCTCTGTATGCAATATGATCATTTGGGAATGCGCCTCATAGAATTATTTCCATGGATAGAATTATTTCCATTCTCCATTTTTTGTCACCGCGGCTTAAAAGATAAGAAAACAGTGACCGTGTATTACAATCAAATGAACACTCAATGATCTCATATGCAGTCCTGGGAAATGGAGCCCATTGTTATTGACGTGTTTGTTACACTTATTGAACTAACTGTGCAGCGTAGCATTTACAAATAGATAATTTGTTTATCATGAACGCTAATGGATTAAAATTATACACGTTTTCGATGATTAGTGACTGTAAAATGCCATTTTTATGGAGTGCACCTTTCTTTCATAAAAATGCATTTATCGGTGAGGATATCAGGATGTTAACATCGACTGTTTTGTGAAATGGATCTATTAAATGCTCGGTTTTTTCACGTATCGTTGATTTATGATTCTCACATAACTTGTAATATTTATGCAGTTATTATTTCAAGGAAATATAGTGCCTGCAGCTATTTTTCCAGCGCGTGAAAAATAAAAGATGAATGAGAATATTCTGTAGTAAAAAGTGTAATGTCTTTATGCGGTTAGTAAAGGACTTTATCCTGATTTACAGCAAGAGAACACCGGCCCACATTTCGTAGTATATAGGTCAGTTGAGGAGCATATTTATCATCGCGTACGGCTAGTGTCTAAATGATTTCGTTTTGTTTTATTCGAGAGGAGTGTGCGTGACGGTGCAAGCGCTCCCTCGCCCCGGCAACCCCTGACCTCCTCCCACGAAAGCAAATATTCCGGAGTGGAGGTGGGGTCCCTCCTCTCCTCCAATAAACCATTGAAATCGGGATATCGGAGGACAAATTTCTGGACGATCGCCAACCCCTAAATTCTGAGAGAAATTTAAAGCCTCAGCAGTTATGCGAATGCGTGCGCTGAACCAACCCGATTTTCCGCATCGAACGATTTCAAAACCGATATTTTATATTTGTTATTTATGCTTTCATATTGAAGTAACTTTTTTCGGAAACTATGTGGACGTTTCGTACTGATCAAATTAACTAAGTAAGCAACATTAGAGTTGGTAATACTTTTTTAACCATTGCATTTCCTATTCTAAACTAAAGCTTGATGAACAGTTAAACCCTGAATTTATTTCCAAGAAATTTCGAAAACCAGAATACTAATGAAGTGACCTCAGCTCCCACAAACGACCGTACTTTTACCAAAAATGATGAATATCGGAAGTAAGAGCCTGTAGCTGAAATGTGTACTAAATAACTTTTAATTTGTGATACCCTCTGTGATAGTTAAATCACTCAGGTAGTATGTTTATTTCAGAAAAAGTCATATTTAAAATGTGAGAACAAAAATAATGGACATTTACTCGAAACGTAAGTTTCTTTTAATTTTTGAACATGATTTTTATTTTCAATTTGTCTTGTGAAATAATTTTTATTATTTATTAATTAATAATTTTACACTCCATTTTTAAGAGTGAAATTTGGTATTTCTCTGCCATTTAATGTTATACTTCCTCCGTTTCTTGGCTGCTTAGCATAAATATCTAACAATTTGTTTCAAATAAGTTTTAATATTGCATGATTTTGAAAAGTTATGTCGATATTCGGAGATCGTTTGTTACCAAACCGTAGGTTAGTGATAATGTTACAGTTTGAAATGAATCCTCAGGACGCATGTCTCCGTTTCTCGCGTTCAGTTTAACCTTGAATTTTGTTTCATTCTTATTGTCCGGACGTTAATCATCAGCTTAAATGTATTACTTTATCGTGTTAAATTTGTGTACTCAAGCTATGAATCCAAAAATTCCGAACATGCAACTTAGTACGAGTGATTTTTCCACTCTATGTGTGTAATTCATGTAAATTTAAATGCAAAATTATAATAATCATTTTTATTTTAAACCTCTTTGTTTTTTATCGCTCATAGAAAGGTAAATACTACACGCTATATTTGAAAAAAATGTATACTTGAAATTTCTTGCATTAACGATTAATTTTTGGGTAATTTCAAAATCCAGCGAAAGAAAATATTTGCAATTTTCAATGAGAATGGATTGTGGAAATATATTGGCATATGTTTTTCTCACCATAGCTGTCATAGGTGAAAATTACTCATTTTTTCATAATTCTATTCCTTGTAAGACTTTTTCGATTCGGAAAATAGTTTTGCGTCTATTTAAAAAGCAGCCGCTATTAAATATTTTACGTTTAACCCAAAGATTCTACATCTAAGGGTCCTTTTTTGAGATGCATATAATGAACGGCATTCTTTTTTTATAGACCCATTATTTGCTGTGAATTGGTCAAAAAAATTATGGAACAGTCTTTGAATCTTTTTCGTGGATATCAAATATTATTATTTAGTGTAACGAATGTTAAAAGATGAAGGTAAACGTAATTAGAGGAATGTCCCAGTCAAAAGTGGAAGGCGTTTATATCAGAAGGTTTACTCGCGACCGGTAACAAAAACTTTGAATCAAAGCCCCATTGCAACTTATTTGCTTTTCATTAGTTGTGAGACCTGAAGAATAATGCCAGCAGAAAGGAAATCAGAAACGTGGCCTACAGAACGCTGAAGGGTTTTTCGACAAGTAACATAACGTTAATAAAAAAATAAGAAAATGAGGAAGTATAATAAGTACTCAGATAAGAAGGGAAAACTTAATTGAATGTATTATGGTCTAATGTATGCACTGAGGTTATCTTCAGGGAAGGCAGTCATGGAGAGCAATGAGAATTGGAGGAACTGCAGAGGGATAAATAGAATAAGTAATTATACAAGCGAAAGAGAAAAAAATATTGGGGCATAGAGAGGTTAGTGGGCAAGAGAATTGCGTGGACGGCTGTGCCAAACCCGTCTTAGGATTGACGATGAAGTGATGATGGTGATGAGTGACAGGTGTGTATCTTCGGAAAAATCGGAGAAAAAAGTGAGTTTTACCTCTCTTTTTTTGTGAGTTTTTACCGCTCTTAGGAAATAAATCTCATCATCATAATTCTTGTAGACTGGGTGGAGTGAGGTGGATCAGGTGTCATGTTATGTCAATTTTGTCAATGTTTTGTCAGTCTGAAAATACTTAAGATAATTATATCTACGAGGTTACATTTAAATCCGCGTTTCGACTAAGCCTTACGAGGTACATATTTAAATGAAAATGTTTAGGATATGTGTTTGTTTATCTCCTAGATATACCAAGAGAAGCCCGTCAAAACAGTTTCATTCCAAAAATATATGACATAACACGAAGGTTATCCGCCGGATGCGTGAAAACTGTCATTAACGAGAACGTAACTTTGTTCCTGGTACCTAAGAAGTACTTCTAATATCGCATTACATCGCAGTATTATAGTGATAAGTACTGGAAATCAGTCTATGAGTCATCATATAAATGATTTCTTTTTATCAATCCACAACTTGTGGTACCAGTGGTAGAACAATTGGGTAAAATTTTGGTGTAAATGAATTTCATGCCCTATCAAACCGAGAGGATACATTGAGTAATCCCTTTTTTGCTACAATTAAAAATAGTTCCTTCCCTATTTATGACTTCCAACTTGCTTTTTGTTTTGCCCGCTTCCGTGGTCGCAAGACGTGCTTTAACAAGGAAAGGGAAAGTCTTACGGGGTCTTCCTTCATTCCGCTCGCCCTCTTTCCGATTTCATCCCGTTCTGGGGGCCCGCCCATTATTTTGGCTTTCCGGTCTTCTCATGTTTACCCCTTCCGGTCACTCGCTCCATTTCTCCCCCGCCGCTACTTTCCCTCGCGACCATCTTGCCCCGTTCCGACCCCCTCTCCCCATCCCAACCTTGCCCTCACCCTTCTCCCCTCCTCTCCCGGCCCTCCAAAGGCCCATCCATCACATTCTATCCGAGCCAGTGAACCAATCCATCACAGAAGGGGCGTGGGGGGGGGGGGCACGGGCAGTTCACCAAATGTCTCACTCTTCCCCCTCCATCGCCCTTTACGAAACTGAATCTGTCTTAGATAACGGCCTTTCTACTTTTTCTCGGCTGTATTTTATCGTGAACATACATTGTATGCCCCATCCTTTCCGAATGGCCATTTTCCTGGAATTATTCCTTCTTAAAAATACGTTTTGTACGGGTGATAGAGTACCCAAATACTTTTGCCTTGGACATTTTCTGCTCGTGCATAAGTCGTCAAAATCTCGTTGTCACTTTCATTTAAATTAATTATCAGGACTTCGTACTATCATTAACCCTTCAGCCCGAAGATTGGTTCACTACAACCATTATTCACCGATCCAATCCTAGTTTCATTACGCTCTTGTAGCTCAGCGGTCTTACATCCCTCTATTGGTATACGAATTCGTCCCATGGTCTCCCATGCGCTCTATTTACTCATTTATCACGGTCCTCACAAATCCATTCTGTCTCGATGTGCGTGCGTCATCCTTCAAGTTCTTCCTTCCCGAATACCGATCTATGTGGCCTTTCCCCCTGCACTCTCATATGCATGCTTCCACTTTTCTCAATAATTTTTCTTCCATTCGTTCTAAATAACCCGAAGCAAGTTAACTTTATCGTGTCCCATTTCATTTCTTCAACCAAATCCTCTTGGAGAGTAATGTTTTCAACTTAGCGTCCCTATAAGAGAATTAAAATTTGTTGACATTTCACTGAGTTGTGCATTTTTAGTGCGAATGTGTTACTTAATCGGTTTCATTGGCGTAAAAATTTTGAATTATATTTTGATCGTATTTGTGCCATATTTATCCATATTATCTTAGTTTGAGGGATTATTAGCTCCTCTATAAAATATTATACCAAGTTCATTAAAATATTGTCATATGTATCTGGACATAATCGATATGGAGAGGATAAATTAAGTAATTCACTAATTAAACTATTTACGGCTTAAAGAAATATTATTCTATATTCTCAGTCTATAAATGATATGTTTAATGAAAACATATTAGTTTGAATGGAAAATCATTAGTTTTAAGTATATTTGGGGAACCAAACGGTCCTGCGAGGCATGTTCGAAGAAGCATGGCCATTTTCTAATGTTATTGTTCTCATTCCTGATATTTAAATAGTTACAGGTCAGAACAAAGCTATACGCATTCAGTGATTGTTCCCTATTGATTTTTTCCAGTGCCATTGAAGTTATTGTTGTGATTCAGTAGTCGTTTGCTTGAGGGTGAATGCAGATAAAAATATCCGCGAAAATCGTTGATCACTCTAGTTGCAAAATGCGTTTTGTGATTCGATTCTTGAGTGCAAAAGGCTCAAAAACTGACCAAATTCATCGGAAATTGTACCTAGTTTATGAACCTGCAGTAATGAGAAAGAAAAGGTTAAACAATGGTTTTGAGACTGAACATGAGCGTACAAATGTGCATGATGAAGAGCGGAGTGGCAGGACCAGTATCCAGACTGATGAAATCGTTCAACAAGTTGGGCATGAACTGCGATATGATTGACGATTAGTTCGCTCACTAATAAATTTCCCCTTGTTGTACGCACCACTACTTACACAATTGTTGCAAAAAAGCTCGGGTATCACTAAATGTTTTTCAAGTTGGGTGCCGAAAATGCTTAGCGACCAGTAAAAAGTTGAAAGAATGTTGAGCGGACGAGCGTTTTTGGATCGCAATCGACAAGACGGAGAACACTTGTTTTCCCACATTGTTACGAGGGTTGAGTCGTGGATAACCTACACCAACGCAATGAAAAAACAAGAGTCAACGGTTTGAAGACGATGAGGAACTCAAGGCCGCCGTTGTCAACTGTTTCAAATCCCAGGCGGTGAACATCATTGCCGAGGGATTAAAGAAGCTGGCGCGGCTTTACAGTAAATGCTTAGAAGTGATTGGCGCTTACACTTACTACATAGAAAAGTGAACTAGATTTGTAGAAAATTAAAACCTTCATTAAAAACTTTTTCTAGCTATTATTTTTTTGATTTACAAACGGCCCTTGGAATATGCCTCATAACGTATATTATCTTCTCGTTTTTATCTTAAGTTTGACGATAGGAACTAGTGTTTTGAGAGCTCGTAATTGATCTCAAGTATCATTATTACAATTAATATCGCTTAAAAGTTTGTGTTGTGTATACTTCTACATTTATCTATATCTACATAATCCCCCAGAATTCGCCGCAGGGGCTGTGTAAGATCACTCATGCATGCGCATTTACAATCAATATACCTCTACCCAAATATCAGTTCGATATACAGTTCACTCCTAAAAGTTTTATATGTCTTCGTGATCACCTGTAATAATATTTTTATCATAGTATTTGTATCACTACTTGTGACCATTTTATGATCGTGTTCAGTAAAGTTTTGGTAAGTAACTACTGCCTTGGGAAAAAAGCGAAATGAACGTCATGTTTTCCAATAAGTGTCAACCTTTTGTTGGAATTTGAAGTTCATTTTGTGGTCAATCCTGTGGGTATATTTGTTGATGAATCAGTTTGAATGTTCATCCTCTAATTTTTTCTCCTTTCACCTTGTTACCATTGTCTTTGTAAGGCCAATTGACTGACTTTTAATTTTTACAACAGTTTTAGTAAAATTGTAAACAAGATATTTACTTCACTTGCCTTATGAACGGATCCATTCTTCCGACTTACACCTGGAAGTAACAGAAGGGCTCCCAATGTCAGGACAGGTGGACAATATCGCTTTCACTCAGCGAAAAGAAATTAATGCTGGAAAGGGACTATAATTAAAAATTCAAAGATAAATGGCAGACTTACAATCTTTACGAAGTTGTATCGTGTTAGTGAGGTTACTTCTTGTCTGTGCAACATTTACGTAATTGCGACTCTCCCTGTTCATTGCAAAGAAGTAAAACGCCATTTGTTTCGTTTGCATTCACTTTCATTCGTTATCTTCTTGTTCACTGTTAGAGGCGCGAACTCTTTAGAATTCTTTAGCAAATTCTCACACTTTATAGAATTCTTTCAAATCGTTGGTTTGCTTCAGACGGAAGGCATGTTGGCATTCATTGTTTAATTAGAGCTGGATTTTTTTTTGCAAAATATAAACGAATTATTTAAATTGTTTGACAGCTTTGGCAGACACTGAATATAAAGGTATGGCTATCGAATGGGTTCGATAGAACGAAATAGCAATTAAATTATTAATTATAAGGGTTATTATTAGTTGCCCTAGGATAGACTTTCGAGGGAAACACTCCGCATTATTGTGTCCGCAAGCCCTGAACAACCATTAGAAGGAGTTGAACGATTTGTAGCAAATACGAGACTGATACCACTCTGAATCCCCGAACGTTCTCTGTGTACATACGAGTACATCTAAGTCTATAATGGTGTTTAAAAAGTTTTCATTTTGACTAAACCATGTCTCCTGCAGAACTCTATAGCTTTCTCCCCGCAATCATTCCTTTGACCTGAACCGTAGTACCCTATCTCACTTCCATCTCTCTCTTCAACCACCTTCGTGTTTGAATCTCCATAATTATGAAATGCTCTTTCCGAGTGGCACCCTAAAGCATCTCCTCTGATTGGTCGGCCTTGGCTTGCCTCTCCCGCTGGTAAACACGATACACAGCCCAGTGGTTGCCAGGTCTCATATTCATAATTGAGTTCATCGTAAGTTGGTGGAATAAATAATTTCGGTCGTTCCCCGCGCCTTCCTCAATAGTGTTTTTGACATTGCGGAATGACTGAAGAGGTCGCCCCACTGGGATCAGACGCCTTTGCAGCCGCCTCACTGAGGAACAGAAACTGCGTGGGTTGCCTTTCGTCATGGGTCACCCCAACAGAAGCAGTTTTTTCGCTCCCTCATCCTGCGCTCCAGGGATAATCAGAACGCATGCAGGCAACTGTAAGCCCTTCCACCACGTCAAGGTTGTAGTTCGTATGAGAAGTGTACTCTTCGAATTTCTCTTCTCTCAAACGAGTTACACTCTCTACATTATTCTTATCTAGTATTCACGGACCACCGTCGTCATGTAAAATCGTTTTGACTACCTCGCGCAAAAATTTATGATAAACGTGTAATATGTAATCATTGCTTGTTAATATCTGGAGTCTTAAAAAGCTCTGGCACGCATCCGTATGGTGGGGTGTTGGTGATATTGTGTACGTACTTGGTCAGTTACAGCTACTATTTTAATGAAAATTATTACTATGTAATGGTCAACATATCTCCTGCTCATTTCGATCGGTTTTAGTCCCCAAGTTTACCAATTCCCCAATTGAGGCATTTTTGCCAGTGCTAAGGCACGATTATTACTCTTACGTGCAAAGAAATTTCCAAACCTTTTTATTCATTATTAATTAAATATGAAGAAAAAGCGTAACCAACGCGTGTCAGTATATAATGACTAAAAATCCACGAAAACGGTGTATTGCCAAACTCTACTATCCCAGGCTGGGAAATAGAAACTCGAATGAAAAGATTACACAGGCCTACAAAAAAAATATTTTTTGGTGCCGGGAATCTTTGTGATGATTTTAACTATATTTGTAGAGCTGAATCCAAATATGAAATCCGTTTTTATTTAACAGTTCTACTTTTTTAGATATGGCACATCTTACGATTAGTTGTTTTAATATTTGATATATTCCGGAAAATAATTTTCAAAGTTAAATAAATCTATAATTATACTAATTTATAACCACTCTGCGGTGTTACTTTTATTTTCAATAAACTGTCAATAAGTTTTATGTATATTTCTATATTGTAGGTCAATGAGATTAAAAAACAAAAATCATTTTTATCGACTTCGGTAAAAGATGGCGAAATTAGTTCATAAGGTATCCGTTAGATGGCATCCACGTTTTCTGTTCTCTTGACAGCCATTTTAGTTTCATTAGTTTCCCTTGGCTATTCGGAGCAGGTGGACGGACTTTACTTCAAAGTGTAACTTTTTGTAAAACATCATCTAAATATGAGCTCAAGTCGAAGATGCTGTGTAAATGATCCTGATGTGTTTTGCTACGTTTGTGGGGAATATATGGTAAAAGAAAATAGGAAAAATATTACAGACTTTGTGAAGCGTGCATACTTGGGATATTTTGGTGTTAAGCTTGGTGACCAAGATAAAACATGGGCACCGCATTTTGTGTGTAAAACTTTACTGAACATCTGCGGAAATGGACAACAGGACAAAGGAAAAGTCTAAAATTTGGTGTGCCAATGGTGTGGAGAGAACCTGTGAACCATATTGACGACTGTTATTTTTGCATAGTAAATGTTTCGGGAATTAATCGAAAAAATGGCCACAAGTGGACATATCCAGATTTGCCTTCAGCTAGACGCCCGGTACCCCATTCAGAAGAAATACCGATCCCAATATTTCAGACGTTACCAGATATATCTAAGGAAGAATTTCAGTTACTAGAAAACATTTCTCATTCTATTGACGATAGTGGCAGTGACTACGAGGGGGTATCAAAAATTCCTCCACTATTTAATCAAGATGAACTAAGCGATCTTGCTAGACAACTGAACTTATCGAAGGAAGCATCCGAACTACTAGCATCAAGACTGCATGAAAAGAATTTACTGCAACCCGGTACAAAAATAAGTTTTTATCGCACAAGGGAAAAAGGATATGCTACCCTTCTTTACTCAAGAAGACAATCTTACATTTTGTTTGGACGTTAAGGATCTTTTGGAAAAAATGGGACTACTATCACAATATGATGCTAGTGATTGGCGTTTGTTTATTGATAGCTCCAAGCGTAGTTTAAAATGTAGGACTTCAATTTCTCCCGGCGGATGATGTCAGTGAATTCTTTTCGGGATTTCATCCGGGTAATATCCTCCATCTCCATCGAAACGTCGGCAGCGATGGAGATGGAGGAGATTACCCGGGTGAAATCCCGAGAAGAATTCACTGTAGTTTAAAATGTGTACTTCTTCACAATGGTAACAGGTTTGGCGCAATACCAATCGCTCATTCAACTAAAATGAAAGAAGAATACGATACAATAGCATTGGTCTTACAGAAGATAAAATACCAGGAACATCGCTGGGTGATTTGTGTAGATTTAAAAATGGTGAACTTTCTTCTTGGGCAGCAGAGTGGCTAGACAAAATATCCTTGTTTCTTGTGCCTCTGGGATAGCAGGGACAGACAAAACCACTGGATTAAGAAGGAGTGGCCTAAGAGAAAAAACTTGGTTGTTGGGAAAGAAAACATCATTGCTGAATCTTTAGTTGAAAGAGAGAAAATCATCTAACCGCCTCTACATATTAAACTAGGCCTAATGAAGCAATTTGTAAAGGTTATTGACAAGGATGGACCATGCTTCGGCTACTTAAGACTAAATATGCCCCATATAAGTATTGAAAAACTTAAAGCTGTTATTTTTGAGGGGCCACAAATCAGACAACTTTCAAAGGATCCTGCTTCTGTCGAGTCAATGAATGAGATTGAAAAAATTAGTTGGATGTCATTTGTTGAGGTCATAAAAATTTTCTAGGAAATCACAAAAGTGAAAATTATATTGAGCTGGTAAACATTATGCTTAGTAACTTCAAATCACTTGGATGTAATATGAGCACAAAAGTTCAGTACCTACACAGCCACTTAGACAATTTTCTTGGAAATTTAGGAGACACAAATGAAGAACAAGGTGAAAGATTTCACCAGGATATAAAAACAGTGGAAGCTCGCCAACAAGGAAGATGGGATAACCATATGATGGCAGATTACTGCTGGTGCTTAAAACGAGACTGTTTGAACAAAGTGCACTCAAGAAAATCGCGCAAAAGAAGCTACCGATGTGTTGAGTGATGTTTTTATGTATTTTTTCTTTTCAATTTGTTTTATTACAGTAAAAAAATTTAGTATTTGTGTTCAATTGTATTGTAAAATTCTGTTGTGTTTTTGGGTGATTTAACAGCCCTAGAAATAAATCAAGTCTTTATATTTAGTGGGTTTTATTATTAATATAATATTCCCATATCATCATGTAGAAGATTTTTTTACGTAAGTAACAACATATCTATATCTTGAAAACTAAAGCTGATAGGAAAAAAAACTAGTGTCATAGTTGGATTCAGCACCCCAATTGTTCTTTAAATCATCATTAAAAGCTCCGGCACCAAAACCACTGTTGGCCTGTTTTATCAAAGGAGTATTCTAGTAGTACTCTATTGTTGTGAGATAAACAAATAAGTTTCCAATTACTCGTGAAAACAAATAAAAATTTAATTTGTATGTGCCTAGAGCTGGAGGTATTGTCCTTTGAATATTTGAAATCGGCTAAATCCTGTTCGCTCATTGAAAGCGAAAGAGATTTCATTTGGCTACAAAATAATTATCCGGAGCAAATGAAATGTATTTCCTACCGTCACTCTTTCAATTACTCTCGTGGAAAGTAGATGATGAATTTATCAGCGTTCTTACGTATTTTGCTCTCGGATATGTGTGATGAATCTTTTTTGGGGTGTAGGTGTTCTTTGATACTTTTCCCTGTCTTTAGTGTTTCTCTTTAATGTTAGCATTTAATGTAGGATAAGGAAACAATAAAATCCAAAGAGAATTAAAATGGAATTTAACTTCATTGTAGACAAATATATTAATTTGAGTGTAAAGAAAAAAAAGACAATAGTATAAATGTTTTCTATTCATTCATAAACACGCACATGTTTCGACCCTTTTAATGTTATCGTCCAATGTATGCTACTGCAGTTAATTACATTGTAGTGCATGGTACCGTATGATGACACGTCTAAAAACATGTCGTGTTCATAAATAATTTAATAAATATTTATTTCGGATATTATTTCTTTCCACATCAAAATGGAATTCTATGAAACTTCTCAGTTCAGTGTTTTCTCATAATTTTAGGCCTTTTATATGATTGTAGTGAATTTCTACATGTGCTCAATTTCCATTGCTTTTAGTCGGTGTAATATTGCAATTCACTCAATCCAATAACGTTTTTTTACTCGTAGGATTCATTTTTAAAGATATTGGCAAATTTACTGGGGACTTCATGAAATTCCGAAAAAGATTGATGGCCAAATAAAAGCCATTTTATCAAATGCACGGATAAAGGTAGCCAACTAAATGGGTTTTCAAAAATTGAATATGGCTTTTCGGATAAAGTTTAAGGATAATTCACATTCCCTACGTTTTTTCCTGGTTGACTTCATTTTTTAGGCGCCCAAAACTGGAAAAAAGAGTGAGGATCTACATTAGAACAATTTACTTTCCATAGTCATAATATATTTTGTGATAGTTTTTTATATCAAATATCTTCATAAAATATAATGTTAACAATTATAAACACTTTATTTTGGAATTGAATTCAAGTACAACAACGAAACCAAAGCACCTGAAATTATTTTTAAAAAATGGTCGACATTTTTAAAGAAATTATTTTTTTAATGTCAGAAATATTGATAGTAGTAGTATATTATTCAGCAAGTGCGGTTCACATTTCCTTACGTCAGCCATTCATTTCGTTGCTCTCTCCGAATGAAAACTAATGCATCGTTACCCGCGAGTAAGAATGCCTTTATATCTCTGGATAGAAATCGTAAATTATGGGTACATTAGCGTAGAATATTTTCGATAATCTTTTAAATTTACAAATCTTAAGTGTCCTGTTTCATGGGTGGTGGGCGTCCACTCATTCATTTAAGGCCTATTGATGGATTGAAAAAAATGATACCCCATTCCTTTCTCATAAAAATGAGTTTAAAGATTAATCCTCCGTGCAGACCCCGGAGAAGATTCATCTTTAAACAGTCGCACTTGTCCGAAAATATGCGTGACCCAAGTCGCGAAGTCTTCCCGGGAAATACATGGCTTGGCCATCTGGTGATCTTTAGGGAAACTGTTACCCATTTGAATTATGATTTTTTTAAATGTGTCACTTGCAGTTTAAATGCGTATTTAACCTATTAGTCATTCATTACATGAATTCTGCATGAGCCAAGAATGTGAATCAAACCACCAGCCAAATGGATTATTTATACTCCTTTCCACCTTTTCCTTTGCCATCCTTATTACTTATCCCATTCGTCTTCGCATCCACGATCCTCCACCGTCGAAACCAGTCTCCTTTCAGATGGATGTCTGCCGGATCCAGAAAAGCGCCGTATAAATAGAAAATCTGCGATCCCTTCGGGAATATCCCTGGCGATAAATATTCCATGTGTCGCCCCACATTTTTCCTTTTCTTTCGCACGTTGGAATAACTCGCACCGCCTTGGGGTTTGTCTTCGCATCCTACGTCTTTCTCTCCCTTGGGAATCGCGCGTTCGCCATGGTAGATAGGTATATGCCATTTATTTCATCGGTTCCGCTTGAGGGAAGGCGAGAAGGAAAAATCTGCCCTCCACTTCAACATACACCCGTGGTAACATATAGCGAAAGCTATCTTTGTGTGGAAATTTGGAGAAGTGGAAGAAGATGGATGAACGCATGGTCATATAAATTTATAATTATAACAGTTTTGAGGGGAATATGCATAAATTATTTTTTAAAGACTCGACGTTTACTGACACAATTAGTGAAAACTTTGTAATGACACAAGAGATGGGAAAAAATAGTGAAGTTTTGATGAGCAGGATTGGTTGTGTTCGTTAAGAAACGTTTATCAAATGGGTTTAGGCTAGAGCCGAGAGTGCACTGAAGAATTGTGTTTACTTTAGTCATAACATCCGTTCTCGCTTTGCTGAAGTTATTAGTAGTACCTCAAACGTTTTGATGTATCAGGGTGATTGATGATGATTACAGCAGGAAACACAGGAAGGTAGGAATCTGCTTCTTACTGAATAGGAAACTTTGAAACATCTTCAATATCCAGCATGATGGTTGAAAGGTTTCTTAATTTGGGTAAGATAAAATATGAAAAATAAAAATATTTAAAAAAGCATAGGATATACATATGAAAACACGCTAATGATGCACTAATTAATATGTTTGCATGTTTCCTGAGAAAAACCCTCATATTTCGTGAAAACTAAATAATAGAGGGTGTTATGAAGGGAAGAAAATGTCTGAAGACCTAAGAAGTTGTCTTTGGTGTAGGAAGAAACTGCTCTCTTATTTTTAAGAGTGTGCTAGCTGTCAAGGTAGATTTTGGATGGGCCCAGCAGCTGAGCAACTCTACATTTATAAACCTAACACAAAAACATGTTCCATCTTTTACATTTCGTTAAACCATTCTTCAATTCCATATACTCCCATCCTCCTTTCAGACTGTCAAACTACTATTTCCCTGCCTCTATTTTGCTTTCCCAATATTCTCCCCTCTTTCACAGCTGTCAAAATTCCATTTCCTTGCATCCGTATTCCCTGCCTAGTTTAAAATTATCGCGACCACCTTCTTCTGCTCCCACTGCCTATCATGTTGGTACCTCTACGTTGGTTTTTTCTTTCCGTCCATTTCATTTTACATCATCCTCCATCATCATCACCATCCTCCTCTACACTAACATCCCAAACATATCCAATCCGCTCCTCTCATATTTCCTTAATGAGTACCGAGCTATATGACAAAGTAATGTCTTGAAATCTTTTCATGAGGTACTTATCACCAATTGCGTTTCGTTGTAACAGCTTCTTTACATAACATATTGCTTCTTTTAACACATTAACAAAAACTAATTCTAATGAAACTAATTCTTCTGAAACACTTTCTAAATAGGTGAACTATTCTCGTTGCTGCCATCCATTCCCTCCAACTTTAATGTTTATCTTTGCCTTCCTATTTCTTGAGAATCTCACTGTCGTCGTCTCCTCTTCTTTGGCTCTCCTTCCTGATTCTGAAATGAACTCAGTGCTGGAGGTAATCCCTCGGAGCTGTCTAGTAATGGTTGACCATCCGCTATTCTAACTAATTTCATGAGATTCCCACTTACTTCTACTCTCTCTTTTAGACCTTCCCACGCCTCTAATGTGTCGTAAAGTGCGATTGATAATGGATATCCCTGTTTTATTTTCCTACCTAATAATTACATCCAATTTCTCAAACCACTATTTTGCAACGTGATAAATGTACTTGTTTCGGTATACAAATAAATTCTCTATCCTTGCAGTCTACTCCTAACTAGTTACCAATTTTTACAACTTATTCATAAGTTTTTTTGTATGCTCATGCTAATGACTATCAACATCCTTGTGTAAACTAAAATTTTACCCATTGTTTTTGCTTGTAATTACCTTATCAGGAGAATATTATTTTCCAGATATAACTGTGGAGTACTATGATTCAACCAATTAACAAGTAAAATTTTAATAACTTAATCAAATAGAAGTAGGAAGGGTAACTGATGCAATTATGGGTATTTTCTTTGGTCTCATCACGCAAAGGGTTTCGCATGGCGCGAAATGGGTTTTTGCATTTGTGTTACGCGCACCGTATAATTTTTTTTTTGGAAATCCATACAAGGTTAAGAAGCCCAGACGCTTCCACATTGTTTTCATTTTACTTCCAAATTATAAACGGCCCAGATATTCACATCTAGGTGAGAATTGCCTGAGCAGTCAGTGTTACATCATTTATTGACCATCAATCGCCATTAACAGGCACGTTGGAAGTTTCCTCTCCTGATTTATTGATTTAGACTAGACGATGAAAAAAATAAATTAAATTATCTAATAATAAAAGGCGTTGCATGCGTATAAAATCTTGGGTATCCTCCCTCTTTCTAGAATTAAATATAGTATATCTGATTCACTTTGCGTTTTAAATAATTAAATTTAAAATCTTTTGAAAAACCCATCCCTCTCGTGTTGGCTATCATATATTCGGTGTTATAGGATATGGATCATGAACTGGATATATTATCAAACTCCATGACGTACATACTAATAATTATTTGATTGCTAATGTATTTTAAAATAATACATTTTCCTTTTTAAAAGCTCCCCTAAGTTGTGAAACGGCTGACAAGAGACGAAGGGATATACCATTCTCTGAAATACGTAGATAGCTGAAATAGCAGACTCAATGACTCATTCTTCCCTAGGACCATATGAGATAGCAACTGTAGGGTTAGACATAGGAAAAATCCAACTTGCTACCCACAGCGCCTTGGGAATAATTAGTTTGACTCAAATTAATGCACTGTCCCAAACCTCGTGTGTTTTGTTGTCAAAACCCTGTGTTGGTGCTCGTTACAGTATTGCTTGCCCTGCTTTGTTTGTTTTCAATCTTCTCCTTCCATACTCCCTCTCTCTATGCGGGAGAAACACCTCCGCTACCTGCAACGGTGTATCATTTTCTCTACTAGTCATTGGAGGCGGAGATAATGAGTTTTATGTCCATGGGATAGTAGAATTTCTCCTACTTACTTTTCAATATCATGTTGCACGTTATTAGATAAATCTATACTACATTCGTAGGCGTATGTCATCTGTATGTTATTTGATAGTATGTTTATTTGCATTCGTGTAAGTTAACAAGGTTTTCGCATTAATATATACGCCTCTGTGGGTGTAAATTTGCATGAATTTATTGGTTTTTCATGTGGTTTTATTCTCTTTTACGGGTGGTGACCTAGCACCCCCCACCACACGCCCCTGCGGCGGCTTACGGGTTATTGTTCTGATGTAGACAGTTACCTTGATAGAGGAGCACGGTATTACATTAAGGAAGTGAACAAAATTGTGTATGCGTAAAAGATATGCTCATCCGAAGATTCTATAAGTCACATAAAATCATGAAGCACATTATTAACCCGAATGAGTGTTTAATTGGAGAGGGTGTGGCTCAACCTGAACTATTAGGCCTTAGATGTGTGAACTCCATTCGTCACAATAAGAGGGGTCAGTTCACTTCTCTGTTCCGCCTATGGATTTCGTTGAGACCGTGACCCATCAGATAACACAGCTTGCATTCAGGGTGGTCATTGCTACTCACACTCATTCCCATACCATTCGGTCAGCAGGCGAATGCTATAGCCCCAAGGAAATTTCCTCCCCATGTACTATAAGTATTAAAAGGAACATCCCTATCTGGCACCCCAATCCAGGTATCCCTGTCTTGCTCCGTTGCTTCGAACACTACCCATCCGAATTTCCATTCGCTGTCCTCACATGTGCAGTCTGACACCTATAGAGGTTCCATATATTCAGGATCCTTTTGTGTATTTTGACTCGGCTTTCGACAGTGTACAGTGGGAAAAGTAAATAGTGATGTTCCGGAGCATGGGAGTAGACTGGAGGGGTACGTGGTGCAGATAGGAGTAGCAAAGAATAGTTAGTCATCGAGAAAAATAGCAGAGTTATTGGAATGGGTAGTGATAGCAGGGGAGTGAGATAGGGTTTCCCGTATCAACATACGAATATGCTGAGGAAATATTTAAAGATAGCCAGGGAATGGATTGAGCTATTAATAAAAGGTCAGTTATGAGGTGATTAAATGAGTCTGCTTTCCAAATAATCTAGCAATATTGTGTCAGAGAGCTAAGTGGAATTGGTTTTGACTACTTCATAGGAGCAATGCGAGAAATGTGGGATGACGATAAAGTGCAAGAAACAAAGCAATGAGATTCTCGAGAAATAGGATAGCTAAGTCAAACATTAAATGGGACGGAATAAACAAGAGGAGATGGAGCGTTTGGTTTATTTCGGCAATCCTATGGAGAAAAAGGCGCATATGAGTGGAAATATTGGGAGAAGGAATGCGTTAGCAAAAGAAGCATTTGGGAGAAGAGAATTGATGACGGCTACACTTAGTCAAGATGTGAAGAAAAGATCAGGGGAGACCGTATATCATGGGGGGTGATGTTTTATGGATGTGAGACCTGGTCTGTGAGGCGAGAGGATGAGCGTAAATAGGAGGTTTTGGAGATGTGCGTATTACGAAGAGCGGAAAAATTCCACTACGTAAATTAGATAGAGAAGAAGGCTAACGCGAAGTTTTAAACAGGATGGCGAAAATAGCAGCCGGAAAAGGCAGAGAGGGAGGGAATATGGAAAGGCGTTTTAAAGACATTGTTAGAAGAGAAATGCGCAAGTGGGGTAGAGGAAGGAAGAAAGTAGGCAATTTGGAGAGCATGAAAGCAGATAGAAGTTACGGAAAAATGAAGATAGAAATAATGCAGACCAAAGAAAGAGGAAGTTCTCGTGACATGTAGCAAAATAGACTATGGGGCAGTCCAAAAACTGCCGTTTTTTATGTAGAATTTCTTAGCAAAGTGCTAACTACTAAATTTAAAATTGAATTTTATTATTTTTGTGGTGAAATATTCAATTTGTTCTTTAATTATCCCACACTTTCCGAATCACGTTCTGAGAGATATTGTGAATCGTATACTTGCCTGTGATCAAATGCGACAGCATTCGTTAATTTAGGATTGTCCAATTTCTTCTTCATTGTGTAGTGTAGTTTCGACGTCATTAAAAACTACTTCTCTTCGTGATTTCATTCAATTTTCTAAGCTATATCAAGCAGTGTAGTAAAAATTATACTCAAGTTAGTAATTACCATAAGTATAGATTGCTTTTTAACAATTGTCTATTTTTTATAATTCTAATTGATGGTGACGGAAACAGAAGTACCGTTAAATTTAAGACTCGTATTAAAAAGATTTGAAAACTCATTAAGTGTATAGTTTTTCGAAAAAATCGTAATTATTATCGAGGTAAATATTAATTAATTTAAATGTTAATTTTAAGTAATCGCATTCCTTCTAATCTACCCATACGGTACTCCACTCAAGTAGCATCGAGTTACGATCGTAGAGGTGGTTTAATTTTGTTGAAGGTTTTTCATTCATTCCTAAAATGTCTGCCAAATGTTTACAACAAGACAAAAGCCAGATGTTCAAAAGCCCTATAAGCCAGAATGTAATGACGAAATATTTACTGATGCGTTAAATATACAATTGGCTTTAGTTCTTTAGTTTTACTGTATTATTAACAAGAGCAACTAGTCTATAGCCAAAAATCAAATGCTAAAATCCAACGGTGTGTGCATGCGTACAATTGGATATTATAGTAATTTTCAGTTTTTTTTTAAATTACAGCTTTTCCCTCGCGAGCCCATCCCCGTGATGTTTCTTCTCAAAGTTTTGCTCTTCACCGCGAGAGGTCTACACTATTGATTATAATCGGTTAGAGGCACCTTGCGGAGAAGTCTGTAACTTCGGAGAGTAGTCAGCATTACTATAAATAGCGGTAGAAGGAAACAAGTATCAAAGTTAGGCTAAAATAACGATATTTAACAATCAATTTCTTGGAATATTGAACGCATTGGGAGAAGGCATAGGGAATACATTATCATTTTCTAGGACAGCTATAACTATTTCTTAGGGAATATTTCCACAAGTTCAAAACAAAATCGAGGGCATGTCTTTAACTGTGCATTCGTTAACGTTGCAAATGAATGATAGACACCAAGCCATTCTTCATTCCTCAAAGAAATTTATTGACAATTAATGACAATTGATATTGATATTTTTTCTTTTCATTGGGCTATTTAAGGAAAGATCACTTAGTAATCATTCTATTTACACATTGCAAATTGACTACCTTTTTCCTTGCGGACATATCTTATATTTTCCGAATCAGTGAAGGACAAGATGAATTTTATTCCTATCATAAATACCAAATTGCTATTTTTCTATACTTATCCTTTGTATCAAGTGTTTAGAAACATTCTTAATGTAGTTACCTTTTCTTTTTCCTAAGACGGTATTTTCGCTCTATTTCCGTCTATTATAGTTTTCGTACAGTTGCTACAAGATCCCATTCTAATTTAGACACAATTTTTATTAATTTTACATCATTTCTTTTTTTCTTAACAGTTCCTTCTTAACATCTGATTTTATTTACAGAGTCACCCAACTAGGCCTAACTTGTACTGGTAAGAAAGAGCTGAAGCGACGATAAAAAGGAAAATTACGCGTCGTCAAATACTATGTGTGTGTAAATGTTTGTCTCACAACTACGACATGTATTTTTAGAGAATAGATTTAGGTGCACACCAACCAACCACAGTTATCAACCCGAAGGTTGTTTGAAGGTTTGATAGATGAGAATAGATATTACCAAATACTAAGCGTAACGGAGTGTGAAATTCCTAAAATGGGGTAAGAGGCCAGTTTCATTTCCCTTGCAGCCTTTCGTGTCTTAGGAAGATTTGGTGCCCGAAAATATACACATCTTTGGTGAAATTGTTGGTGCCCAGAGGCGTCACCCTCAGAGCCTGTCGGCTCTGGCCTGTCTCACCTGGCCCTCTGGTCAGTAACCAAGCGTCTACCAAATTTCCCCAGGTACTTAGGGAATGACAAATTAATTCAAATCGATTTGAACTTTAAAGAGAATGTGGTTTATAAGAGTGTATCCAATTGGCTTGCATTTAGGAAAGAATGGACTATTGTGAACTTTAATTTAAGTCATACCAATAAAACCGTAAAACTGCGACGTGAACATTTTTACATTGCTTTCTTCACGCTTATACTTTCATCCCATTGAACTTTTTCCTAATTTTTATCTAGTTTGTTCTGTTCCCTTGGATTTTTTGAAATCATCTCTCTTAATGTCTATCACAACGTGTTCCGTCAATACTCAACGTACTTCAATATAACTCTTTAGTTTTTCCCGTGACACTCTTTACCGTCACCATCTGTGCCTCCCCAAGTTACTTTTTTGCATCCTTAATGCGGTCCTTATTCTTAAAATTTATAGGAATAATGCCAGCCAATCGTAAATTTTTCTTTGGCAATAAGTGTTTGACATATATTTTTTTCTCTTGTACCTGAGAGAATTACAATTACTGATTTACTTCAATTTTTTCTTCACAGGTAAGGATAACAATCCTCATTCTCCTAATCATGCCAGAGACTTTTCCTCCTCGTTTATCCGGAATGACATGTAAATGCCTGGAGGCGTATTTTCTGTTTTGTGACAGGAGTAAGAGGTACTTATAGTTTTAATGGTGTATAATTTCTCAGAGCTCTAATTTACATCGCGCGAATTTATCACACTTTTCTGGTTGTTGATTTATAGTAGTCGTTTACTTATATGACTATAATGATTTATTAGCATGACAGAACTATAGAATTACAAGGCAATGCCTAGGTCCTCTGTTCTCAAAATCAGTTACTTCTTAGAAATCAATGTGCTTAATTGAAAGTTTCATCGCTAATTTTTAATAGTTGTCTTCATTTCGAGCTAAATATGGATCAAAAGTTTCAAATTTCTCTAATTAAAGTCACAGTCACGCCTAAAATATTTGCCAAAATGGCAATTTGTAATGTTGCTCCATGCAGGTAGTCAAAATTTGGAGTATTTGCCCTACTTTCGGAGTTCCTTGGTCCACTATCTTAAAAGATGAAATGAACATACTAAATAAAAATGCGTTGAAATTCAGAAATATATATTTATTTATCATGAGTTTATAGTATTCCTGACAAAAAGGTTGTTTCCTCCAAGTACCCTTCACTTGTTTACCTATATTTAACAAAGTATCTTCTGTCTTCTGTTCATGATATTCTATCTCACGGACTTTCATTTGTAGCATATTATTTTCTTAGCGTCCTTGGTTTTGGTACATGGACGTGATAAATTTAAGCGTTTTTGTGTAACAGGTTAATGTAGCATTATTCATCCTGGTGACCATCTATTTTTAACAACTTCTCAAAAATATGAAAACGAAAATTTATTACTTTCTTCCTCCTAAATCCATTTAATGTGTAATCTTTTATTTTAAAATTAGGTTCAACACATTACTATAATAAATCGTTGTTATCACAGTAAATGAGAAGAATAGCATTTTCATCGAGATTTTATATAATTCGACGACATACCGCAACACTACTTGTAAATCTACACGAATCTCGTTAAAATGACGGACAGAACGCGATTTAGGCCCTCTAAGGATGGTCTTTGACCCACGTGAACATATTTCCTTCAAGTCGTTCGAGGGAGAAAAATATAGCCTCAAAAAAGAAGGTTATTCTGCTGGGCGAAATTCTAGCGTTGCCCTTTTCCCTTCCACAGGCACCCAAAGCCCTCGTGCCGGCCGAGTGCTCATTTATCAGGTGCCGAAGAGCACGTGCAGCGATGGGTACTTCATTGGTGAAACTCCTTATTTTGCGTCAATGTTTTTGTGGTTATAAATTTCGGAAAATTGTGTAATGTCAACGATCTTCTAATGATAGGGAACCGAGCTGCTTCCAAGTCTATTTTTTGCAGATCACCTCAACAGATTCGTACGGGCAGAAGAGGGCTATAGTATCCTTCCTTAAAACAATTGCTTTTCCGGATATTCTGAAACATTTGCATTTACTCAGAAACTTGTTCCGATGATTCCGTACATCTCTGGGGCTTAATTAATGGCATCCTTGCGGGCGAAATTGGTACAAGCCAATAATCCTCCTGCCTATTTACCGTCATTGTACAATATTTTATTTACAACTCACAGCAATTATAGCAACCAATTATGATAAATAAAATTGACAGGGACTCTCGCCTTTCGGTTTATTTTTTCAAGCCGTTAACATTACCTAAAGGATAAATTTGAATGCCATAAGAGTCAGTTTCACTAAATTAAACGGAGGATGAAAATTTATTTCTCAATCTGTCATAAATTCTTCGCAATTTGTTCCATTCTCTAATAAATAAGAAATTGTAGTAGAGGAACGGTTTCTTGCTTACGGTTTTTTATTTCCCGTAGGGCAGCGATCAGCTACAATCCATTCCTTGTGAGCGAACTAAAAATTTCTGACTTAATGCTTCAGGCTCGTCGGTATAACGGAGTTAGAGATCGGAAGGAAACGGGATATATCGTCGTAAATAAAAATGAATCGGCTTTACTGGGTGCCGAAAACATGGGCTATTGAAGCGGCGCATAAAGTGAGTGACTTTGAGAGCTATCGTAAAAACGCACCCGCTGAGGATTTTTGAGTGTCTGAAAGTCTGTGTGTCTGTATTTATACGTTAGGAGTTGAAAGAGTGCCCTACTAAACACCGGACAAACGAATAACAGCAAGTTAAGCCATGTGAAACTGTAGTAATGGGAACATTAGACATCCATTTAATAATGGATGTATACATTATTCTCATCTTATTTCGATAGCCATTCACTATCTCCCTATGATCAAAAATGTTTAATCTACATGCTGGAGCCCAAATATTTTACCACAAAACATAAGATTTTATTGAATTTGATATAATGTTTAATCAAAAGAAAGTTTGTATCGAGAGTAGTCTGTGCGAGATTTTGATGTATTTATTTTTACCTAACTCATATCCTAGCGAAATATTTATCAAAGCTATTAATTTTTAATACCTTATGAAGTAAATATCTATCAGACGGTATTGAATCAGAAACGAAAAGCTGCAGCTACCATTCTGTAATCCTGACACCAAAGAAGATGAAATTACTACGGCGAAATTGAGAAAGGCCTTTATCTTTATTTATGATCGGTAATTCTCATTCATACTTTTTTACTTGAAAAATAATTTTCTCCGGTAAAAGCACCTATATTTTCTCTCAAGGGTTCAAATCTGATCCTACGCACTGTAGGTGAAAATGTGGTATGAGCTGATTCTTTGGCAGCGATTTTTTTGGGTGTATTGTTATTTATTATGCCAATATTTTTCGCGTTTGGAATCCTACCACCTCTTACAGTCGGTTATGGCCTATAGCGAAGCAAATAAATCAATCAAAGATCAGAAAATATTAATTTTCCTGATACTAACATATTATCAGGGACTCTTTGTTGCTATCTTTAATGTTAATGAAAATTCAATTTTGATTTCCGTTTTGTTTTCATTTTTTTCAAAATAATAAATCTTAAGGCTCTCGAAGCATCTTGCCACCAATTTAAATTCCTATCGTTACTCTGCCTCTGCTGTTGCCTTGGTAGCCGCCACGACGCGTTTCTGTCGCCCGATTCATTTTTTACCATCAAGTGAGAACTAAATTTAGTTGTAAAGTTCGTTGCAAAATGAATGGTCATTTGCCATAACGGATCTTTTGAGAGGAATTTTGTCTGTAGTCGATCTCAATCGGGAGATAATATGTTACTATCAACGAAGAATGTGCTGCGAGTTTGTTTTAATGATGCGCCGGTCTTCGCCATCAAAGGATTGTCGTCGTGTGGCAAGTCAATGGCGGCTCTGTTTATCAGACATTAGAATTCATTCAATTTATATTTTTCTATAACAACCAACAAACTGTTGATTTTTAAGCATCTACCATCTCCTGTGTGGTATGTTATTCTAAATTCGCAATCATCGTCTTCATTCAATATGGGCTTAGTAGTCCAAGCTTTGAAATAGGGATTAAATACACTTTTGGATTTCATTTTTATCCAAATGACGTTTGAAATTCTTTGTCGTTGCCTGGTTATAATCTTTATTTTTGTATAATCCTTGACTCAGAAGTGTTTGATATTTGTTGATAAAATATTCAAGGTAAATTAAAAATGATATGTCGATCATCAGCTGCTGTGGAACCATTTCATATTGTTTTAAATAAACAAGGAAACATTTGCGTTTTAATAGCAATTCTGGCAGATATTAATACAATGTAATTTGGCATTTTATTTTTGCAAGCGATCCAAATTTACATCTTACCCTGACAGCCACATGTATGAGTGCATGTGAAGTGATGTGAGATCACTAGCCGTTACAGTCATTGTTGAGTAACAATTAAAGGATTCCTGTCCCTCCAAATCCAAGAACTTTCGATGCTGCTCTCTTCTCAAAAACGAAATGATTCTTTACCGGTGATTCACTACGTGTCACTCTATGTCATTAATATGGTCGAATTTAATTACTTATACTTCTGCCTTATGAGTAATATGTTTGTTCAAAAAAATATATCCAAATACACTGCAACTTTTAATAATGGAAAGTCAAGTTTAGGAAGATGAATCTTATTTCAATGAAATATTTATATCCCAGTTCCTCAATTGTCACGGCCGACCAACTCATAGTCACGAATTCGAACTTCTATTAGATAAAAATTATAGAATGTCCTTACTGATAAATTGGCGATATCTTGTTGATGGAAAGGGTACTAAATGTTTGTCATTTCACCATATTCATTGTTTGTGCCAATATGTTTTTCTGATGATCGAATGAGTGCATACGTTTCTGTTACTGTTTATAACTGTGTCACTTGATTATTTACCGTGTCTTCATAGTACTGCACGGAATGAAACATATTAAATAAAAATATATCATAGTTCCTGGGGAATGAATGTCCTGAATTTATGCCTCTGCTGGTGTGGGATGTAATAATTCTCGCAAAAAGTGCCGGAAAAAAATCAAATCCTCGTCAAGATTAATGAATAAACCTCCTAACTCTTTTAAGTGCCAAGAGTAGATGTGCATGGTCGTAAAATTCCCTCCAGATAAAACACAAGTGGCGCTCATTCGATTGGCTCAGCTATAAATACGCAGAAAATCTGTTGAAGTCGGTAAACACAACAAGAATCCTCCTTTTTTAGGCATAGAAGCTGATTGGAGCGGAGAAGATAGACTATATGACTAATGACTGTGAGATACATTGAGATGAGATCGCTTGCGGCAGACTGCTTCAGAGAGGGAGCAATTCCGTGAACATCCCTGAAGATTGCGATTTTGTTCAACAAATTTGTTTCTTCAAAACCCACTCAAAATACGCCCACGTTCTTAAATGAATCTTCGAAGAATACTTATAAGCATAAGAAATTATTCCTTTTATAGGACCACTCTTCACCAAGATTGTGTTAATTAATATAACTATTAATGTTTATTAATTCAGGTCCCTATTAATAAATTAAAACCCTAATTAGAGAATATTTTATTTTATTCTTTTTTGATCTTCCTTGAAGTAGTTCTGAAATAAGAGCAGCCCACTTATCTCACCCTGTTTTGTGCTCTTTTCCTTTATTTACTTATATGCATACATGCATATATATCTGGGTTTTAAGTTGATTTCAAGAAATATTTTTTTATAATACATGTAATGCTGTTTGGTATCAGTTACACTTTATCTTTTGAGGAAGACTTCGGTCTGCTTTACTCTGATTTTACGTTTGTACAGGATTTCACATTTATACCTGTATATCTCTTTTCAGATCTTTTACCTTCTATTTCATCGTATCTTTCTTCCAATAAGCTACGTAATTCTTGTTGTTTATTCTCCAACGTACGATATTACGTCACAACTACCATTTTCGTTTCAGACCGTGTCATATTTATTTTCATACCGTATGATTATGTAGTAGGCTTGTAGGTATAGCGTCCGCCACTCTTAATGGATAGACTCCGGTTCAAGTCCTGGCAGATGTCTTTGATCCATCGCGTCGAAAACTCAAAGGATAAGATTTTCTGTAGCTATACGTGCGTAAGTATTTCGTGAGAAATCGTTGGTGCTTCCTGGAAGGGAAATGGCCCCTCCCACTCGGAATGTGTGATTTTCACACCCTATATGGGTTCCCTTAGCCAAGTAAGAAATACCTTCAGGTTGATTGCTGTTGTGGTCTCATGTTATAAATCTTAAAAACTCCATGTATATTAACGTCCTTTGCAGCTCCTTCACACTTAACGCTAGCGCAGCGCTATCATCCGTAAATATCATCTTAACTCTTCCTCTTCTCGTATTTTTATAGCTCGTTCGCTCTCTCTCTCTTCACACTTTCTCCCTCTATACCTCTCATTCAAGCTCTCCCTCTCAATCCCCTCGTTGCTTGTTGCATATTTTATTACAGCCCGTCTTACAAGTACGCATCGCTATTTGACGATATCCGAGTACTATTTTGTATCCAAATGCGCGTTTGAAATAAATCTGAAAGATGAAACCCGATTGATAGCCCATTCAGCCAACGTTATTCCCATCTTTAGCTCCTATTACATATCCCTTTTCTATCATTTCGTCCAAGACGTCTATTCCATCTGGCTCTCTGCATAGCTCAGTTTACATTTCCCTTTGTAACAGGCTTCATGTCTCTCAGTATGCTCATATCTTTTTTCTCTCTTTAAAAAATTTTACCCACCAAATCTCGCTCATCTCTAACCATATATTTCAGTTCCTCGTATTTAGCCTTCCCTCTACCATTTTCTCTTCCCATTCCTTCATCTCTCACCCTTCAATAGTCTCCCCTCTACACTCATTGTCTTACTTTAAACATCATGTCTCTTCACCTTCGCTTTCCAATGTCGTTAACAAAACGGAGCACCTTCGTCTTTTTTCTCCACTGATAAAAATTCATGAAACATTGTTTGTACACGTGATATCATTTTACTCCTCGCATCGAAGACAACGAGTGAAAGTGCACGTCAATGCCTAACTCCTTCGTTAATTCTCGTTTCTTCACTGCTGGGTTAGAATTGAATTGCAACCATGTGTTATTCTTTATGTAACCTGTGGATATTTCCTCCTCTAATCATTAAACATTTCTGTCCTCAACAAATGAAAATCATTATCTTCTACTCGATGTCTACAAATTCTTTTCTAGGTTCCCTAATTCAATAAATAGATCTTGGTTCTGTTCCTTCAAATTCCTCATATAAGTAGCCGAAGGGCCTAAATTGCTTCTATTTGGCCGATAATCTTTAGTCTAATTTTTGTAAATACAGTTTTTGACCTTGGATCTAAAATATCTTTCTGCCTAACAAGTCAAAATTCAGTATTTTACGAGTATTCTTGTCAGGTTTATTGACTCGTAGATTCATGTGGCCCGTCAATTTTAACGTTCATCTGCTCTCTTTTCTGGGAACACGAAAGTTTATATTGTTCAGTACGTCCATTGATATTTTTTCAGTCTAGAATATGTCACAAATCATATTGTAAAGCTTAGTTATAGCATTCTGTACGGAATTTTAGGAAGGTCGGAAGTAATATCATGGATTCATTTGGCCTTGCCGATGCGCGGACTCTTACTGGTCGTTCAAATTCTGACCTTAGTTGTCTTTTGTTGATCGCAATCCTGCCACCACGTTTGCATTAAGTTTTTCTAAATAATTTTTCCAATTATTAGTTATTTTTATAATGAATACCTTCCAATTTCAAATTTTCCGTTTTTCTCCTGCATTATTTGGACTTCACGGTAATATTTGAAGTGATTTTACAATGTCTTATAAACGGGTTCAAACTTTCTAAATACGAGATCGTTTCGCACTACTTCGCAAAATGAAACTGTCCACAGGTTCATTATATTTCTCTTCATATGAAATCACGGCATGCTTACGCCAAAATGCATATCGTAACACGAGGTATGAAATGGTCTTCCAATGTTCTTATAGCATAAATATTCATGCGAAGGTGGCTTAAAAGTGTATTGCCAACCAGACGCAGTATTTCTATGTCACGTTGAGAACACCTCAAGCTTAAATTGGTGCCTTCAGTGTTGGCTTGGGATGTGTTGAATCAAAAGAACCTGCAATCCCTCCTTCGACCCCGCCTCCGTAAAGGTCACGCTTTTTTGGTGGTCCCGATCGGTAATGGTTGGTTATCTAAGGATTTGCATTTTGAACGATGATTCCCGATCGAACAGCCGCCTATTTGGACCAATTTTCCACTTTGTTCCAACTTCGGGAGCACGATGCCGCGCGATGAGCAAAACGTAAGAGCACACCGAGAGCGCGGGACATCAGGGGTGGCGGCAGCGGCGCACCACCCCGCCCCCACCAGTTCCCTATGCCGGCCGAGAGGGCGGCAGGCGGTCGAGAGCGATCGGAGTCCCCTCCTTAAATGGATGCGCAAACGATCGTGAATCGAGTTTTCGTGCACGGAGAAACGAGTAACACGTTACATTTAAATAATATAACCAAAATATGGTACCTTTAATATCTTTATTAATTCAATTTGTATTTGCAAATGTAAAGCATGAGGCGTTGCCGATGTATTTTCGTGTGAAGACAAACGGTTAAAAGATCCCAAAGAGGATTGAACAGTTGTTTTCGCCCGTTTGAAATATTTCAATTTTCCATTAAATATTCGTCTCTTGTGTTGCATTAGAGAACGAGGTGAAATTTATAACAAAACGACTCGCATAATGTAACGTCTTTGAATGAATTTGCATACAATTCCCAACGGGCCGAATTCCTATAGGTCATCTCGCTCCGTTGCATGGAAATTAGCTTCATCCTCGAAACGTGTCTTGAATGAAACTGTTGGCCTCTTGGTTAGCGTTTTACAGTGGACGGGATTGTCTTTTGTTTGGCTCTCGTGAGCCGTAATTAATGTTAGTATGTATTGGTAAATCAGTTATTCTCTTTACAGTAATCACTTCTCTAAATGAGACAAGTAATAGGTAATTTTTTTGTATTTTTTTCTACGCAAAATTGAACTACTGACGTGGTTAAATGTTCGAGGCTCAGTCATAAAATGCGCTATTTAAAGACTGGTAGAGCTGAAAGAATGTCTGCTTGAATTGTCAAAAATTGTTACGACAAGAAAGTATTTATTATCGGGTTATTAGAAAAAATGAGCCTGGAAGACTTCGTCGTTAGGATTAAAACAAGATAGGCTGGTAATGTTGAATGATACTAGAAATTTCAGAAATAATTTACGCCATAACCGTACCGACTGATATGGCCACCTGGGATAAAAGGATAAATAGTAGAGTCACACATGAGGAGCAATTGAAATACCACGTTTCTGCTTACCTAAAAATCGCATTCGGAACGAATTCCTTGTTAAATGCTCTAACATTAGCGATTAAAGATCACAGTCCTTGTTGACTTGTATTTTCTCCTTTGAATATCATAACGTGCAATAGATTCACCGTTCCCGACTATATATTTACTGCTTTCTTTTTTATATTTGTGACCAATGAAATATTTTTGATAAAAGGCCAAGTAATCAATTAGCCTCTCTTACCACGGGTATTTCGACAGAAAACTACAGCAAAATCATTAAAAACCATAATCTATTTCGCCAAGCCATTACTCAACTTCATTAAATGTTGCTGGAATTATATTTTCTTTCATTGCCGCTATAGAAAGAGTGCAATGATATTGAGAAAAGGTAATAAATGGTGCTGATCTTATAAATCTCTTCCAAAAACAAGTATAATAAATCTGGGTAAAACTATACCAGATCAAATAACAAATTGCTAAAATTCTTCAGAATAGCACTCTAACGCATCGACACACCGTACGCTTCCTGAACGGCGTCGAAGGAACCCTTGTTCAGGCACCTCATAAAATCCTCTTTGACGTTATCCAGTGTTCCTAAATGATTCCCTTTCGAGCTCCTTTTTATCCTTGGGGACAAAAAGAAGTCCGGCAGTGCCACATTGGGATTGTAAGTTGGCTGAGACAGCGTTGCCACCTTTCAAAAAATATTACGACGTTGTCAAAGTGATATCCGTGGAAGGATCTTTAAATATCCTCCGTAAATGCAACCATCAATTCATCGTCGTGGAACTTGTTCGAGTAATTTGATAAATTACAAGGGGTGCAGATGAAGAAGTATCTTCAGGAAATTTACAATCCGTTCGAATTAGACCAGCGTCCGAGGTTTTTGAGTGGCCTCTGGCGATGCAGATGCCTCGGGTCCCACTTCCGCGGCCGTGCACCACGTTGAACCTTACCACCTAATAATCACCCACCACGTCTCCGGGATGGCGCACAAGGTTTTTGCTTACTCGAGGCTACTTGCTCCTCAGTGGTCCTCATCTCGCTGGAGGTGCTGGAGTCAATTACGGGCGTATCAGCAATTTGATTCCAAAGAAGGGCCGAGGGGATCATTGGAACGGGGATCGTGGGGGGAGCGGGAGAAGGAAATATTGCGTGTAATCGAACTGGGGGGCGGAAAGGAATGGTGGGCAGAGATTTAGATTGCTGATGCGTTCAGGCCCCCGTCCTCGTCGTGGCTCTCCCTCGAGCGTCTCCCAGCTCCCGGCCCATTTCCACCCCGCACCCTCCCTCCTCCTCCCAAAAAGTCGCGTACTCGCATGCGGGAGCCCGGAACCGCACCCTCGGTGTGCCGAGACTGAGGTAGAAAGGGGACCATGCACCCGATCCGCGAGTCATCGGTCCGCCTGCTGCCCCACCCTGTCTCCCTTTACGTTCCAATCGGAGAATTTCTATCTTTCAGGCCTTCCGCACCCCTTCCAACTGGCTGTTTCTTTTCTAATTGACCCCCACACAAATTTTTGTCCGCAGCTTCGTCGGAAAACTCATTTTCATACTTAGTCGGAAACGCGCGAGCTGTAAGAGCTGTTTTAGTAAATCGTAATCAATACCTTAGCTTTATCCGCATGTGTCTCGTATTCAAGGGCTGTTCAATTATTCGGAGCAGATGTTCATTCGTTTTTCTGGCATGATTTGTCGAAAAAATATAAATTTATTTTGCATGCATGTACATTGTAGCTTAATGTATGATGTATATGTGATTTTATTGATTTGAATTCAGCATTGCGTCTGAGGCAACCGTTGCAATTTGAAACTTGTTCAGTTCTCCTACAGAAGCGAGGTAGGCCACATACGAAATTTACTCTAAAGTTTTACTTACGCCTGAAATGCTCGTCAGTTGAAACCTAAATAAATGTACAGGAGGCTTATGGTGAGTCTGTTCTTCTCTGTAGTATAGCTAGGAGATGGTTTAAAATGTTTAATGCGGGTGGATATTCAATTTCAAAGAAAGAGGGTCCCAAAGCTCAGGTCAGCTTTTACGGAAGAAAACATTTAAATCGCTGCAGCCATTGTGAGAGAAAATCGCCGATAATCTTGAGAAGCATCAAATCGTATAAATATTGAAAATTCATTTTGGAGATCCCCATGCAGGTTGATAAGATACAAATTACACTTGAGATGTTTCCGTGTGCGGTGGGTTCTGAGACTGCTCGTACCAGAATAATATAACATCAGCGTGCAGCTTTGTTTACTATTGAAGTTGGTGTTACAGGAAGACAAGAAGAATCTTTCGAAGATCTCACCTCAGACGAAACTTGGCTATTTCATTTTGATTCTGAGAGGATACATCAAAACTCTATGCGGAAATCACATCGTCATCAATAACACCGAAAGTCCGTCCGCCGAGAAAATTATGGCCACATCATTTTTCGATATTCAGGAAATGGTTCATCCGCATGTCGTCCCAGCACTGTAAATGTAGAACTGTAAATGAAGCATACCCTAAGGACGTAAATTCTCAAGGGGCATATCGATCTCAAAAGTTCGCATTGCAAAGCAAGAAGCTGGATGCCGCACCACGATAATGTACGGCCGTACATCGCAAAAGTAGTTGCTGGATATTTGTTGACTTGCATCCTGAAGTGTGTTCTTTATCACCCCAATTTTCTAGACCCCTGACTTTTCCTTGCGTAAAATATGAAAACATACCCTTGTGAAAAGCGGTCTTCTTCTTCAAAAGCGCTGGTGGTTGCTTCTGAGGCGATTTTGAGTGGCCTATTAAGAAAGACTGCCAGCATGTCTTCGAAGACTGAAAATAAAGCAAAGGGTACGTTCATTGAATCCATTGAAGTGGACTATGAGAAGAAACTTCAAAATTTGTAGAATGAATAAAGGTATGCTGTTGAAACAATAACGATCATACTTGTATTAAAAGCTTTAGCCAATTTCTCTCAAGAGAAATCGTTAATAAGATTATCACACTCAGCAATTAATTGAACCAGCAGATGCTCCCCCCCTCACACCTTCCCCCTGCCACACACCTTTTTGGTGGCCCGCAGGGTATTTATGTAGATGTAGATGCTGTTTCGGTGTTTTGATACCCAATAGAACAGGTCTACCTGTTATCAGCCTGGGGGTTATTTTTAGCGTTATTTCATTGTGAGCTATAGCTGAAAACTGATCAATAAAAATGGGATCCAATTCGATACGAACGTCGTAGCGTGATGTAATAGAATGTCCCTGGCGAAACGTAAACTTGATATAATTCAGTTCTGGTCCTATGCGAAAATGCGGCCTAAGTTGGATACGCTCCTGAAGCAGGTGACTGATATTCTTCAGGTATCGATCTTCCTTCCGGGCAGCAAGTAACTGTCTATAGTGGGATATTATCATAATTCCTTTGATTCAGAAAGTTCGGGGGAGCGAAAAGGAGAGGCAGAAATTTGAACTTTGAGTTATTCATATGTGTACCTGAAATTTGCGGCATGAAGGTGGGACAGCTATAATAATCGAGGACTCCGAGAGAAACAAAACGAGGATAAGGATGGATGAGCGAGTAGCGGGGGATAAAGTGAAATAGCCAGTTGGCAATTTAGAGCTTTCCCAAGAAACCCTGGAATCTCTTCCGAAACTTTTCGAACTAACTGACGTACTGTTTTGAAAGGATATAATTTCCGCGCTTCAAACAGGTTGACGCGGAAAGCTCGAGTCCTTTCCTCTGCCGATAACGTTTGTAATTCGGCGCATGCGAGGATTTGCCCGAGGGTTGAGTCGTTTGCATCCCGAACGGGATGTTCCATTACGCGAGCGAGAGGAATCTCTTTTTACCACCGATCTCGGTACATCGTGTCCGTATCAGTCTCCCCGCTGCGGCCAACCCTCGGGTCCGAGGACTCTCGCCTTTCGTTTAGTGCGCACGTGTGATGGGCAGGGGAGAACGCGAATGGCGTGGGTCAGGCGAGAGGGAATTCGCAGCGCTGTCCGCGGTCTCGCGGTGCACACGCAACGTCCGTCGCCCGCTGCTCGGTGCCCCGTCGGGTCGAGATTGCCTTATGCCGATCCCCACTTATTCCTAATGAAAGACCATCCTTTCCCTCCACCACTTCACTTGTGTTCCCGCAAGTGATCTCACGTGCTTCAAAGCATAATGGAGATTTTATGTGAATGTACCCGCAAAGAAGCAAGCATATAACAAGGCATTCGCAAACATCTCAGTCTTGGCTGCTCATTCCTCTGACATCCAGTGGATAAATGGTTTGCGATAGAAAGCTCTAGTTAATCCTTCTGACGGTAATAATCTCACGAGTTTCATAGTACATGTTTTCGAATTTTTATGAGGAATGTGTGAGATGAGCATGTGGCAGCATTTTCGTCATTATGAAAAGGCTAAGAAAATATTCTTGCCATCTGTGAGAACACAACTAGCTTTTCATTCCTTCCTGTAAGTCCATTATTACATTCAAACGGTCGACAAGAGTTAATTTTTAAATTTAATTTCGGCAAGGAGTTTTGTATGTTTATTGTAATTTTAATTCACTCTAACGAAAATGAACGTCAAGAAATATGTTTTCTGATTTTATGTTGAAGTTCAAAACTGCAATGTAGAGCAACATTAATAAAAAACATTTTTTCCACTAAATTTTAACTTCAGTCATCTGTATAGCCCTAAATCTGCAAGACCTACAAGTGAGTGCAGGGATGTTATGACTCAAGGTACTAAATAAAATTTGTGGTTTATACATGCAATATCAAAAGAAACGTTAGTTTTATTTAAAACTGCTTTTTTATGTGGCTAATGTAAACTTCAATTACTAATAGTGCGTGGAAAAGGAGTTTCTATATCTTTGATAATTCTATTAATTTTGCAGTCTATCTTTACCAACTCTTCCCATTCTTCCTAGTTATAATTAGCCGTAATCGTGGACCTCACGTATGCATGTAGAGATTTGAAGCCGATAAAATTTCGAATGCAAGCAAATTTCGCCCAACTTAACAGCAGTAGTTATAAATTTCACCTCTTCTTGGCAGAAATTTACGAGTGATTACAAAAGATATAATGTATACACTAAATATCATTGTAGGATATTATTAACGAAGCATCACAAAGTTCCAGGCTTCGTCGGTGAAGGTCGTACATGCTGATTGTGTCGTTAATGCTGGTCGAGGCACAGGCTTTACAGCAGTGGTTACTTTTGTAGTCATATTTGCAGGAATCCTAGTCTTCTCAGAAGTAGCAAATATATTCATTCACATATATCTTTAAGCCGTGATTCTGGAGATAATGAATTAACATCCGAATTTCCAAGGTTACGCAATTTCCCTATGTTACTTGATCCTTCCCAGACTCTCAATAGCTGAGATTGAATTATCATTAGCCTGATGAGAAATATTTTTTCCAATTGCGTAAACGGTAATTTCCGAATGCTGTGTCCTAACCTATTTAATTATTCTTCCTGATTGAAGGATACTTCGAAATATCCCTCACTATTAACCTCCATCAGCAAAGGCGTCTAGGAAAAGGGCAGGCATATGCAAAGTGAGGAGAGGAGCGCCTTCTTCGGAAGAGTATATTCTTGGCGTCTTCTGATACCATTATTATTAGGATTTTATCTCGAGTGAATCTCGGGTGATGGAACAAATTGTTTATTAGTAACGTACATGTTTCTTTATTTTCTGCCACTGGAACAAGATTTTATGTTATTCCCGAAAATAGTGCGCGAAGATAATAGCCGCTGCTCGATCAATCATTCCAACGTGGGAGCGGCTTACATGTAAATATTTTGATGTAATTTTTTCCCTGATAAAGGTAACGCAAAGGAGCGGCATCGGTTTGGGTTTTGATTGATGAGGCGACCCCTCTCCTGCTAATTGAAAACAGAAGTAGTGTTGACGTCGTATTGTTTTTTTCATCATGACAGGAATTTTAAAAATATATGTTTGATTTCTTAGAGAAAGATGATGTTAATCCATTCGTGAAATTCACCTGATTTTACATAAAAATTTAGGTGAGCTCCGATGATTTGCCACGCGATACGACTGAATCACGCTCATTGGAATTTCAAACTTGCATCCCTTCATTAATTCACCGCATGGGGAGCCGCCACGGTTAATGGTAATTTTGGTAATCGCCTGTCTCGTACTAGCAGCGTTCGTCCACTGACCGTGCTGGGATTGAAAGAAGCTTGGGCCATCTAGGTAATATTATAATTACGGTTGTTTGTTTTGAGGGTTCCTCAAACGTACGCATACGGTGAGATGGTTTTAGAGTTGTTTCAAAAGATAAAAGTTTTAATCGGAGGATGCGTGTTAGGGAAAAGGAGGGCGAGGGATCTGGGTCTCGCCAAAAGAGGGGAGGGGCGGGGGAGTCGAGCAGGAGCGGACGGCGTGGGGCGGAGGGGGGAAGAGGACTGATTGATCTGGGGGTGGAGAAGGACGGGTGGCGGAGGAATGTGGTCCAAAGAGAGTTAGGACATCCTTAAGGGATGCTAACTGGGAGGAGTGATGAAGAGGGAGGGTGAGGGGCTGATGGGAAGAGGTTCGGGAGGGGACGGGGTTGATGCAGAGCACAGTCTTCCGCGTGGAGTGGGGCGGATGGAGGAGGGGTTGCTTCGCCCCTCCGGCACTCCTCCGCATCACCTCCCCTCCTCGCCCCCTTCAATCCTCGTGGCCCGCGGGCGGGGGCGTCGGTGGGTGGCGAGTGGATGGAAAAAAAAAGTATCCGGCGCCGAATAAATTGGAGGATGGGCTGCAGCGCGCTTATGGAGGGAGTCCGTCCGTCGGACGAGATTTTTCGAGTAAGACGTGAAAGGGAATGAAGTCTCGGGTGAGATTGGCACTTTGAGGAGAGGCGCGAGTGGAGCACGATTCGGGGTGGCGGGCGGGCGGGAGGCTTTCCGTGGAGTGTGGGGGGGAGGGAGAAAATTACGCAGATCCTCGGGCTGTCTTTTCCCCGCTTGATTCATCAGCTTCCCTCGGTCACCCCTGCGTACACACCTGAAAGGAGAAGTCCGACAGGAGCGGCTTTTTTTTCGTGACTTCATTAGGCCTCGTATATTTTGTACGGGCATCAATCATTGTTGTCATCCGGTCGCCGTGGTTTCGAGCGCCATTCGAACATCAGTTTTCAATTTCTAGCCATTTGAACTCCAACAAAAAACTAATTTTTGAAACGGAACCAAGGTTATTGTCCTGAAAACGGAGAGGTGAAGTCCTTCCCTATCATGGAAAGGCACGTGAAAGGCGGCTCTTTTTTTACTCTTGGGCGATAGCCGATTTGCGTGTGGGTAACGCACTCGTAGCTGACCGATAGTTATAATGTAAGAATCTCCCATAGATGAGACACATGTTTGGATGCCCGTTTTACGTTGATCTTACAATAGTATTGCTATAATATAATGCTGCCACGATTGGCCGATGAAAAACGTAGAATCAAGGAGCTTATAATACGTATTTGCAACAAGTTCATCTTAAAATACGTTTACTTTCAAATTAATTATTAACCCAAGTTATTGTCCACTTCTGAAATATGTTGTTATCCCGTATGTGGTTCCCAAAAAGTAATGATATCACCCAAAAATGGTATTCACCGGCGCATAAAGTACTTGTTCAGGTACTCGCCTAAGCAAGTGCTTTATACGCCGGTGCTATTAAATCTAGATTCAGGAAATCATGTTTTTAACCTCTAAACAAATGGGGCAAATTTTGTATCTTATTTATCCCAGAAACATATGAGAAATATACAACATCCATGTAGGAGAAATATTCAACTTCCGTCCCATCAATTTTGGTTCAGACACTTTCTGGAACTCAAAATAATATCTTCTCATTGGATAAATTTCCAGGAATAAAATGTGTTAAAGCGAATTGAATTAATGCTTGTATCATTTTTCACCAACTTGCTATTGGTACACGGTACACGGGATAGCACCCCGGGGGGCATCGGTACTCCGCCAACTCGTTGAACTATCACCTGCATGTGCAACAGCCATTGCATCTGTCGCTACATATTTAGAACGGAAGCCTAATAAATATAACTGGTGTGGCAATATATATGTTACTTTCAAGATTATGTGTTAAAATATAATCGTGGTGGTGCTTATGCAACCTTGATATTTCAAATGTGAAGGATCCAAGAATCTCTCTAAATTCTACCGCCAATGCTGTGTCTGAATTATAGGAGTTTACCAGACGTTGCCTTCGAATGAATCGACAGTCAGCCGAATGCATTAAGATTTTAAAATATGACTATACAATCCACTACCGTAATTCCTCTGTATTACAAAATTCATAAAACTACAGTATTAATGTTTTTATCACAATTTATCCATTGTTATAAATTTTATCTTCACGTTTTATTTTTATTTACTTTGTTTTTATTGACGTTCTTTTACTTTGGGTAAGTGTATTCAATAAATTATTTCATGGATGAATGCACATACCATATTTAAACGCGAAATTATATTTTCTGGCATTCGAGACACGAGAAAATTAGATTTGATCGTTGAATTGAGAATAAAAAACATGGGTTATATTGCCAATAATAAAAAAGGAATGTACAAATTTGAAGCCATTCATCTGACTTTGCTTGCATGAATATGGTGATTTATTGTGAAGAATATTTTTGGTTAGTTTCCATTACATTTACAGTTCTAATGCTACTGAGGGTATACTTCTTCATATACCCAGAGCCAAACACTATATCACCGAACAAACATTATATGGATCGGGTTTCGAACCCGCGAATTTCCATTTTTCAGGGTAACCGATGCTATTGATATCAGTTCATAAATATTCACAGAAAATTCAGATAATATTTAAAGTTGGTACATGCTGTTCATAAAGCTACATATTAGTTGGTCTAATACGTTGAATGAGCCGAATGATAAAGCTGAGATGAATAATAAAGAATACTTTCAAATAGGTTAGCGCATACGCTTCTCTGCAGTAAGCTAATCCATCCTGCTAATGTAGTCTTTTAAGTACCCGAAACAAGAAAGGAATTTTTTCTTAAGGAGCGCCCACTAAAATTCATGAACGATCATTATGGTCTATGCTGCGAAGTCACTTCTCTAAATTCCTTAAGCATTAACTGAATTTTAAAATTATGTAGTTGCGCACAGCCAAGTATAACTCTTCGTTAGAATTCTGTCTCCAAAACTCAATGGAATTAGTCCTTTGTAATCCCTCGGGAATTTCATGCGGCTCCTTAAATTTACGAGACTCATTCCCAGACGGCAGGGAGACGAAAAGCTTGGGCTCTTTATGGGCACAATTCTCACTTAAAACAGTGAAACGGAGAATAGAAACCTGCTTCGCCGTCCGGGCGCAACTAAAATGAGTCACGGTCAAAATATCCTCGTGACGCATGAAATATGGCGCTCATTTCCAGGGCCGTGGGTGGCCCCCGGAACTTAAAGAGGGGAGTGGTCAGTTGCTGCGGAGGATGAAGAGGTCATAGGGTCTCTGGAACGAAAGAATATAATGCTCACGACCTCACGCTCTGCTGTGAAGACACTGAGGATGTCGGCACAAACACAGTTATGATCATCATTGGACTTTAAAGTAAGGACTCTCGTATTTTCATGTTTTCCGCCTGTCCGAGGGAACGAATCGCCTCCGTGGCTGGGATTCCTCTCAGGGGGATGGAGACGCGCCTTAATTAACTAGGGGGTGATTCCAATTTTTATCTTAATAAATTTCTTAAGTTTTCATCCGCTTGTTTGTTTAAATTAATTAAAATGAACAGGGCAAAGGTAAATAAAAAGTGTATGTGATGAAAAAAATTATTATAAGCACGTTGGAAGATGAAATAGCAATGACTTCAAGGCAACGAGAGCTTGTGCTTCGTTTGAAGGTGAAATTTTGTAGATGAAGGGATATGGAGGGGAAGAACTGCCAGAGAAGGCCGGTGGAGAGCTAGGTGAATCTAGTGTTGGACAAGAGTGCAAGGACCACTAAAGGAATGAAAAGTTATGGATGGGAATTTAATATCATCGACGGGCTGCCGCACACCTATCCAGAAGGATATAAGATTTAGTATAAATTAGGATTTAGACTCAAAAGGGCTTTTAAATTTTCATTAATTTTCTCGAGTGTTTTATGGCATTCTCGGACACTGCGCACCTTTATAAGAGAAATGTAGTTCTTACAGAAAATGAATACGGAAAGGCAGCTGAGTGAAAAAATAAAATTTGCTCATTTTTAACTGTTTCAAATGAAATGGGATATGACGAAAAATCGTTTTTACTATATTATTGTAAATAAAATGTTTCAACGTTTAATTATTTCAGACACTCTTTAGCAATAATTACAGGCGATCGTCTCAAATATTGAACGGGAGTTATAATGTGCTCGCGACCAGTTACTTTGTGAGAAACCATTTTATTTTATTATTATCGTTTTTTAACACAACATTTATCCTGAAGAAGATATGTAGAAGTTTTAATTTTCAGAAAAACCTTATTTGCGTACTACTCGAATCTTATTCATTGTATTACGGTGCCCATTCTTCAATGTACCCATTGGTTTCTGGAATGTGGAGGTTCGCCCCTAGGGGATGAACGATGTTAGAGGCTTGAAATGTGGGCGCAGGAGGAAGAGAGGAAAGAGATTAAGGAAGACGAAGGAAGATCAGTGGGAGCATAAATTTCTCTTGCGATTTTTAAACGTGACGGAACGCCGGTATAAGGACCACAGGGAAATGGTAAAGACAAAGGGAGATCCATGAGGTGGCAGATGATGTAGTGTAGTGAACTTCGGGTTTCTCATGAGTGAGAAAGAGGTCTAAGAGGGCTGGGTCATGAGGTTCTTTCATTCAGAGGAGAGAAATAATTATGAGACGATTGAAAACGAATCTAACAAGGAATTGGCTCCTCAATGGCAGAGTTTTAGTTTTTAATTAGGGCTTCGTTTCAATTTTGAACCACCCTTCCTTATCTCTACGGCTTTCTAATAGGTCAGATTCATCACCTCTTCGTCATTCCTTTAAGAATATTTTTCGGTGTCTCTTTTTTCTTTGAATTATTTGAGTATCTGACTGTTAGGGAAGTGGCGAGAAATACCCGTGAGTCAAGGAGGTGTATGAAATAATTTGGCAAATAATTTGCTAAGAAATTTATAGGAAATCTGATAAGTCAAAAGCCGTCAAAGATGGTAAACTACGGATTTCCAAGATCGATGTTATCAGCGTATTAATAAATACCTTTAATATCGAAAAATTTCATGTACTTTATCCATTTATTTTTTTATCTTTCTATTTCCAGCCAGAGTTAATTGGTACATTGAAATGTTGGTAAATTCTCTTGTAGTAATCGGTATGATAAACAGTTAAAAATCGGTGAATATGAAGTTATCTCGGAAGTGGTATATACTATATGCCGAAACATTCTTCCTTAGAACGTGATTGAAAATGCGACAAAGGCCCTTTCTTTAATATGCACTTGATATTTTATTGTGTTAAAATATCTTCCATTTAATCAATTCTCTTGTATATCACCTACTTTGTTTTCGTTGTCTCTCTTTATTAATATCCATATTAATTTGAATTAGAAACTCGTCTCACCATTAATG
>CM073768.1:24365243-24428887 GCA_037158775.1 Hetaerina titia
CATTTATTTTCACCGGGTAACTTGTTAAATGACGTTAACTTCGCTTCCCTTAGTTGGAATTTTTATGGATGAAACTCCCACCTACTCGTTTTCAAAGTATCCCCGCGAATGGCGCTCTGTGCCGTTGGGCACGTAGATTGGCAGGAAGCGTGGCCGAAGGGGGTGACGGGACGGAGATGGGAAGGGGGACGTTTTAAGGGTGGGTGAGCGAAGGGGTTGAGCGGGGGTTGGCGCGGAGGGCGAGCCAAGCCAGTCAGCCACTTTCAACGACTTAAGGAGTGGAGTCTTTGCCGGGGGAAGTTGGATGCACTTGATCCAAAGAAGGAGATTTCGTGACTCCTTCCTTCCTCCCGCCAACCTCCTTCATCCCTTCCTTTTCATCTACCCCTTTCTTTATCTTGACCCCCTTCCTTCTACTCTATCCCCTCACGCACGAAGTGACTCCAGCGTTTCCTTCGAGCAAAGCCATTCCAAAACCTATCTCTTCTTTGCACTTTCATCTGCTTTTGTTACTTATGAACCCTCGTATCGCTACGGCCGGCGCTATTGAAGTCAGATTTTTTTATTCGATCTACGGAGTCGAGATTCGAATATCGACTGGAAATCGAGTAGGTTAAATCCCTCGTTTTCCCTCTCACAAGGGTGGAATCAGCTTCGGGAGCAGGTAAGCTCCCATACCGAGGGTGGCTTAATCATATTGGCAAGAGACATTTCCTAAATCATTATGTCCTGAATTTTGATATCACGTCGCGCATACTTTATGAGTGTTGAATATGCTCTTGAATTATACAGATCTCGGAAAGATATAAATCTCAGACGCGAAGCTGTTTCATATTGCTGAGAAAGGACTCTGCTCTGCAATGCATGCACATGCACAGGGAGTAATCCTTGCCAAAATCTCTTTATTAGGAATGAAATGGGAAACCTCTCGTATACTCTACGATAATTACATTTTAGCGTTGTAAGAGCCGTGTTGTCGCAGGGTTCAAAATTAATTACCACAACAATAATTAACCAAAAGGATAATTTTTAAGGATGAGGGTCAGGATAAATTCTTATTGTACTCTGGATTTTATACTTCAGAAATTCAGGGTAGGGAGATCAATTTCCCCGGGGTAATTAGAATTCATGCCAAGAAAGCCTCAGTGCCGACTGCAGTTTCCCTTATCTTTAAAGTTACTCTTGTTATCCAGAAAATTCACAGAATTTGTTTTTTTACGGAGTATGTAAAGAGTATCCTCGCCATTTGAAATCCGGACCCTTCCGAGAGGAAATTCACGATTCTATATTCTTATAGTAACCCCAAACACGTACTTCAGTTAATTACAATTCAGCCTTTGAAATAGGAAGTACAATTACGCATATTTTGAATTCACGTACACACTTTTGGATCATACTGGCACAATTTTACAATAACCATCCAAGTCTTACATTAATTACAGCATATTTCTATGAGAATTAAACACTTAAAATGTTTGTTCTTTCTCTTTTGGACTTCTATGACACTGTTAAGACAATTTCCACATTTTTCCAGTGATACCTTTCTAACGCCACGTGAACATTATAAGTACAATATGTATTTTGTCTTCACATTTTTTTGACTTCATTATCTTCTCAGTTAGCCATTTCTGTAAGCAACGAATATTTCAGGGATTTCCGATTTCCTCAATTTTGTAATGTTTTTCTAAAATATTGCGTGCCATTGCTCCAATTTTATTCCTTATTTCTACTCTCCCGAAATACTTGAAACATGTTTTACTCTTAGAATATTGATTGAACTCACGAAAAGATTGTTAATTATTACCTTTTTCAAGTTATTATTTTAAAGCTGAAACTATGAAAAATATTTTTTGTGCTAGGTATAAACAATTGGAATCGTTATAATTTGTTATCTTAAGGACGGCCATCGATATAGCTTTATATTATTATTATCAGATTTCGTAAATCTATTTCTTTGTGGATCACTGGAAAATATCTTCACGCGATCCTTCATGCGAAAATATGGCTTATCGCTCTACAGATTAAAGGTTCATTAAATATCTGTTGAACGCCATTCATAATTCCACCCGACAGGTCAGGAGCGCTGTCTGTCGCTCGTAACTCACTATCTTATTAGCGTGTTTTCTTGGATTATTCCGTCATATCTTCGGAGCTCTTCGCGTGTGCCTTCCACTCACTCCTTATCTCCCGCCGCGAATGCGTTCCGGGCGATCCACTTTCGGGTATCGTCCCATCGGAATCTCTTCTGCGCTTCCCTGTCGCCGTGTGACCGACACCGTGATGCCTCTCTCCGCCCCCTCATCGCATCGCCCCGGCGTCGGTTCTCCCTCCTGGCCTCCCTCCCACTTCTTCCCCCGAGCCTACTCCCCAAGATCCCCCGATCACAATTCTCACCACCTTCAACGCTTCCCCTTCTCACCTCGACGTCAGCTTTCTTGCCGTGAATTCATTCTCCCTCACACCGTTCCACGCTTTTATCACCATCGGCAGGTGTTATTTACCGAGGTTGCCACCGGAAAATATTTTTTAGGAGTCTTTTCGTAGGCAAAAGTAAAGAAAACACAACTTTTATTGAAGATACTTTAAAGAATGGCGAAAATATTTTATGCTGAAATATTATTTTTTATGCCAAACTGCACTGCGGACTGCACACTCAATATGCGAAAAAATTATCATTTCTGAGCAGCTGTTCCTTTTGAATCGACTGTTTTCAACGTAATCAGAATAACTCCTTATCCTGTTTGGGAAGACATAGTTTATTTATCATAATTTACAAAACGCAATGAGTTTTAACCTTTAAAGTTTTTCTCGGAACTATTTTCAATATTCTAAGTGTAATTTTAACCGTAAAAGTATTGTTTTTAATTGACTCACAGGACATTTTTTTATCTTGTATATTTTCTCGCAGTCGGTACTCAACCTAATAATTGGCAATTTCATATATTCATTGACATTTTTAAATGCTCACAGTTTTAAATAATTTCATTTCAGATCAGAAATCAGATTAGACTTCTGTGGTAAATTCAATGCAGAATATGTGTTATGGTGCATTTATGGTCCCGTAAATATCTTTGGCCAAAGTCCATGTTCCAAACAGACTGTTAAACCCATTCCTTTTCATATGGCGATGAATCCAATATCCTATAATATATATCCCATTTGCATTTGAACTTAATGAATTTTTATAAGATTCGCTGCTTTGCAGTGGGTGTGTCGGGATATATTTTTCATTCATGCACTGGAATAGAGGAAAAGCATGGTAATGAAAGAAATCATGTTTACCTACATGCGGGAGCTAAGATCATTAACGTATATTAGGATGTGCAGGGGCTGAACTTATGTTTACATCTAATTAACTCAATCTTAGGACGATAACTTAACCTTTACGGTTAGATAAGAAGTCCCTAATCCAATTCAGTCCCTAAACTACTTTCTGATTGATACCACGATATCTTAGCTTGTGCATTATTTCATGTGAGGAACTCAGGCGAGGGGTTTTTTGGATTCTTAAATGTATATAGCAGCTACTTCTATATTCCCTTCATTTGATTCAGTATATCATGCATAAAGAGATTCATTTGTGTTTTGTATCATCTGCTTTTTCTGAACTTGTACTGTTCACGGCATGGTACGCTCCTACTGCAGAGAAAGGACATTATATTGTCAATAGTGATTTGCTCTAAGATTTTTGCATATCAAAGGGTATACTCTTTTTTAAATAAATTTTTAAAATGTAAAATTACCGAGACCCTCTCTATGGCCGCCTTTGTAGAGGAGGACTATGCGACCTAGCTCTCGAGATGACTGAATCTTCTTCTATCGACTTTTCAAAAGCTGTTTTTTAAAGGAAGTTCGATGTCTTCAGTCTTTTTGTGTTCTAGTAGGTATTTTTTCCGTACCTGGGAGTTTTTTTTCCATTTACTGATTGAATCTGTTTTTCTATTCCATCATTGGGCATAAATAGGACGATTATACGAATTGTACGAATATGAGGAACTTTGTTTTGTGCTCTAGTACACTTGTATTTGCTCTAGGCAATCCATAAGAAAGATTTCAGGATATAGCCTTGTTTGCGCTTTAATAATTTCGCCTTATTCTATTTTTATTGCCTTATCAATTACTCTGAATTTCGCCTTCTGAGACTGGAATAAATTACTCTGCCAGTTGAGCATGCTTTCGAATCAATATCTCCGAGGTTTTCGTTAGTAAAACCCGAATGGAGATATAAAAAATCGACAATAGAGGTTTCATACATATCTTCAAACGAAGTAGACAAAGTTGAAAGTGTAAACTTTTTTCAAGTTCGCCATTAACTTGGTGGAATGCATCGTCTGCCTGTCTCCCTAGGCCATCGTTAGTTTTGCCTACTCCATAAAATGGTCACCTATATTCTCATGGGGGAAGATAAAAGAGTAGCTCAGTTAGTTCTACTATCAATGTAGCGTAGGTTAAGCTTGTGCCACAAAATCTCTTTAAATACGTATTTATATGCGTAAATCCTTGAATTTTTATTTTTATTTACCTGCTGTTGATTTTCTTGGTTTGGTAACGGTTGTTGTATTTGATATAAAAGAAGGACCATTATTCTCTGTGCTGTTTGAATAAAATGAAACTTGTGTCAGTAGAAATGAAAAACCGATACATATTTCTTCTACTGCCACCAAACGGTTGTACGTATAAGGATTCGATTGTTAAGTATGAGAAATCAAAGGAAAGAAATGTGCTCGCTTTCTGTCGTTTTCAGGTTTTGACATTTAAGTGAACTGCTAACATACCTGTACATGTCGTACATACTAGGGGTGTGGTTACCGGAAATAACAACGCCTGGCACAATGATTTACTGATCACTTCATCTGTCCATTGCAGGAAGCGTTCTATAACGTAATAAAATAAGCGATTCTGCGCTGAAGCATGGGTGTGGCTCACAATTCTGTTAAATATATAATTCAAAACCTTAAGTAAAGACGATCAGGTTTGGTTTCATAACGCTACTTAGTAGGTCCTAGCGGAATATAATACAGTAGTATATTTATTCACATTTACTCCGAAATTGAGTCCGCAAGAAATATTCACTGCAAAGCCTCTGGAGATGAATTAGCGGAAAACGCTCACGTTTTTGTGCAGGCCCTCGGGAATCGCAGAGCATGACCACGGCATTCTGGTGAAATGATACTAATTGAATTGCGCGCCGTATTCCGGAAATTAAAAAAAAGCAAGCCCACGGCTAGGCGGGGGACATGACGAACGCGCTGAGTATTTATTCATTTTACGACGGCCGCGCCCGCCGCCGCATCGCCCCGCGGCGTGGAAACATTTAAAAAAGACACACGAGGAGCCGTAAAAGCATTTTCGGTCGGAGGGTCCGAGAAATCTCGCGAGGATGGGAGCAATAAAGAGAGCGGGGGGGCCTTCCGATCCTCCCCCCGGTCCTGCCCCGCCGCTCTCCTCCCCTCCTCACCCCCCCCACACACCGCCCCTCCCACGCCCTCTCTCCCGCAGCTGCGCGCCAAGTGCGTATGAGAGGGCGTCCGAGGCAGGAAAAACTCTCACCTATGCCGTCGTTCCCATGGCGAAGTTTTCGCACCACACAGGCTCCTACACACACACGCACGAGTGCAATAATTTCTCTCCCACTTCTGTCTTCCGTCCCCCGCTCCTCACCCCTCCACTCCCTTCTGGCCCCCTTCTGCCCCCCCTGCACCGCCTCCTCTCACCCCACTCCCACCCCGTCGCTCCATCCCACACACATCCTCCCAGAGACGATGCACACGTCTCCGCTCGGCCTCAACTCACGGTCTTCCTCGCGCTGATTTCATTATTATTTTTCCACAATAAGAAGATGTTTTGTTTGTTTATGTTCCTTATTATCACCCTCGCACCTTTTCCGGTTGCCTTAATGGCCGGGAGTGACCAAGTTCGGGAGAGAGTTGTGCGCTCTCAGGATAATATTTGACGGCCACCCCCGTGCCATCCCCCGCATTGAGGCGTTGGGTGTCGAGCACCGTGGACCGTAATGACGAATTCTTGTAGTCCTAATGGAAGGGAATGCGATGGTGGCTCATTATTTTATCGCCATCGGTTAGTTTTTTTCCACCATCTAGTTTCTTACATTCTAGTACATCATTTGCTTGGGAGCTAAGAATAGCTAAGCAGACGCGATGCTATAATTCTGTAGGCCTAATAAATGTCCATTGGTCTCTCTAGTTGTCAATAAATATGCCTCTTGGACATATTTATTGGTGATTTAGGAAATAATTCCAAATAGAGTCAGGATTGAATGCAAAAGAACGCATTGGATGTACCTTCATTCAGGTACATCCAATACGTGCCTTTTTAAACTTGGGGAATCGGAGAGGATCTGAGCAAATAAATGAAAGCTTTAATGTAAATGTTACTTGCTGTTTCAACTTTTGAAACCAAATGTAAACCTTTCAATGTATTGTAATTGTGAATTAGTGTAAATTTTTTCAATAGTGAAGTTTTAAGATTTGAGGATAAAAGTAACTATTTCAAATGAACATTTAAATTTATTTCAATCGGTAAATGTCGTGCGGAAAGCAATCACAATTAATATTTAGTTGCATAAAAAGGGCTAAAAAAGTGTTGAAAGCAACGAAAAATCACCAATTTAGATCCCTTGATAATGCAGCTTTGCGTTCAAAATGACGTAATGGCATTCCTTCCTTCTTAAAATAAATATCCAGGAGGTTAAATAGTTATTTAGTCGGTTCTCCTGGAGGGGAGTACAGGAAGGGCAGCATCCATGAGAACTGAAAAATGTAGGATAGTGATTCGAGACCTCAGAGTTCCAAGGAGTTATTGAAAATCTGGTTAATGGGTAGATATTGATGGCCATGAAGGAACTGGATAGACTAGGTGTCGTCGAAATGAAATGGGCATGACAGTTAACTTTTGGAGCGACGACTAGAGAGTGATATACTCAGGAGACGACCCGGAGATTACAGGAGTGGGTATCTTTCTGAAGAAGGAATAAGGATTAAGAATTTAAGCAAATTGGATAATTACAGAGAGGACCCTGACGATCAAGTTAAAAGGAGACTGGAGGGAAACAGTGATAGTGTAGGTGCATATGCTGACATCCAGTTACTCAGCAGAGGAAATAGAAGTGTATGGAAAATTGAAAGAAATCCACAGCAAAGTAAGGGGAAGGTAAATTTAAGAATAATGGACAATTTGAACGAAGTGAAGTTGGAGATGGCAACGGTGTAAGTATTGTAGCGTTTTTCAGGCCGAACAATCGAAAGAAAATGCCAAAGGAGAGAAAATGGTAGAGTTCTACAAAGGGAATAGAAGCCTTCGAAACCTTTTACTGAAAAATAATTCGGAAAATGAAATGGCCAGATAAAGTAAGAGAGACGTTTTGAGTGACAACGAATTTGTACCGAATATAATTGAAGGGAAAATAAAAGGTAAGAACCCATGAGGAAGGCCAGGGGACAAAGAAATCGATCAATGAAGAAGGTTATAGGACAGAAGATCTACCGTGGAGTTCGAGTAATAGTTACGGGTAGGGACAAATGAGAAGGTATAGTAGACGGATAGAAAAACAAACGAGGTACCAGGCTTGGCGGAAGAGGCGAGAAGGTTTACGGGATAAATCCAGAGAAGGCAGGGTGGGTGGAAGGTGGATGCTGAGCTTTTTAGAGATGAATGGCCTGTGCTCAGCCAAAACCTACCTTAAACGATAGACAACCAAGTATTAATCGAGAAGAACGGAGCGCTGTCTTCAACCGATTTTCGGATTGAAGCACTGTTGATGATAAGCAAAAAATAGTGCTAGGAAAAAAATTATGCATGAGAAATTGAGTGAAACAAAGAGAAATCCTACTTAAAGGTTTTTGCGTGGTTATATATTCAACATTTAAAATATTTAATATACATTGCATATTGATATGAATGGCAAAATTGAACTGATTATTTTTGTGAGTGGGGTCCCGTGTTATACAGACACTTTCTCTCACAGAAATAAACTTAAATACATGTATATCACCTGTTCCATAGGACACAGTCGAAGTTAATTTTATTTTCGCTATTTTTTCATTTCATGGTCGTTGTTTGATGGACCCTAACGACTGTTAACTTCTAAGTGTCACGATAACCTCATCTTGTTTGCCTTACATTATTTATCATCTTTGTTTCTACGGGCTTATATGGTGATGATGACAAATTGTCCCAAAAATGTCGGTATTTTCAAGGTATATCATTCAATTAATATCCTTGAATATTTTATATTTAACCTACTTTTTGACGATCTGATAGATGTTACATCTCATTAAGTTGAATCTCAGATCTGAGCCAATTTTTCGTGTAATATTTTTGGTGCATGGACGGCCTTCAGGCTTAAGAACCGAAATAGTTTATCATGTACAGTAAAGTAATTATTTGAAAAATAGGAATGCTGTTTTATTGCATTTTTACATTAAATGAATGGTGACAGATAACTATTAATGCTATTAGTACTAAGGTGACTGGTGGGCTACGGTCGTAGTTATACATCTTCTGAACGGGGACATTTCTTGAATGTCCTTCTTGAGACGAACTCTATTCGACGACCAAATAACTCGCCGAGAACCAGTCTTAAGAAACGGACTCCCATGTACTCTAGCTCATGACTCCGACATGTTTTTTCTCTTTAACAGCTCGTTTTTAATTTTTATTTTTGTATAGTGTAATCTGAAGCTCAATTACAATTATACATTTCGCTTGTTTATTTGCCTAGATGAATGCGCCATTTTTGTCTTAGAAGAACTTAAGATAGCCCCCCTAATGTTTGGTAAGAAGAGTTATAAATATGCAATGTCCAAAATTCTTTTTGAAAGCGTGTAATTTTAGTCTTAATATTACGATCAATGTAGGTTTTGGGAAGCGGTATTCATTTCTTTAACTTGGCAAAAAATTTAGATATTGATATTTTCAAGATAAAATTGTTCCGTATGGGCAATGCTTTGAATGACTTTTAAATTTAGATTGAATGATTTAGAGATTTTTAAAAGGCAGCGAAAATACATTTAACTTTCTCCATAGATTATTATAAATTGGACTAGAGGGGGTTGCTCCCTTGGCGATCAAGTGAGTCCTGTCTTAGTGATGGCATTAATTTTATCAAACGTCCTATCAAGATAGATTATACTTGCAATTAATGAGTATTTTTATCTTTCTTATAAGTGATTGTATATTGGACACCTTTTTTGTTTTTTAGGATCAAACGTTGGCATTCATCGTAGCATCTTAGATCGAAGCAAATTCCTATTTTATCTAGGTAGTATTTTTACTCAGTGATTTTTGATTTATTAATGGGTCACTATTCTGATGACAGAGGCGTTTCTACATCCAAATCAAATGCCAACCTTAGATTTACATAAATGTTTGCGTAAGTATACTCGAAGATGGATATGGGGCTGGGTTAAATAAAATCATGGCGCATTCACACTGCTCGTGGCGAATGTCATTATGTACGTAACTTCTATTAAAGAAAGAAATTAATTCTCCATGTCCCCTTAAAGATACGCAATGGAAGACAGGACATTTAAAAACAGTTAACATTTGTTACATGCTGATTTTTATTCCAGGTCAATAATTCATGGACACTTTTTATATGGGTTATTATCATCTTCACGCCACTTTGAAGGCTCATGCATATTTATACGATTATCGCGAAAGAAATCGAAAAACGCTTTGGAGAGTAAATACTTCTGAGATGAGAGATCCCTTGACATAGGAAATAAAATTCACATACTTGAGCTGGAGTCACTAATGGATTTTGCTTCATAAATAATGGCGTTTTTGACATTTCAGTGTCACCAAAAATAATGTATAAATTCACTATTATTTTTAAGATATTTGAAAAATGAAAGAAAATAATGAATAGGTCCCTAAAATAGAATCAATAATGGCTTGTAATCATTCGAATTCCATTTCTGAATATTTGATTAAATTGCGACGTGACGGTTGCAAAAATGATTTTACGACCAACGTTTTACGATTCTCTTGTGACATGATAAGTTATAACTCCAGAAATTGTTAGAGCATTAAGAATTTGTTTTTTTTTACGGGTGTAGTGTATGCTGATTTCTCTTTTCTTGCACAATTATAACTTCTCTTGGACGAATTTTAAATGGTGAATATCTGTTAATTCCTCTATAATAAGTTACCCTTTTGGAACCAATGCGAGAAGTAAAGATACCAAATATAGAATACCATTCCATGAAATAACAGTCGTCTTTGAAATATCTTCTTGTTGGTGTGAGTCACACGCATTTTTCATCGTTACCGTGCTGCCGAACATGGTTTTTTTCCGTCTCACGCTATGCCCTCCGGAATCGCTTGTTAATGTTACACATGAATTTCGCGGAAACAGCATAAGAAGGAAAATCTCAAGGGCCTCGGGAGGGAACGCCCCCGGGCGCCATGAACCAGGACTGAGGATAGAGCAAACGCCACCCCACTGCTTCGCTCTCGCGTGTACTCATGCACATTTGACATTCTTCGTCCATCTTTCCGGAGAGCTCCGCATCTGCGGAGGCTACACTGCTGGCCCTTCATCATTCATCCGTCCCCTGCAAGCTTCCCTCAATTCCCTTGCCTCGCAGCCCTTTGGCACCCTTTTCTCGCACAACATTGGATATTCGCCGTTCACTCACGTTGCCGCTGGGTTGGTTTACGTCGTTCTCTTTTTTGCCTTGGTCGCACTAATCTTTCGGGCGATAGCAGTCAACCTCCTCGTCCCAACCACCCCCCCCCTCTCCAACACGTATGCATGCTTTCTATTCCCGTCCGTCGCTGCGCTCCGCCTTCTTTTCCTGGTCCTTTTCTGCTCTCCACGATACCCGGGCGGCTCCTTGTCCGCTTCGCTTCCCGTAGACCTTTCTTCTACCTTAGCCCCTCTTTCAGTCACTCTCCCCCGGCTAACATTCATTATTTTTATCTAAGACCCTTTCTCTGTTACCTTGCCGTCGACCCGTATTTATTCCCCGCGTCCGATGATCTTATCACGCTCGCGGAACGTTCCCTAACGTATTGTTCTTGTCGTCCTTGGATCTATTCCGCTGGCTCCGTGGAAAGATCGTAAATGAGTCCGTCGCTCCTGTTCCGCGTTTTCTCATTCGAATCTTAAGACTTCCTATGCGTAGGCATTAAGTATTATTATTGCTTCTCCCAACGGTTTTCTTTTGTTTACCATTTATTTCTTGAAGACTTTTCTAACATTCTAAAGTTACAAAATTTGAACCTGTGATATGTTTTTTATTTGATTAATTAATTAAACACATTTGTTTTCATGGAAAGTTCATTTACGCCAGTCATGAACAGCTGGTTCGTTATTAATAGCTGTGACTTAGTTAAATGTAATTATTGTAGATACAACGTAATTTCTAGTTATTTGGTTCATTACGTTTCTTTAAAGAACGTTGGTATTGCTAAGGTTTTGAAACTTTTATTCTATAGCATTCCTTTAAAAAAATGCATGCACCTCTTGTGTTGTCTTCAAATTTCTATGAGAAATTCATGAATGTTTTCAGTGGAACAAATTCACTTGAAGACAAAAAATATTATTTTTGAACAAATTACAACCAACTATTTATCTCATTAAATTTTTTCAGGGTTTATGTCATTACGACTCTTCGAGGGGCAATGTTTATGGCCGTGTAGGATAAGTACTTAACAGTGAGTGCTCATAGAGGAGTTTTAAACCGGACCGGTAATTATTTATTATTTAATCCTATTCATAACCCAGACTTCCCTTGTTTGAATTTATCTGGTATTATTTATAGACATGGGTATCGATTCGCGGTGTATTTCGGTGAGCAAGGCAACCCCACTGTTCGAGGCAGGCCCTTTCGCTCCGACGAACTATATGCACCAATCGAAAAGGACGCCAGTAGTTCACGGAGGCAAACATTTCGGCTTATTATTTGTTGTCCTTGCACTGTTCCAAGCGAAATGGCCGTAATAGGAGGTGCGTATATACAATCTCAACTACACCATTCCCCCAAAGCCCTGACCAAACCTACCCACGATACTAGGGACATGTTATTTGGTATACTATATACGTTCCTTGGTATATACGCCCCTGTTCTTTCCGCACAGTGCCGTCTCGACGGCGTCGGAGACAGCGGGGATGGAGAGGCGAGTATGAAAGGAGGAAGGGCGGTATATATCCATTGCCATCGCCTCCGAAGAAGAATCCACTGCCGCTGACCGTTAGTCAGTCGCCCGTGAGGAAACCGGCTGCTGGCCGCAAAACGAAATCGGTGTACACGCCACATCCCGCCCCCTTCCTTCCCTCCCGGCCCGCCCCACCTCCCGAACCATCTCCCACTCGAGTGAGCGCGCCCCCCGTCCTCACTTCGACCCCCCGCCGCCGGCCCCTCGAGCACCCCCCGGAGGCGTAAAGGGACAGGTGTCCGGAATGGTTCGGGAGGAGGGAGTGCGCGGGGTAGGACGAGTGGGAGGGGGTGAATTTATACATGTATGGGGAGAGTGGGTGGGGGAGGTACGGGATGCAGGTGGGTCGGGGGCGGGGACGGCAGGAGGGGGAGGAGAAAGCAGTGATGTGGTGAAGAAGAGGAAATGATGAGTGGGGGTATGTGGAGGTGAGGGGGGTGAGGGGATCGAGAGGGAAGGCAGCTTGAGAGAGGGTGAGGTTTTGGGAGGTTTATGTCTCCAAAGCGAAGCCGGGAAGGGATGAAGGGGAGAAATGGGCAGTGGGACGGATTTGCATACGAGAGGGATGAGACGGAGGCTGGCGCTCGGGATAAACTATTGGGGGAGGTGAATTTAATTTTAATTGGGCACTTATCTTTTTATGGACCCACATCTCTTATGTCTATAAATAATGCAGTCTCCGTAAAGTATATATATTTATTCAGAAATAGCATGCCCGTAATTAAACCTAATGAAAAAATATTAACTAGTTAGTGTAATTTGAGGAGTTAATGCGGCGAAGTTATTCTGGGAATGATTTGAAGTACGTTGAGGGAGGGTTTGCCAGAGATACACCCAAAGATGCGTGATTAGGGAGGCTGGGGATTTTAAGCGTTCGGGTAGATGAGTTAAAATACATTGTGATGTATGTCATAGTTTGAACTTCGAGGAAATATAAATTTATTATCTAATCGGAAGCTTCGTTGTTTATTAGGATACTAAATCTCATCTACCAGGTCTATAAGTTGTTATTCGGAATTAAAGGTCGGGAATTAACAAAGTAAAATACCTTTTGAAGGCACTCTGCCCTGTTTTATATTGTATTTGCATTAATTGTATTATATTAATTGGTACTAATACATTGTACATATGTATTAATCTTTACCTCACTTAAAGTACTCGGTTATTTATATATTCTTATAGAAACTTGTTTCATAGGCTCACGCCAAGGTGAGAGATTTAAGTTATTCGTAACAAATACATCTTAATTATCTGCTAAATTAAAATTAATTGAAAACACTTTAATACCAATGTAGTCCAAGACATTTCATTGTCTAGCTAGAGACATGTTCATTTTACATCCATAATATCACGGAAAAGTTTTCCTACCTGTCTCAACCATACTCGTATCATTAAATGGGTAAATGCTAAGCGTAAAGGAAGTTAAAGGAGTGATTTCGCTTCATATTATATAGAAGACGTTTGAGTCTGAATAGTTAATCAAGTTTACAATGGAAGGAGCCGCGAAAGGGAAGGAGAGAAGAAGTTCAAAGATGAATGACGAGGAGCAAGTCATGGAAGATGTCAGCGCGAGGAAACATTAGGAAATGAAAAGATTGACAGGTACCAGGATTGCTTGGAATGCTACTACAAATGATTTCGTGATTAAAATCCTTTGATGTTGAGGCCACGTTTAGAACACGTGAAAAATATTTGATAAGGCGTTTTATGATTTCCTTTTTTAAGATTCTGTATTAAGACTCATTATCACAAGTATGTACCAGCTAGTTATCCCATGAGTCAACTGACACAACATAGTTTCTGGCGTGACTTGGTGGAAAATCTTCATATTGAAATTTGTAAATTGAACAACTTGGCTTTTCCACTTAAAAATCAATTATTTAATCAATTAACTAATTAATTTTAAGTGTAACAGCCAATTTGTTTAATTTTCGAGAGTCAACTGACGCTTTAATTTAAGGAATGGTATTTAGATATTTGAGTAACTGTTAAAAACGAAATTATGGATTATCACATTTTTAGCTAATATTGTCATTTCAATTTTTTTAATTTATTCAATTTTCATTTTCTGGCATCTCACGCCACCGAATTGTATGGTTACTCTTGGCGGTTTTGTAAATATTTGGCAATTACTTAAGATCAAGGAATGGTGTAGTGAGCCAGTGCATAAAATTTTTAGAGTAAGATTCCATCATTGTATTTTAATAAAGTAAAACTCATTGATTAATTACACGTAGATTGATAATATTCATCTTTATTTTGAAAAATATGTTACATAATTGAATAAATTAACTGGAAGTGCTTTAAATTATGTTTTAAATATTTACATGAAAAATATGATGAATTTTGCCTTGACTCTCTCTCTCAAACGAATTATAATTTCATGTAGAGGTTCTTACAGATAAATCTAGATGAATGTAATTCAAAGTTATGAATTAAGTCATCATAGTCAAAAACAGCGGGTTACTATCAAAAGTGATTCCTCTTATGATTGGAAATCATTCAGTGGTTCCATGATAAGTTTGCAAAAAACTGAATCTTGCTCAACCTCCAGTTTATATTACAGTGTGAATTCTCTGTATTATTTGTTTTATGGAGGAAAAAAAGATCGGTAGTCGTTCGACTGGTAAATTTATTAAGCAAATTGACGAACATCATCACAAATATCGTCAAATAGTTTTGTGAAAAATTTACGACGTTCAAAATGAAATATTGCTATCATTAAGTGCCAAATTCGTCAAAAACGTCGATTAATTGAGATTTATTGTACCGAAATTAACTTTCTAAAGCCATATTTCTTGATTTACTTACAGTTTAGTCCTTATTACAGGCCACATCCTGAAACTAAATACTAGGTTTTTAAAATGGGTGTTTAGTAGCTACTAATACTTTTAAAAGTGTTAAAAATTTTATTTTGTGGAACATTGCCAATTTTAATTAATCATGATATTTTACCATGTCGCGTCTGAAAAGTCTCTTTTTACTAGTTTTTAATGTCGAAATCCTACAAAGTCTCCATAATTCTCTTGTTTATTGCTTACATATAATTTTAAATCGAATAATTTACAAAATATTATTTGATATGACGACGATTGGCCATTGCTCAATTCTATTACATTGATAACATTTTTCCGTTACATGCATGACGTCATTCGATCCTACTTATGTGACCGGAAGTCCATTCACAAAGGATACTCCCGCGTGGCACAGAAGCTTCACGAGAATTCCCGCATAAGCCAGATGGTGTGCGAGATGCAGTGAAAGGGTCGCCCTTATTTCCAATCAGCGCTGATTCGCTTCTTTTATTTGTCCGTCCTACTGCTTCCTTCCCTTTGATCACAAGTCACGCGCGATTTAGAGCTTCATGAGAAATGCCTTGATGATGAATTGTTCATGCGGAGGTAACGAAAGCATGGATGAATAGCATCGTGATCACTCAGGAGAGGAAATGTCATCAAAGGGGCCGCAAAATACATCTCACCTTAATCTTTAACATCCTCCTTGGTAGGGGTTTTCTTTGACTACCTAGCGCCGTTTGTAGTGACACCCATGATGATTCATGGTAATTGCTCCTGCCGTTCCCGGTAAAAAACGTATTGCAATAACTCACTTTTGTTGTGTCTTGTCTAATTCACAAAACAATGTCTCGCTCTCTGTCGTCGAGGAGTTGCATTTTGACTTGTGGAGAACCACAATGATATTCATAAAATAAAAATTGTATCCTCTTATGCTGTCAACTTCCAACATTTTCCAATTAGTATCAATCATTCAATATTATTCTAGGGCACCAAAAAAAAATAATACGCCCTAAACCCTTTTTACTCTGTCCTTTCAAACCTAGTTTCTCTGTTAAATGTGTGTCAAAAGTCCAAAGTTTGCCTGAGAAATAGTCATGTTGAATATGTAGAGGAAAAACCAAAATTATATTGGTGAACATCAGAAATTTAAAACAGAGCAATACGGACCGTCCATTCATTTCAGTACCTTTACAGGTAATCCAAAAGAATCGTTGAAAATTAGCCATAACCCCACTCTATTTTTTGGGCTGTTTCCAACTCTCTCCCAAGCATGTTCCAAAAGGAATGATTAAATATTTGCTCAATTTCAATTTTTAATTCAATTAAATAGATTTCTATTCCGCTATCGTGACAGGTACGAAATAATAACACTGGCAACAATACACACATACTGCATTACAATAACGATCCGAATCTATACTTTCAACGCACAACCAGTACGTTTCAACTTTACAGAACCAGCGATCCTGTCTGTGGTCCAGTGTGCGGTGCGTGCTTGTGGTCTGGCATTCCTTTCGAAAGACTAAGCAACCTTTCCCTTGACTCTTTGTGTAAAGAAGAAAATTCTTTTCTCGATTTGAAATTCTTTGTAACATTCGCATGGCTCTTAAAATATATTAGGAGGCATCGGGATTGATTCCATATTCCCCTATGATGTTTTCCAAGTGAACACAGGACAGAGTCCCATAGGCATTAAATGAAACGGAAATGATTTTATTTATTATTTATTTATTATCGACTTAATTGGGCGAGGTTGAGACTAAATAGTCCCTTCTTCCACCTAACCCTTACATTACATACATTACATTGAAGACAATTACATACAGCCAAGCCCTGGATGGAGAAAAATCCACCCAGACGGGAATCGAACCCGTGACCTCTCAGTTGGTAGACGAGGACGTTACCCCGCCGCCACCGGGGAGGTTTTGTTTTTGTTTTGTTTTCGGTTTGAGGTTTTTTATAAATATGATACGGCACTGTTAATAGGAAGACCAATGGGATATTGGGTTGAGCGAGTTTGATTGCTCTCTGTACCTTGGGGTTACACCATAATGGTCAACTTGAAACGGAGTTACACCTATAATACATTTAAATACCCCGTTTAGGGGCTAGAATTCTTCAGCGCGAGTTAAAAATTAAAAAAAATAACATGATTGATTAAATAAAATGTTGATTGATTAAATAAAATATTCTGACTGCGTTCAAGCTACCATTCCACAAACGGTTGATTCAAAAATTGAGAAAACCTGCTAATTGTCTTCCAGTTCATGAGAAACTGAAATGATTGAACAAAAATTGTGTGCCACTATTCTTTACATATCCACCAAAAATCTTCTAATGCATAATAGAAGATTAAACTTACTACAAATATGTCAAGAGTGCGATTCATTTTCCACTCCTGGGAAATTACCAAGACTCCTAAATAAATGGGAATCGGAGTGGTGGAAAATGTACAATGGATGGAAAGAAAAACAATTGAAGATTTCCTAGACATGGTAAGGGAGGGGAGAGGGTTTTTGGGAGAAATCCAGAAGAGGGAGAGAAAATGGATGATGAACATTTTAACGAGCGACGGAATGTTGAAGACTGTGATAGAGGGGAGAACGATAGACGAGATAGAAAGGAGGAGGAAAAGGATAGATATATTGAACTGAATGAAGTGAGGTAGAATGCTTTCGTGTTTGAAGATGGATTTGCTTTAGTGTGGAGTCAAGTTGTGCCTTGGACGAGGCTGTGAATTGTAAGGATGTTATGTTCGTGCCAGTCCAAAACCTGCCTTAAACGCTAAGGTGTCAAATTATGTATATTCATACGGATATAGATAAAGGGAAAAGGGATCAAAGCAGGGATAAAGGACGAATACAAGGATATTGGAGAAGGTGGATGCTGGTTCCAATCACAAAGTTTCCCGGACCGGAACTTAATTCTTCGACTTGCCGGGACGTGGAATTTATCCACCTTCCCCATTAGTCTAGTGTTCCTTTTTTATGTATATTTCTATCCATTTTCCTTATATTTATATGCGAATATACATGTATGCTTACAATGGGTGATATATGCATTACTGACATAAGTATTGGAATTTTTTATGACTCCTGTCAGTGCAGCTATTCTCACATGTTGGGGTTTTGGGTGTATTTAGTTTGCCCATAAAATATTTTGATAAATTCATTATCCAATCATAAGAGAGAAAAATAGAATTGGGAGACCAAACAGATTGGCAAATCATTTCCGAGGGCGGGATATGAACCTGGATCCACTTACCGTCGTCCGAGTGATTTAGCTAATTAATCTACCGAAACTTCTTACTCTGTGAATTTCTACGTGCTTATACCTGTATGAAACAAGATGCTCTTGCGAATTACCCGTGCATGTGATGATGCGTAGGTGTCGTAGTCGTGTTCATATTGCCAACTGCGTGGGTATTTCCTGGACTGTGCTATTTTTCGAACTTGTGTGCATCAGGGGGTGACACCACCCAAGTTGATGCTGGGCATATATCGCATTGTCTTTGACTTTGCACAAGCCTTTTAATTCTGAAAAACTTTCCTTATATTAAAGAAAACATCTTCCCAATGATATCATTCACCCATTGCTGCAGTCACAGAGGGATACTCAAATAAAAACTGACTTGGACCTGGGATGAAATAAAAATACGTTTATTACGACGTTATTCACGTACATTTTGTTAACCACTGCTTTATTTAGCAAGTTCTAACGTCGAGATTGATTCACGTTTACCTACTCTAATATGCGTAGACATTTATTATTTAAAATACTGAAATAATATTGAAATTCCTCTATTCCTTCCCATGTGCATTACTTAAGAGCGAACAGTAGGATCAGTTTTTATGAATTATTATGTTAAATTGGGATATTTTTACCAAGGGCATGACGATTAAAATAAAGTTCGATTAAAATAATAAAATTTTATCAAGAAAACCTTGTTCAAAAGTAGAAGATAATGAATTAAAAATTAATCTTATGTTTTCCCAAAACATTAAAATGGAATCACGATTATTGACCGCATTTTTCATTGAAGGATACTGACTAATTTAAACCAGTCATGGTCTTCATGCTGATATTCCTGAGTTCTTTGCCTTACCCTAAAATTAGAAGATTGATTTTTCTTACCCCATAACCATGCATTCAGCCTCAATTTTGGACAGTAGAAGTCGTGCAGCAAACGGTCCAAATATCAACGAGTGGTAAATGGGTGGAAGCCTCGGTGTTAAGAACCATTTACGGCTGGTCATTGGCAACAATGTACCTACAGCGTTCCAGACTCCCTTGCCACTCCCAGAACCTGATATAAGGGTGTAACCGTGGGCTGAATAGGGGCAAGGGGTCGGAGGCACAGGGGAAGAGCACTTGCAGGAATGCGAAAGAAAGAAGAATGGTGTCATTGTGTGCGTGCTGTTGAGACAGAGAAAGAGAGAGAGAGAGAGGAAGGAGAGTGGGAGGAGGATGGAGTGAAAGGAAGCTTCGCCCAAAAGGCGACCTCTCTCCGCCACAAAAACAAAAGAATATAAATAATGAAAACAAATTTAAGAGCCAAGTGGGAGAGGACAAAGACTCCCTTCCGCCACACTCCATTTGTCCTCCGATGAGTCCTTTGTCATTGGACGAGGATTCTGGCCTCCCTTTCTATGGTGGCGTCAAGTTCGCTCGTCCACTATTCGCTCGGAAATTTCGAACGGTGGAAATGCGAATCTCACCACTATGAAAACACCCTTTTGGGCAGACCTTGGAGGCACTGGGGGGCGAGATAGGGTGGCGGCACTGTGACCCCGCTGCTGCTGACTGCTGCCGCCCCTCGTTACGTGCATAACCCAAAACCTCCAACAATCCCCCCTCCAATGTCCCCCTCCCTCCGCTCCCCCCCGTCGCTCGCCACGCCCCTCCCTCCCTTCCGCCGCCCCCCACACCGATATCACCGGTTTGTGTAAGTCACGGGGCGGAGTGAGGCGGGTCGTGAAATTTACATATTCCGCTAAGTCATGCTGAGACCGATAATTATTAAGCGGAAGGGGGAATGATTTCAAATACATTACATAAAAATGTCTTCGTATTAAATATCCAACTGCCTAGCGGCCACGGAAGACAAGAAGGCGGGGCGCGTGCTTCTGTATTTTGTCCATCCGTTAAAACCCCATCCTTAGTCGGGAAGGGGGCTCTGGAGGCACCAATTAGTGGACATATTTGACGCTAGTGGCTGAGCTAAGATCCGTGAAGGGGTACTGATTTGCGTTCACCAGTAGAATTCGAAGTGTTGTCGTGAAAGAAGATTTCGTCCGGTAGTTGTAGCGGAGACCAAGGGTAAGGGAAATAAGGGACACGTGTTAGACCGTCAGTATCATTGCTTGTTGTTAGAGCATAGTAAGGCTCTGCATAAGTGGATAAGGGGAGGGCGTGTGGAGAATAGGAGTGCGTCAGCGGCGTTAACCTACACCTAACGAAAACTGCTAATTTTAAGAGGAATAGTTAAACACCGGGTACAAGGAGTTGGGTTCTCTTGTTGATTTTTTCTTCTAAAACCATCAAATTAACGAGCATGATTCCCCATAAATTTCCTGCAGCACTCTTGTCAACTCACTTCTCATTTACATTTACAACCTCTCCTTCCGCCAAGTTAACTCTACTTACGCTCCAAGATTAATTTTACATCAACCGCTAAGTGCTGCTCAGGGCCACAAGAATCCAGGGGATACTTAAGCAAAGTAAATTTTGTCATGCATTCATTTATTACGACGTGACCACATTATTGGCCCATGTTCTTTCTACTTTGGCACATTACTGGCTTTATCTCTTAATCAAATATATTGTTTCTACATGTGAGCCATACGATTATTTTCCGGAAGAATACCGATATTCATGTTGTAATATCATCGTTTTTCCTGTCCACGTTACTGTTATCTGTGTTGTATGGACCCTGTAGCGTTCGCTTATTTTAATTAAGTAATTATTTTCGTCGATCCGTACTAGAGTCGAACTATGAAAGCCTACAAACGTTGTACGCTTGATGTTGGACTCGAAACTGTGTTCATTGGGTATTCATCTCTAGTGTCTAACTCAGCGGAGGCATACTTATGTAGGATTCTAAAGGTTTTCCATAATTTTTTCCAATGTTGTAAATGTCGCTTAATTATTTTAATGAATGGTTGATGTAAATGTTGTGTTAGTTAAAATTATTTATTTTAATATTTTGAAATTGGTTTTAAGTATTTCTTCCAGAACTTATCTAGTTAAAAAAAACCTGTGAACATGTTCACAATCAAGGACTCTAAAAAAGTCCCAAGTGAACTCTTACTTATTTCTCTAAACTGAAGCAGGACAGTAGCGTTCTGCTCTTTGACTCCTTTTCGCGGAACTATGACAACAAAATGTATCTATTTTATTTTCTCTCATTTTTTGTAACTGATTCCAAACATTCCGCTGGGTATTCGAAAATTTGAAAGAATTGTAAGGTTAGCTGATATGGTTCTTGTCCTCTCACTATCATTGCATTTAACGCCCGAATAATTATAACCAGTATTACCAGTACGTAAACGTAAGGGTAATTATATCTCTGTGGAATTTGGCAGAGCGGTAACCTGAAAAGAAGGCATTGGCCGAACTTTTTTCCTCGCAGTCCCCAGCCTTTTCCCTCCTGCGTAGAAGAGAGGGAGAGAGGACATGAGCGGAGAGGATCGGAGCAGGAGGGACGGGAGTAGTGACTGGAGGGCGCGGAGCCTCCTGGAACAGCCGAAGCTGGCGACACATTCCACCGCGTCCCCTCCACTGCATTACGCACCAATACAATCTCCTCGCCCTGTTTCTATTCGATCTCTGGGCGCTCCTTCCGCTCGCATCCCGCAAGGCGTCTCCCCCCCCCCCGTCTCCCGCCGCGAGCTCTTCATTGTTACGGCGTTTGTGGTTGCGTGGTGCGTTTTGTGTGCCCCGCGTTTGTCGGCGTCCGGGGCGGGGAGGCAGAGCGGAGTCGGCACCACGAAGAGAGAGGAGGAGAGACGGAAAGGAGGAGGGGGAAAGATTGGGGAAAGGCGTGGCGAGAAGGACCTTGAGTCGTTGACCCGAGAGTGGGAGGGGGAAGAGGTGGGAGAGATGGAGGACGAGGAGGCGAAGGGAGGGGAAATATGGGGGAAGAAAAGGAGAGGAGGATGAAAGAGAAAAGGGAGAGAGGAGAGGAACGGGAGTGAGGGCGAAAAATGAGCCTCCTCCGGAGATGGAGGCGCGCGCAACGCCCTTCGTTGGGGCAGCGTTCCCCTGTGCGAGCGAGGACCGGCAACATCCCTCAACTGTCCGCGTCCTTTCTCCTCCTGGCCTGGCTTTTAATGCCGTGCCCCTCCCTCTCCTGCCATCCACCCACCCACCGCACCTCCCACCCCCGTCTCGAACAACCGCCCGCAACCCTCGCCCTGCACCCCTCGTTGCCCTCCCAACCCCACACTTATTCCACACAAGGGGGGATGAGGGGATTCTGATTTTGTCGCTCGCAGGCCACGGCACACACGACTGGGCTGTGATTGCGCTGATGGTTCAATCTTATGTGCCGATGGCTTGGTTTGTGAAATCAATTGTGGAGGAGTGTAAATTATGTCGAAGTCGTACGCTCAAGACTCGAGGAGGAACTAGATCGTTGATTTGGTAAGTAGACTATTTGGTAGTATAGACTGGTACTACTCCCAGCGGCGATAATAATTTATTTGTATTAGATTAAAAATGAATAACAACTTTTTAAATCAACGAAGCATAAATAGTTCTCCAAGGTCCACCAATGACTTAAACACGTCATTGGTGAACTATGGAAATCTTCCAATACGAATACAATGAATTTTGAGGAGACCAGTTGATCACAGAAGCAACCTTTCGCTTGTTTCACTATTGATCTTGAAAATTACATTTCTTTATCCTTTCCATTTGGATTTATGCTATTGAATTATGCAGAAAGGATTTAGGCTATAATGCTACTTTCACGCATCTACTCTGGTTGCGTATCGTGATATAAATGTCAACTTATATGCTCGTTTCCAAATAATCCCTTAGATAGGTATAACTCTCCAATACAACTCCGATTTGAAAACGGATCGTAAATATATTCAAAACAACAAAACGACTGGAAAAAGAGGTTTAAATAATTAAATGTTAACTGAATTAATACTTTTACTAGCTGAAATAGATATTATGCCAATAAAAATAGTCATGCATCCTTTGAGATAAAGGGTCATTTCATGTAAATGGGGTGGAATTCCGACGCTGGATATCTGAAACTATCTGGAAAACTGTTTGTATCAACCGTGGTCGAAGAGTCTGAGCTTAGCGGGTTGCCAACACGCAGGATAGAACAGTCTATTCCGCATGGAAAGGCTCAGGAGAGTTTTATCATGGTCATTCCATCAACCACACGAATAGTTTGAATGTATTAAGATATCTTATCATTTCTTTGTCAAAACCAAGCATAGTTTCTGTCTTCATAATGTATCTCATGGACTTGATGATAGGAAGAAGACATAATATGAAGGCAAAAATGGGCATTTGTCTGCTAACGAGCAATCAGTTTTTAATATCATGGTGATACCTGTATTTGTAGATAAAATTCATGGTTGTAAACTTTCAACCATAGAGCATAATTAAAACATTAATATTTCTTATACTTTACAGTTGGGTTATTATTTCTAAAGTATGAGTTTTGGGATTTTTCTTTGCAACCTCTAAATTAAGCATCACTTTACGTAGAAAGGCATCTCTTTCTGCTTAGAATGATGTTTATGTCTAGATAGATGTTTTAATTCGAACAGGAACCATACCATAGGCATTTTTGCCCTTTTAACTCACATCATAATCGAACGGTTTGGATTTTATAGCTCCGACAATTATTTTTTTCATGTATTAGCAACACATTGTGGAACGAGCTTTGGTAAAAATAATAAAATCAATGCTCGCCCCTCCAAAAGGAAAACGAATTATTCCATGAATTCTCTGGATTAGTAATGACCACAAAAATCAAGGACTGTTTGGATAATACCTCACTGCAATGAAATACAGTGTTTTTCTCTATGTCTTTTCTTCCCTGGTTTGTTTTTTGTCCTTATCTCCGCACCGTATACCCGTTTCTCCGTTTCATCTCCGTCTCTGCCCCTGTGCTTCCAATATTCCAAAAATCCGTCGTCATCTCTGTCCCGTTCCATTCTTCACCACTCAATCGCCTCTTCGACTCTCTTTCCCGATTCCCACTCCCTCCCGCCCCCATGCTCGCTTCCTCTCAAGGGTCCATTTGGACGTATCGCCCCATCCCCATCCCCCAACACGCCGGTCCCCTCCCCTGGCCGTTCGCTAATATTTGCCCATGTTCCATCGCTCTCCTCCCTTCAGCTCAACCTTGGCCGTCTATCGGAGGCCCTGCCCGCTGCCAACGTTTGCGGCAATTGTCCTTCTCCCGCAGCGTTTTTCTTTTATCTCCTTGTTTTCTTTCCTCTCAGTCCCGTTCCCGGCTCCGCTTCCCTCATTCTGGAGATCCAAAGTTTTCCTCTCTTCTTCTGCCTCGTCTCATCCGTAGCCCACTGCCGTAACATGCTTTCTTTCGCCCTTCTTTGGAGCGAATCTGCATTTTTATTGCGTTTGCTTGCAAAATTTCACCCGTTGTAAATTTTCATTTCATCGAAAATCTCTTCAATAGGTGGATAGAATATTTCTATAAACGAAGTGGTGTTAGGTTTCTCCGCAATGTGAAATCAATGAGTGGAGTTCAGTTAATGCGGTGGGAGAATATAAATATTTCCATAGAGGGTTGAACATTAAAATATAGTCTTCGCAAATGTAGGAAAGCTGAGATTCGAAAATTAAAATTACTTTTGGGCACTCTGCGACTGAACTAAATATCTAATGCTTTTAAAAATCATTTTTGTTTTGTCTTGTATATATCATTAAAGAGTGGGGTAGCGTAGAGTAGTAGGCTTGTTTTGTTAGGAAAGACTAGAGAATTGTTTGGTAGCTTGTGTCTATCCGAAACCTACCTAAAGCGGTCCATTAATATAAAAAATAAATATATCTTTGAAAAAATGATTCACTTGGTATATCTGTCGAAAAATAACATATTGCTCGTTTGATGATGATGATGCATGATGAATCATGCTGCTAAAGATGGTGCACATTGTGGATCCCAATAATTCACTCATACCCTCATATTTTCATTTACTAGTTTATCACATGCATGTACCCATCATTTTCCAGCATTATTGTATTTCATCTCATCCGAACCCTCTTTCATGTTTTGTATAGTTTAATCCATATACGAATTCATATTTCTGAAAGTTCATTGACGCCCACATCAATTTTCGTGCCATACACTGTTCCCACTGTTGTCGTTCGTGTTTCCTTTCTTTTAATGCTCTCCGTTCCTTTTCCGCATTTCAGTGGTAAGTTCGGGTTTCTCTTCTCTCCTCTTTAGTCGCTCTCAAATTCCACTCGCCTCAAGTTTTCGTTTGATGCATATCCCGCTCTTTTTTCCCGACTCATTTTCACTTCTCTCTGGGAAAAGAGAACACGCACGCGAAGCGGTTACGTCCGTGCACAGATCATATAAATCACTGCCTCGTTCAGGAAGGCGAGAAGCGATTACCTTTGAATGGCGCAGAGCTTGATTTCCGAAGAGGACTGGTTCTTATGAATTCGCTTGTTGGGAACCAGAGTGTTTCTTTGTGTCCAAAAGGGTTCCTGTCGCGCGCACGGGGTCATATTTTGTCTCTACCGGCAAAGAAACTTAATTTTCTCTTCCTGTCTCTAATCGGAGTCACTAGGAAAAATGACGGAATTTCACAGATGTTTTTTGGAGAATTTTCAGTGGCAAAAATTGAGTTTATGATTGGATCCATCGTAAATGGAGTTGAGGTAATATATAATTACATTTTTATCAAGTCTATTAGCTTAATTTTTTACATTTTCCTTAGGAAACACATTAAGATTTAAATAAATTACGTACGTAATACCTGAGTCACATCCCAAACTCCCCAGAGGAACAGCTTCTCCGGTTAGGGAATTGCAGGTGACGGGAAGATGACATGACTTTCTTTTTACCCCGCATTTTCCTAAATTAGCAGAAGTTGACAATTTTGATTTTATGCGTATTAGAAACTCAAATTTTCGAAGGAATGACTTGAAGGACAACCTGAGGAGAAATAATGTTGCTAAATCGGTCGCTAATCGGAATCGAAGTTGTAGTTTTAAGCGCCTCGAGTAACTTTCTATGAGAGAATCGCTAACCATGATGATTAATTATTTTAATGTGAGGTAGGACAAACCAAATTCTAATGTTACTGAAGGAATTTATCCTTTAAAGAAGATTTTGGCCAAAAACTTGTAATAACTAGAAACTTTATGTTTTATATCTTGTTTAAAAATTGGATATTTTGGGCATGAATAAGCAACTGTATAGGTGTAATTAATATCGTAAAAAATCCGTGACAAAACGATGGATTTGAAGACAGAGGTAAAAGTTCATCTCTTGGAATCTCTTGTATTATATTGACCTAAAACGTTAAGAAACATGGACTAGTTTTGTCTGAAAAGTAATGTTTTTTGAGCGAACAAGCCTGAAAAAAGTACTCTTATTGTGGTAATAACTCATTATTTACCCTAACTTTAATTATTTATTTAGTAGAGAATCATGAATTCATTCAAAAATTCACGAAGGCAACGAATCAAATGCTTGAAGAATATTACATGAAAAGTAACTAGAAAAACTCGTAATTTTGCTGAAAAGCACTGTTAAAAGCAGTTCATGGGAGGAGTAAATCCTTCACTCACCTCAGAAACAGCAAAGCTTGGGATGAAAGGAATTCATTGAAAATTAAGATGAGGCGCTTGTGGCTGCTCTTTGAGACACGGAATGTATCCTCCATGTTTGTAATGACCTCTAAATACAAAGGTTGACTATTAAATAAGCAGGTACACTCGACGAATAAGCAGTTGTGTACAATAAGGGGCGGTACTCGGAGTTAGACGTCCATTCGTGGGTGAGGTGGCCTAAATTTTCTACGAAATCCTTCAGAGAAGCCGTGGCTTGGCATGCGGATGACGTTGAAGAACAGTCCACCAATTTCCTCGAGGGGATAAAAGCATACCTCCTTCATGTGAGTGAAGGGCGATACCTCAAGCTTAGAACAGCAACATTTTTCACACTTCAGGGTTGGTAACAATTACTTTAAAGTTGCAACACTGCGGTTTGAAAGGCAACGAAAAATCACCGCATTACTAATCTGAGGATCAAAGCACACCTAACCTTCCTTTTCTACTTTATTGATTTCAGTAACAGATCTGATGGAGCACTCTCAATTAAAATATTCCGGAGGCAAATTAATCCTTCATTCAGATCTCCGAGTGGGGACTGCTCGAGTGAGTGTATCAGTCAAATGTGACAATCGATTACAATCAAGGTTTGGTATGTCCGGCCACTCTCTGGATACCGGAGGTTAGAGAATGTTTAGGTAAATGGATAGAAATGGGTTAGCTTCTTACTTAGGCGTTATTGAAATGAAATGGCCCAAGTAAGAAGACTTGGATGGTTGTAATCGAATTATTCGCATCGACTCCGTAATATGCGGAGTGGGCGTATTAGTGGGAGAGATAACAGCCATGAGATTTTAGTGCTTTCTGAAATGGAATGAAAGAATCATTATGGTGAAGATAGCAACATACACCAAGGATACATTGGTGGTAAAAGTTAAAATGTCGATGGCTAGCTGCGGCGATAACAATGTGAAGTTTGAGTGTAATATGTACGTATACATACGTATGTTATATACTCAACATGATACCCTGCAAGCCACCTTTAGATTGTGTGACAGGGGGTGGTTACACACCAGACTATTATAGACCCAAAATACTTTTTCCTCCTACCGTGGTCGAATAACGTTATTCTGATCCCTTATTGTTCGTGGGATTAATGAAATCTTAAATCTATATGTTCTATACGTATAATAAATCTCTCGAGTTTTATGAACATAATCTCTCCTACGGTAGTACAATAGAGCTGATAAAGCATTTTCAAAATCATCGCTAAAGAAACCTCTTTTTAGGGTATGCATAATTACGTATAATTTAACCTAATTTAACGTGAGCGATTTAACGTGAATGACTAACTCCTCTACGCTGCGCGCGATCTCATTCGGCAAGCAATCCAGGATGCCATACACTAGCAGCATAATCTAAACGAGGTCTATCGGGAGAAATATAACGTTTCTCTTTAACATTTTCATCACATTTCCCCAATACGCTCCTGAAAAGTCTTAAGTTTACATACGACCCAGATGATTTTGGATTCTTTTTCTAATTTCCTGCTAATATTTTCTTGTTGAATTCGTGTAAAGCTTTCCAAAATGCCTCATTGGCATTCGCCCTAGATATATGCATAATCATAACGGATCTCATTTTTTTGCTAGAGATATTGTTCGTTATATGTACTTTTTATCTTGGCGTGAAATAGTCTTGGACATCGTAATGATATTTTACTCCAGCGTTGTATCATTAAGGTTCTGTGTTTTCTTTTTTGAATTTATTTGGAATGGACCCGTTGACTTTTGATCGCTTGATGTCAAGGAAGTGATTGTACGTGTCTTTGATATTTCGGTGATTACTCTCTTTTTTAAAATTTGTAAATGAGGTCTGTGCCTCACAGTTTAATCCATTGTAATCCCTTTTTTTAATCAAGTAAGTGCTTCTTTTGAACTTTTTATTTCGGACCCCAAATAGAGAAAAGTTAGTATTTACTACTATGTGGTCACTAATACCTTTAAAAGTTTTACATTTAAGAATTTTTAGAGTATGTTCGCTGCTGTAAAATAAAGAATATTATCTTGTCTAGTTTTTGAAGTGATAAGTTGAAGCATGGGCCTCAGCTAAACGAATTTAATAGCAAACCGCAGGTGCCTTTATCATCACTTCTTATTTTAAAACTAAATATGCTCCAATCAATATATGGGACGTTTAAATCTCTACCGATTACTGAATTAATCTCAAATCATAACTCCCTTGTAATTAGATATTAATTCATGATCATTGTTTCGGGATGATAAACTTTTGAATTAGCTTAAATGAAATGAACAACATACATGTACAATGGTTTGAATGCAGATGAAGTGAATACTATGGCCAAAGGGCGTCAGTGTACAAGAAAACAACTGCGCGTGATCACATTAGTTAAGGAGATGGTGGGAAAGTTACATGGACCAGACCAGAGACTATTTACTTTTAAAAAAACTCGTCAAAATGATAGTTCAGCTATGTGAGGGTATGTGGATTGCTCCTCCTATTCAGATATACTGTATGAGAACTCCTTTTGGATTTGATATTAAATCACCGAGTTGCATCGTTTGATAATGCTTTTGACCCGATATTTTTATGCATATTCATGTTCATTTTTTATATTTCTTCTCATCGTGTTGGGCCTCCAATAGTTTTCACGCCGTGCGTAATTGATGCTTCAATATATTCCTCAATTTCAGGTGTCCAGACACGATACCAATGAAAAGCAGGAGGTCCCTCTCTGAAGGATTGTGAAAAACGGAGCGATCGAACAAGACGTCAAATAGTGAGGGGAGATTAAAATTCAGTCCTTCTATTATGAATACCAAAATATACATATCTTTCAATCTCACCTCCACCTTTCGCCATATCCCCGTCTCCCCCTTCTCATTGCTGTCGCTCCATCTTCGCATTCCGTCTCCGAAAACTATCCGCCGCCCACGTCGGGTAATTAGCATTTTCACTCCAGAGCGGGCAGTTATTCAAGTCTTGATTGAAAATAACAGAGTGAGAATATCTACCATGTGATAAAGTTACATATCCTTAATGATATTCTCCCGTAGGCAGTTAAGGAAGAAACAATTTTAAACTCCATGTTTCTCATGCCGCGCGTTATTTTTTCATGATAATTAGCAAATCTGGTTGTTAGCATACATTCACTGCTTACTTTGATCAGAAAGAAAATCACACAGTGCCTGAGGAGTTTATTAGTTGCCAACATATGGAGAAAATCAAGTTTATTTTAGGCATGTGTGTTTGTTTCATTTAAATGCAATGGGTAATTCGAGTTGACGTTTAGTTAATCTTCAGGTGAGGCAAATATATTAGAAAGGAGAAATATATGCATCGAAAAAATATTAAATTCGAGTTAATTTGGTCATCCACCCTTTCGAAATACCTTGAAAGCGCTGTCGTCATCACCATCATCATCATCATCATGGGTTATCAATCCAAGGATTGGTTTCTAGCAGCCCTCCCAAGCTATCCCGTTCCAATCTGCCAGTCCCCTTAGTCTTTCGTAATTCCACCCCCAGATGTCTTCAATCGCCTACTTCTCGTAATTAATCTTCTTCTTTCCTTTATAGATCTTCCCTACAGTTGATTCCATCACGGATTCCAGTGTGCTACTGTCTCAGGACGTGTGTAATTAGTATCCGTCTCCTACTTGTGTTTTCCATTAGGTCCTCTTTTCGCCACCTCAAATTTGTTGCTCCGTCTATCTCCTTCATTCTCATCATCCTTCTGCCGAACCAAATCCCGAGTACGCCCTCTTAGTTATTTAACAAATTGAAGTGCGATTTGTTGCGGCGCTCTCATTGATACTTTCATTTCTTCGGAGCACGTTCACGCCAGGTCATGAGATTCGCGGTTCTATGGAGTCAATCTTCGATGTCTCATCCTTTGAAGTCTTCAGCCTTATAATGGCAACCGAGAATTCCCTTTCGCCAGATATTTCATCCTCAAACATCTGCTCCCGGTCTATTTGCTCGGTGTCTCCCCGTTCTGTTTGGGAATAGCTTGCCCACCAGCAGTCCGGTAAAGGCAGCCTCCATTGAATCTTTTTACAGGGCAACTGGGTGAGGTCAAGGATATATTCCAACACGAGAATACGGGGTGATCAAATAGAAATCTCCCGTCATCGATCAAATCGGGCATGAGTTAGGAAAAGTATAAATAAATAATTACTCAACTTATTCGTTTGTACGACTTAATGCAAATTAAAAATATAATCTGTTTTGTGGACGTATAGTGCTTTAGTATTTGCGCGGGAGCGCTTCAATATTATAATAATTTGCAAAAGGTTTTAAGCGGTTGAAGTTGGGCTCATTTTTATTTTTAAAACCAAAGCCAGCGAAATTTTGGTTTTACAAAACACCATTAATACGGAATATAAAGGAACCAAAAAAGTTGGAAAAATGAATCACCCATTACATGTAATCCCTTCTATGAGACTTCTCTTTTATCATTTATTACAGTTGATTGCAACATTATTTAAACAATTAACTGATAATTTATTTCATTATGTAAAAAGTGGAAGATTTTGTCAACCACCCTAATAAAATGCGCATATTTCCGGTACTAAATTTTGTTAATACACGAGGTATATATACTATCTTCATGATAGATTGCTCGGTTGAAAGATTGACAGAGTTCGTAAGAATGAATTTCAGGTGGTTTCAGTTGTGATTGATTTTATCAAATTTTATAGTACTTCTTTTTTTGAAGAAGCGATACTTGCTGCAAAAATTACGCTAGTATGTATTAGACTTAAGTTTCATAGTGCTGTCGTAGTATAGTACACCACACCCGAAACGTACAAGCGTCGGACCTACCGGAATTTCAGATTCGGTAATTTAAAAAAAATCGAAATTGTTTCTGGTTTCCCTTGGTGGTATTATGTGTTAAAGGTGACTGATCAAATAAATAGCACTCCTTTTCCTTAATGGAATTGCGGAAATCTTTGGATTATTTATTTTGCCGCTTTTGTCGGTAATTTTGCTTGACTTCGCTTTTATATCTGATCGTTATATCTCTGAAGACAATTATTTACCGGGATTTGGATTCTTTGACTATTTTAATCCAAGATTACCAACATTATTTGAGCTAAGGTAAGTTGTTGTAAAAAGGGCATGGCTTTTGTACCATCAGTATCAATTAATCAATATATTTGTCGTCAGGTTCATTACCTTGTCGTTACTCCAGAGATATAACGGCCGACATTTTTATAATTCCAACATCTCAGTAATTTCAAAATGTTATAATATTTCTACTTTCGTGTTCTCCATTCCAATTAAATACTGCTTACATCAGCAGGGACATATAAGATATGATTTGGATGCGAAAGTGTTCAACGCCTCCCTTCTTTTGCGATATAAATACTTTCTGGTAGAAATGTTTTGCAATTAGACTAATGTTTTTTGTCGAAAAAAATGGGAGTTCTCTTTAAAGTAATCTGGATTTTTTTTCTTGTAAGAACGGAAATACTTACTTATAAACATAAATTAATCTTTCCGCGTCTACGGTTATTGTCGGAAGTAAATATAACGACGATATTTAACGATCCTGAAATCCAATCCTCGCACAACTTCAGAAAACAGACATTTTTCACATGCGTGCAGTTGAAATGATCAAATTTCTAGATTTAATGTCGTCCAACGTCAAGTGATAACTAAAAGTTAATTTTTTAAAGCGCTAAAGCTACAAAAAAGTTGCTTTTCAACGGGAAAGGGAAATTGATACTGTGCAACAAATCATATTACTACATAGGTTTTTTCCACACTTCATTAGGGTAATTTTATGAGCTTTGTGATGATAAAATTTTTTTTCGAATAAAACTTATCAAATCGCGTCTCATTAAATATACATTAATTGGTATTATAAATATTATATTTAGTATAATTTATTTATCCATATTCTTGTGAAATTGGTCCCAATAGCGAGATTACATGTTATATTTTTCAATTCTTAGCAAAAGAAATTTTCGTTGGCCCCTGTTAACTAATCACCTCATTCAGGTAACGACATAGAGACGCTGCTTTCTTTCTTGATCTTTGTAGACACTCGGCCTCTTTTCAAAGCCATAGCCCAAATTCCTAAAAGAGAACCGTTGCTGTCACCGAAGTATCTTCTCATAAATGGGAAGCTCTCATGTCTCAGCTTATCTTCTTCCCTGGAGTAAGGTGACAGCTGAGAAAAATGTCAAACCGGGCGACCATTCGGTCAAGATACAATCAGGGGGCATAAATATCTGCACGGCTCCAGGTTCACTGCATTTCGTTCTTTCACGCAGGTCTCCATCGCGCGCAAATAAGATTTTAACGGTCTAAGGGAGCCTTTCAAGTGTGCCATGGCCTTCAAGATTGGCGTGGGCGAATTGCGGTTATCGGACAAGCTTTTGCCTGTCCGTGCGTTTTATGCCGTCTGAAAGCTCTCAGAAACAATGTGCGACTTTGGCTGATTTCTTGACATTAATAAATTAGATTTATGAGCTGGAAATCACTTCATAAAGCTGATTGAAGCGCTTTGAAAGTAATATAAAATGTTTTCATACAGCATTCATCTCATCACTCGTCAAAGAAAATGGAAATTCTAAATGTTCATCACAATACGAGTTTAAATGAGAGAGAGTACCTATTTAAGTGAAGTTACTCATTATCAACGTAATGTAAGTCCTATAATAGGAAAGTCATATCATGCGGCATTGTTTGCTTATCTACCCAAACTTGGTATTGAGCGTATAAATTTTAAGCTTTAACCTTTTTTAACGTTTAACTTTTCATAATGAAATAATTGAAGAATCTCCGTCATCATCAAAATTCATTGAAGAATTCGCCAAATATTTACGGGATAGAATCCACGTTGCGGAAAAACTCAACAAGAAGTAGAGTAACGTTTTTCATTATTCGTTGTTATTCGTCGGAAAGTCGGTGAAAAAATTTAGCTAATTTAGTTCAGAATTGTTTTTCCACAGTCTGTTTTTCAAATCATTGTTATTAAAACTCATTGACCATTTTGGGGGTTTTAATTATTTATCATTATCCGAAAACAGCCAGTTTTTACCTTTACATAGGATTTTTAAACATGAAATCAGCAACAAAGACAATCAAAAACACCCAAGCCCTAGGTGGAGGAAAACCCATCCAGGCGGGAATCGAACGCACGAGCTATGGGCTAGCAGGCGGAGACGGTACCAGAGTAAGCAAAGATTGCACGCTTCTTTGCTCATTCTAAGAGAAATATATTGCCCTCTCATCGACTCCCCTCTTCCAGGTATACCAACTAATGATGGCGCCGTATGTTATCACTAAAATCGGTCGGTGAAATCAGATCGAAAAAATAATTTTCTTGTGGTCATGGAATATTTTATTAAAATTTGAACTTATCTATCTCTCTCATAAAATATTTCTGTTTTCACTCTTGTTTGAAATTAATTTGCTATATTTGTATTTTTAATTTTTTACGGTTCTTATTATAGAACCGATGTACATTTGAAAAACATATTTGAGAATACAAACAATTCACGGAAATCTCAGGTGAACGGTGGTCTCTGCTACTTAAAGCATATTTCTGAAGTCTTTTCATCGGCTATGACTAGTCTCTCTCTCGAAGAAAGTCTCCTCATCCAGTTGTAATTGAACATTCGTAGATTTTCTTCCTAGTACTCGAACACGCGATAGTCTCGGCGTAACTGATCTAAAGGCTGCTGTCCTCTTGTTTTATGTGTCCTATCGTCTGAAGGAGTATGATCCCCCATAATTCGTATGCATTCCGATGGAAGCGTATAATCTAGTTATCCATTTTACAAGATATATGACTGGAAAATTAACTTTTGAAATTATTGAAGTGGTAACACAGAAAAAAAAACTTCATGAAATCTGTGAGGTTTTACATCTGAAAAATTTTAGCGCAATGGGGTCTTAAAATGCTTAAAAAGCTATGCTCCAGGGCAATTTGTTTTGCTGTATTAGAAGATGAAAATTTCTTTTAGTCCATAGCATACCTTAATTAAATTATCGTTTAACGAACATCAGTTTTCGCCCAACCGAAAACTGATGGTGCATCCAACATATTTTTATCGGTATTTTTTGGCCCGTCCCAGCTTGCTTGTTTAACATTTTAAGCTTGAAGCCCCCTGATATATTGCTTTTCCTCCCGTCTACTCTTCTCTTCAATCTCATTATTTTCCGTTGATGCTCCATACTAAGATCTCGAAAAATTTCCTCCCCCCCTAACCTAATTGCATCAGCACCCAATAAACCCTCTCGGGAGGCTGGGAACTCGTTCACGTTAGTACAGCAACCGGGCACGAAAAAGATCGCCAGAAATAGATATTAATATTCTTTCGGAATCAGCGTGTCAGGAAAAACTGGAAAGGTTTTGATTTTTGTAGTGGTATGTAATAAATCTTCATAAAACCTCTTAGTATAGAGAAATGGGAGTCGTCCGTGCTTTTGAATATCAATTAGTAATCCGGCCCAACATTTTTGCTTTTAAAGCTATCAGATGGGGTCATAATATTGTTTACATCGATGAAAGCCCAATGATAACTGCAAAAAATTCATATTTATTCAAATTTGTGAGCTAAGGGGATATATAGCTACCCCGGGTGAGATCTCATCTATTATGAAGAGAATATTACGACTAATGCCCTTTTGTGGAAATGACTTTGTTACTTTTTAATATTAACGCGATTTAGAATCTTAATTCCGAGACCAATGCCATGGAGACGTATAAACGTATAAATCAGCTCCTAAGAAGCCATTTTACAGAACCGGAATCCGAACCCAAACCTTTTGATTACCGGTCAGTGATTTTTTCATTTCATCTGGAGCATCTGCCGCATTTTTCCCAGGAATGCTCTTTCGTACGTATAGTGCTCCTTTGTATCCATACTTAAAATAAATAAACGGGTTTATTTTGGAAAAGTATATCACCTACGAGCTATTTACGATTATTATGGTTAATTTTAGGTGTAGAATAATTAGAATAAAATTAGCTCCCACAAATATTATTGGAAATTCGCTTCAAAGAAGGTTGGATTTATGATCTACTGAGTAACGTAATGCCAATTTGGAGATTCTAACTCGAACTGGGAGGAAGAAAATTATTTTATTGATAAAGTACTGTTACTCATTACTTTACCTGATCTTGAATGTTTTTCTTTTGTAAAAATAATTATGATAATTCTGTTTCGTTGGTAGTAGAGCTATCGCTTTTTCCACAAGCGTGACCCATATTAATGTTTTTCTTGAAGAAGGGCCTTGTTTCTTCACTCACTTTTGGTATTTGGAGATATTTTCGTGGTCCTCCAATCGTAAAAGGTTGTCATTCATCCCTGGGAGAGACGGACAGGTAGACGAGAGGGGAAAGGTGAAAATGCTGATCCACTCGCTGGGCACCGCAGGGCACTATTCGTCCTTACAGCTCTCTTAGCAGAGTCTTATTCCCTTGCATTCTAACAGGATGTCACTCAAATAGCGCTGTCTTATTAATTCTCTTCTTTTTACTCCTCTCGTGTTTCTTTTCTCCTGGTCATTCCTCCTTATCCAAGCATATCTTCTTCACAGGGCTTGTGCAAAACATTCACGTCAACCCTTACCCTTTCCAGTGTTGCCGAATAACTTATTTCGATGATTAAAATTCAATGACAGCTCTCTCCCGAACGACAGTAATTTTAAATGTTAACATGGATGAGCGTAATTTAGCGAAGATGTATTTTAAGAAACATGAATCAGACAACGGTTTTCGAGGTGTATAAGAGGCATGTTAAGTTTCGGTATAAAAAAATTCAATCTCTCTCATGTTGCAGAGACAAAAATTAAGTGAAAGCTTTCGCTCAAACTTAGTGTCATTAGGTTTAAAGACTAATTATATTTATTTTAATGCTTCATTGGAGAATGTTTCTGTTTTGGCTTTGTTCTCCCTTGTACATTCAAAGTAAGCTTAAAAATCCAGTTTATTTTCACTGCAATCATTCATAATTTCTACGATTTCAAATCATTTTATTAATAGGATTTAATAATCAGTAATGTGATGTGAATAAAGGAAAATGTTCGCATGTGTCTCGATTATAATTTGTATTATATGTCATTTCAATTATCGTAAGTCATAAACCTGAAGATGAATTTTAGACAATTACTGTACTTAAAGTTCATCCTTCATTATAGGAACGAGTAAGTAATTTTCAGTTGAGTGATTAAGATTTCCGGAATTGTCTTCTCTTTTGGATTGGGGCCAATCCTTTGCGGTGCAAAGTAATCAGACCACGTTTTTTTTAATTTTCCGCCTGGAATTAGTTTGGCTCACGGAATAGATTGAAAGTTTATTGATAAATTTAAATTTAATTTAGCATACATAATCGATTTAGATAGAAACGCACTGTCATAGCTCTTACGTACTTGTTTGTGGGCATAACCATATTAATTTAGACTATCTATGCTTTCTGATACCCGTTCGTTCACATCGCTGAGTTTCATTGGAGTAAAATTTCATTATCATCCATTAGTGTGCCAGACATAATATCGATGAACTGGGCAATATTCATCAAAAGATGTTTAAGTTTCACAAGTATTTTTTCAAATTTTTAGAATATCTTGAATATTGTTTATGATTTTAATGATGAATGGAATGATGATGATGAGAATGGGATATACCGTTTTTATTTCATCAAGTTAACGTTTAATATGTTTACAATAAGTTGGCATTTTCAAACTAACTTTGATCATTCCAAACTGCCTCTAAAATAGTATAATTAATAGCAAAATGGTTGAGGTAATATTCTCTGGGACTCTATCAGTTGGATTCTTACCTAAGATGTTTTCCTTCTCATGCGTTGGAGAGGATTCGGTTTGTGTTTTCTTTATATAATGTTATCCTAGTTTTATATTTCATTCAGTTTCGGTGGGCTTCAATGGGCGCCATGCAATGATTTCAGAGACGTAGGTATTTCATACTTTTCTATGGTACTGCATCCAGAGCAGTACAAAGTCGACAATTTGAATCTTTACCTCATGATGAATAATTACTGTCAGTAGAATCTCATTTTTTGCAAAACATAAACCACTAAAAAGAACGATCAGTTTACAAAAATCCATAACATAATATGTAAGCAAATGTTTATTTAAATGTCTATCTAATAAACGGTTTTTATAAATTAACGTGACCATTCAATAAACTGATTCAATAGTGATGTCCGACCAATAACTTTGGAGGGATAGGCATGTCACCCAGGACACCAAAATTGGAACGTGGTGCTTAGGGTGCAGCGTTAGGAATGAACTAAACGCCAGAATATGATTCTACTGTAGCGCAAAAAGTGGCTGCTTTTTCTGTTTTCAAAAGAAGTAAAACAATGATTTCTTATTGTATGACGGTCGAAAGAGCACTTATATCACTAAAATATGTATTAAGCCAACTATATACTCGCTCATCTCGAGTGAGAAGAGACACCAAAATTAGCGAGCTATAAAATTTTAATTCTCCCCCTCATCTACGGTTCGATTGCTGCAGAATTATAAAAATACTAACTGCATTTGTTTTATCAGAAATTTGAAGCTCATCTTAGATTCAAATCTTGAATAATTAGACAGAAATAAATTTTATTGGCTTTCTCTAATATTGAACGATAGGCTCCTCGGCTCGCAAAATATGAGACCGGGCTCATCGTGAACGACAATCGCCGCCGTAGCACTCAACCGCTCGTCCTTCCAAGGGTCCCCTGCAGTTTCTTAACCAACCACGGCGGCTGGTTTCGGGGTTCCCTCCTTTCACCGTCTCCGTCTGTTTTTTATTGCTCTGCTCCCCCGTCCGCCCAACGCCTCCCACCCGCCGCTTCCTCTCATCAATTTCCTGCCGCCTTCGCGCGGTGTAGCGCCTCACCTTCAACCTCTGGGCCCATCACTTTCGAAGCAGCCTGCGTGGCAATTTGAACCCTCCCCCCCCTTTCTCCTGCCTCTTCACTGTCCACCCTCCCGACGCGCCTCCGCATCCAGCCTTCTTTTGTTTATCCTCCACGTGTCTTCGCAATTCCCCACCGCCTATCACCCACCCATCCCTTTCCCAACGCGCTCGAGTGTGTGAGTGGAAATAGTGCCTATTCTCTCGGCTTTGAGGAAATTAGGAACCTCGGTGGCCGACAGCAAAAGTAAGAAATGTACGTGGAGAATGCAATGATTGGGCACTTCAGGACACAATGTTTAATGCACGTTTTCCCCACGGTTGAAAGATTGCATGTTGTGCTTATACGTAGTGGAATTATGGCTTTTATCTTCCTGAAGTTAAGGATGTGTGCGCAAACCGTAGGTGCAGGATCGCTTAAGTATTAGTTCAATTGGTGGTTGAGTTAATAAAGTTTTTGTGCCCTTCCCAGAGAGAAATCATCACAAGGATTATTCACTGCTTTCGTAACTAGCCAGGCACTTTTTGGATTCTGGTCTTCGTTGAATGTCGTCGTTGCGTCAAGTTTCCTGACAGCCAGTTGCACTCGGCTGGAATGTAGTCAGTCACCTAGTTGTGGCGGTCACTATAAATATTTTCGAAGCTATTGAACTGATTTCAGAATTTGGTATTATGAGTAATAATTCAAAGAATAACTATTTTTGTAATGGCTCGCCGCAACAGCCTCACAAATCTTCAGCGGTTCCTCTGAAGCAAATGAAATATTACTGAATATCACGACAATCTTGCACGTAGAAAGTTTTTTACTTTTTTTAAGGATCGAATCAAGCGGCTGTTATTGCATGGATACACATAAAATGCTTTCATAGTTCGTTAAAAATGCGGGAATCAACATTACTTGAAAGAATTACTTGAAAGTAACGTCAACCTTATGCCCGTTTCAATCGATTCATTTTTCACCCGCATCTATATCGCATGGAACTGACTTTGATTTACGTAGAAACAATGTAGAAGTAATCGGTGACCAATTAAAGAGAATGGAACCTGTTTCCACTGGAAATCGTCCTTTCACAATGGGTGCTCCGGAAATCCATTGGCTGCTTAAGATACCTCGCGATAACCCTACATGGGACCACAGCTGATCCCATTGTTTTCGTTAGGAAAAGAATTTAGGTTAAATTTTTTAGCAACTTTGATACTGTCGGTGAGAACTGCGATCAAATTCATGGCTCCTGCTAACATTCTTGAAGCCAAAAACTCGGATCTTCGAGATGTTGAGTAATTATCATTCCAGATCTACGTGTCTTTGCTCTGAGATTGCGGGACACTCCCAATCCCTCTTCGTTTCATCTGTCCGCTGGCGTTCTCATCTAAGAGCCGTTTCAATGTCCTCCTCTGGCTCGTGAAAAAGCTGAATCGTTAAATGATAGTTTAGTTAATGTACTACACTTCTCTGGTGCCATCTTGATCCATCCCTCTTGAGAGTACTGTATTGATCCGTCATACACGAATACGGGAATAGTATATTCTTCGTTGATCATTTGGTTAAATGATATTTGGAATTATTTTAATTATAAATCACATTTTTCTAGTGGCAATTACTTTATAATGGCGTAATTAATTAATGAAGAGAAAACTTTGATTATTTTAGTTTAAACTGCACTGAATGGGAAGAAGTATTTCCTATTTTAATGGAATAACAAATATTTATTTGTGAGTGAGAGCTGGCGAAAGATGATGCAGAGACTCATTGCAAAGGTGCTCGGACTTAAGGGGTACGCTTGACCTGGTAATACCATAACCAAACTCTTCAGTGCTTTCCAAAGCGACTGGTTGTTTCACAGCCGAATGAAATTGATGGATGGTTACGCCTTAGCTTCTTCACCTCATAGCCTTTCGAGAATAATATTTGTTTTCTTTTCAGCCTTAAGCCCAAGCTTCAATTAATGTGGGTGTAAAATGCATGCGCCAATCATGAAAAGAGAAATTAAACGTGCGCGGTGACTTCAGCGCGTTAGCGTGATGCCATAAATTTTAACATTTACTTTTCACTGCTTATAATCTCTTGACTGGGAGGTAATGATGTAGGTGTACATCTTGATTAACATTTATTGAAGTAATTCTAATCAAGCCATTATTTGAATTGCGTTCGACAGCTGGTAGTAGTAGGACTCTCTGCACACTGCTTTGGTGAATAGCTGCCAATCGTTGGATCCATAGCACTCGGTGATAATTTGTTAGAGATGCAAGGCCTTTAAATATGAGGAAACTGAGAATTCGAATCTTGGAGCGGAATATAGGACATTTATTTATACCGAAAAACATGTTTGTAATATGTATCCTCATAAACTTTTTTGCGTACCATGTACTTGTCACTATATTGTATCTAAATATTTTCTTAAGTCATTAACAATCCACCAACTTTTCAACTATGGAATATTGGAGGTGGAACACTGTTTTGAACTTGGCAAGCATGTGAGCTCTACAACTCGATGGAAAACTGTAAAGGCAGCTTATAATAGGGATGCACTAAAATTCTCAAAGGGCATATGACTCGCAAAAACCCACATATTAAAGAAACTGACTGGATGCTTTACCACTCTTTACGCACGGGATAACATCGCAAATGTTGCTTCTCGCAAAAGTAGATGTTAAGTGAGTTATTCATTCACCTAATAGTCTTCCTATAAAACATGTATCATCGCCAGAAGCAGGCATGGGCGAATGAAAAGTGTTACTCACAATAACGGCTGCCGCTGACGCAAAACTGGAGCAATCAATTACACTTCTACCAAATATAAATTAAGTATTAATAACAGTATAACGTAATTGTTTCACGAACTCTGTGAATAGAATTAATACAATCACTCTTTATTGAGAAGAGCTATGCAAGCGGTTGGTGGTTGTGCGACGCATGCGGAAATATTGTTTCTTGCTATTCATTTGATAACTCTCCTGTTGTATTTTTTTGCTGGATACAATCATATTTCAGTTAAGGAGATGTAATGGGATCTATTTATTGATTATTATTTACTGAGAAAGGGCTCCATACGTAGAATAATTTATCAAAAATGCATTTAAAAAATAATTGTCAAAATGCAATACTATGAGGGGTGTAACTCCATTACTTTTTTAAATTATAAATTAGGAAATTTGCTAGCGTCTTAATGGATTGGTTGGAATTCAAATGGCATCAATGAATCGGTTTATAATATCTCTGCAAACCGTCCTGTTCCCTGCCCAAGTCCTCATTCCCTCATTGCTTGTTACAATAGAATTTTTCAATAACTGTTTCTCTTCTAATAATTAATTTCCTTAGTAATTCCTCTCTTCTTTGTTTCCTTCAATTATTATCTTCTGTAAACCGCCGTGCCCCACGAAATGTCCAACCAATATCCCTCTTCTTCTTGTAAGTATCCTTCATAGGTTTTTCTCTTCAGGCTATCTTCAACACACTTCTTCATTTATTACTCTGTATATCCATCATATTTTCAGCACTCTTCTATGGCAACACATTTCTATTACCTCCAAAATCTTTTTTTCTCTGCTACTCTCATCTTGCAAATCTGAAATCCGTAGAAAGTACACACCATAGGTAAATCTTAACATATCGCTCTTTATGCCTGGTTCTAGTAACATTTGCCATTAGCGGTTTCTTCTTCCAATAGAAAGCCATTTTTCCTACTCAATTACATTAGGGCTCTATTTCTGAAAAATTTAATTCTTCTTCTCGCAGGAAAAACTCGTCTGTATACAACGTTCCCTTGTGCCGGCGTATCTTTCCCTAGTCTTTCTTCGAGATTTTCTTCCTTACTTCGACTGCAAACCATTACCTTAGCTAACTTATTCTTGAGATTTTACTTTTTATCCCTTTTTCCATAATTGTAAGCTCTCATACCCGCAAATCCGAGCAAATACTTATCCTTTCTCCTTGAATTCGTACACCATCTCCGGTATCTTTTCCTTGATCTTTCTAATGTAATCATTCGTCTAGCCTTAATTTTTTTATGTGCATTCTTTATTAAAAATTTTCCTAACGAATTATCTCGTCCTAATAAATTTCGGAATGCATTGGTTCATTTTTATTCCCTATTCTGGCACGGAAAATATATCGACGGCAACTTATATGAATCTGGAATTACTGATACTGCTCATATTTTGTAATTTAATGCCACATGAAATAAAATAAAACCCTTTTAAACCGTAACGGAGACGATGCATAATTATAAGAATAGAGGTAAGTGGTAAATTAGGATTAATTAATCCATATGGCTTCAGTAAGGCGTTAAATCATAGTAGGAAGTATTGGCTCGCTTCCAGAGCACCGTTTGAAGATGGAAGTACTCACGCATAGCCATTAGTTCTTTCGTGGACGAGTAGCGAGGTTCTCTCCCTTACCATGCTTTGCCCAAATAACCCCATGTACCTGCTGGTGTAGGGTAATAATTCAGAGAATGGTTTATATCCAAGTACTGAATAAGTGGCAATAATTCAAATGCTTGGCGAGAGGAAAATGAGACCAGCACAACTCAAGTGCTGAGAAGTCATGAGGTGTTTGGAACTAGTTTTAATTTTCAGGAAATATCAGGAAATCATGTATTACGAATGATATACGTAGTTGTATCAGGCGTTACTTTGATTTATCATAATGAACGGATGATCTGTTTGCTATCACCGCTCATGAGAAATCATGGCTGACACAGGTAAATAATTATAGCCAACTAAAAGCAATGGGATAAATTGTTTGATGCCAAATATATTCAAAATGTTTTCCTATGATTTCCAGTAGACCCTTATTTTTGGACAAATCCTTAAAATTAACTGATGAAATATTTTCTCGTCTATGCTCTTTCCGAAAAAACAATTTGAAATTACTTGAGAATTTGTAGGATGTCATTCTGTTGGAATAAATTGACGAATTCATCAAGAATTTGCCAATCGAGGTATTACTGTAGAAGCGAAGATTCAAGCCAAAACCTGATTCTAAGATATGAGATTTTTCCTTGTACGATCATCGCTATGTCAAGTACAACTGGCTTCAATTTATGAATGGGATAACTGTACTTCTATAATTCGTTTGTCATCAATTTGGTGTCAATATTCCTAAAATAAAGAGGAAAGTGTTAATACCCCCCAATCACTGTAGATGCTGCTTTGGTTTCAATTTTTTGGCTTGAATTTTCAAAAAATGAGAGATAAATGACTTAAACCCTTTTGAATGTGAAGGATAACATCACAGAATAGTTTCCTAGATGGAGTTTTCATAACAGGACGGCCTACGTTGAAAAATTGTGTTATATATTGGTGCATTGTCATGTCTTCCCAATTAGTGCCGGAACCCATGCACTACTTGTCGTCACATGACATGGACCACCTCATGTTCGCGATGAACTTTTTTAGCCGTCCCACCAGGCTTATGTTATTAATCCTCCCCCTTCTTCACCCAACCGCTCGTTATATCTTGACTCCCCTCTTCTTCTCGACGTCATCCCACGTTAAGCCGGTTGGTTTCCGAAGCTTTCCGCAAACGGGCATTGCGCCGTCATGCGAAGAGAACGTCATTTGTCATCTTGTCGCCCTTATTGTGTGCTTCCCACTCCCCGGCGTACGAAGTGGTGGAAAAATGGGGACTTCCGAGAGAGTCATATGAACCCATCGCCACCCACTTACGCTTCCGCGATTCCGGCTTCCAAGAGACGCTCGGCGAGGAAGGAGCTTAAATGAAAGGCTCGACCGGCTCGAAACGTATTAGCCTCTCGGTGTTTAGTGGTTTCCCGTCGATTATGTAGTTCGCGTGTAATAAATGGGTTAATAAAGTCCCTGCTATTGGGTGTGACAGTGAAGTGCCATTATGACTGGATGTGTGCTTGATAACGAATTTTGGTTCTCAGATTTGAAATTTTAATATTTACAGCCCTCTTAAAGCTTCTAAAATTATACTCTCGTTTTATGGCTTGGGTATAAACCTCAGCTTGCTCCTATTCTTATAAATTTGTCTGTTTGATCTTTCTAATGAGCTGTAAACATGGTCATGCATTAACTAATCCGTAGAATGTTTGACTGGTGAAACTAGTGGCCTCTTTCTATTGTTCAGGAAATGTTCACTTAGTAAATCGATTAAGATATTTATTGGCAGATTATGAATTTATGGTATTATTTACGAAATTTATGTATTTTAGAAAGAAGAATTTTTACATTGAATAATATTATTTGACAAGTTGTACATTTAAAAATACCTGGAACTATTCTTTTGATGAATTACTGGCTAGAAAAAATTCAAATACTCTAATGGAATGTCACCTTTCCGTTAGTAGTTGTGGACTTGCAATGGTAACATTTATGACACATGTGTGAAATTTGACAATAGAGGTGAGAAGAAAGTCGAAGAACTTCACGGAATAGCCTCGGATAGCTTTGCTGAAGACATCCGTGGAGAGATTAGTGAACGGAATGGATTGTAGGGGAAGATCGTGGCTACGATACATGAAACAGGTAATGGAAGACATGATATTGGAAACAATGAATACATGAACAATTTTTTACATAGGAGGCTGTGTCAAATCAACTGTATAATGACTGAAAAGATAAGATATGATGATGATAGGTTAGACATCTCAAATAGTTGTGCCGGATTAAATCATATTTGGTGAGAAATTTTGATTACACGTGGCTTGAGGTGATTAGATGGCATATGATGCGGACGTTCAATTCAGAGGGAATATTCATGCACTGATGGATTGATTGGGTCTTTGATCTATCTTTGATAATCTAAGTTCATTCATTAGAAAATAAAGGATGAGAAACTTACACTTTTATGTTAAAAACGTAAGAAATATTACAATAGCGGAAAAAAATAAAAGCTGGGTAAGTGCATAACGTATCACGTTAGGTTCTATTGAATGAATGGTATTGGATTTGAATTGAGACAAACGCATAGAAGAAAGAAAAAACGCTAATCTTATAAGATGAAATAAGTGGATTCTGTAAATTAACGGAGAGAATTGAGGTATCACTAAAAGGAATGAAGGTTTATCAGTACAAAAGAAGAGTTTTATCACTAGGGAGCAAGTATCATCAGCGATGAAAGAAATAAGAAGCAAGAAAAACGCTGAAAAAAGCTATGGAGATGAAGGTATTTCTTGAAATTCAAAGTTTATAAAGTTAAAAAATAAACCGGTATGCGAGGACATTTCTCGTGAATAAATTCATCTGAAGTATGCTACTGTGCAGAAATCAGGAGCTGTTACTATCCTCTGCGTACAAAAATGGAGGGAAATGCCGCTGTGTATGGCCGTTGAGTGGTTAGTGCGTATTAGGAATTGCAAGGAGTGGATGATATAGAAGAAGGGGAAGGAATGATTTCGTGGTAAACACTGCTATGTATCACAAAATGGCAGACCGTTATAATACACTTGTATCAGTCAATATTTTGGGGTTCTTAGTGCTCCATATGGAAATAATCGGTAAAATAAAAAAACGTAATAGAAAGGGCGATGGGTTAGTGGTCAATTAGGATAAGTTAGTAGACATACGTACACCTTCCACTGACTCAAGTACTTTTTTTTCCACGCACGATACCCAATCATAATGAAATAAACCGTAAACACCACTATATTTTTCATCCAAAATGCCAAATTTAAAGCTTTACTCGGGCATAGTATTACATAATGTAGATAGGCATATTATTTTGAGTAAATTTGAATTATGGTTCGTGGTACTGGTACGATGTCCTTAGGTAACTCTATATTGTATGTGTACTCATATGTGCGTACAAAAGGGTTAATCGAGCAAGTTTTGCCGAAATCAGTCGCGCTGCGGGCATAAAGATGAATCAACATTACTTTCTCTGGCTACACTTGGTGAAAGTTTGAATATTTACTGGATGATAAAGATCAAAAGATTTTAGCACGCAATCGTTTAATAATGTGATACAAAAATAATTACTTAGTCGATGATGACGCAAAACAGTGATACCCATTGTCTTAAAATATTCTTTGAAATAGCAAGATATTTCTTTCATAGTCATTCTAAAGTAGTATCGTCAACTTTTTTATTCAATGCCAGTGGTAACAATTTTTCAATTTAAAATAAACTTAATGGAAGCAAGTCATCGGATAAAGCATTTCCGCGGCTATCATAAATTCGACGCGAAGAAAATCCCTGGGGGCCGTTTAGGGAAACGGATGCAAAGGCGGCCGCGGAGCCGTGTTGCCCCGAAGAGAGCTGCGAGCTTATGACGGATGTGATTTACAGGTGGTGCGCGGAAAGCCCCGCGGGAGACCACCGCAGCAGCGCCCATTCTTTCTTTCCAAACGGTCAGTGGGAGAAAAACAATGTAAAAAAAACAAAGGGGGAGGGGGGCTGGCGGACCCGCTGTACACAAGGAGCCGTAGGCAGATAGGATAAATGGAAGGACGTGCGTCTGTTTGTACATTAGAAGAAAGAAACGTGTCGGAGGGGTGGGCGGGGAAAGATGAGAACTGGGGGGGAAAGGGTGAGTGCGAGGGGGCGTGTGCGGGTGGCAGGGGGTGAGGGGGCAGAGGGACATCGGGTGGGTCGAGAGGGAGGTCGTGATCTCTGGGGATGCGCTTAGGTTAAATCACGTTTATGAGGGAACAACCGGTGACGGGAGGGAATAAGACCCGCGACTCGAGCCATTCGTAAATGAGACGGGGAAGATGCTGGCTGGTAACGGGTGAAGAGAGGGAGGAACGGAGTTAGCGCTGAGCAGCGTGACTAAAATAGTGCTCGCATACTTCGAATACTTCCATCTTTATGAAATGATGGTGGATATAAAGCTCCTAAGTGGAGTTTCTGGATGGGACGACGGCGTGAAAATGTCACTTTGGAAAAGCCCGCTGATTCCTTGGAAGCTAAATGTTGTGCTTATCCGCAGCAAACTTGACTTGAACTCTGCTAGTTGTCGGGAATGTCGCGAAAGGTCTAAAAGGCATTACGTTAACAAACAATCTGTTTTCACGGAACGGTATCCCCAGACTTTTCCATATATCTGAACCTGGCACTCTTTGTGTCACAGTTATTTCCTACCCCATCCTAGAAGGGTACACTTTTTCTCAAAGGATAAAGGACACTTCTATAGGTCACGGAGGGCTTCATGGTGTCGGTTACCTCAAATAACGGTGTCGTGACGTGGGGCTGGAAGGACGCCTCTCATGAAAGGAGGGTTGCGGCCTCTTTTCAGTCGCGGGGGTTGGATCGGAGAGGCCACCGCCGGGGTGACGGAGACCCACCAACTGTTATGCATTGAGTTTTTTGTCCTTCACCTTAGCGTTCGAATGTGAAATTATCTTTCGGATATATATATTAATGCATTGTTTACTATTTGACATCCATACCGGAAGTACATATTGAATATCGATCCCTCAAGTAACCGTCACTTTGAGTCGATAGCATTATACCATTTTCCTTAATTGTTAGACTTGTTATTTATATTATTGTCGCTAGTTCAGTTGGAAAGCCACTCTTTTTTTCATTTCTCCTTTCACCTGCTGTGCTACTGTTCATACACGAAAAGAGTTTCCGCTGGCTACGGCGGCAGTTATGTCACTTAACCTGAGAGCTAAAATTTTCTCCTCGGACATACGATAGGTCATTGTGCTATTCGTAGTTTCCGCTGCTTAAGCCGGATAGCTTTTGCGACAGTACAAGTCCCTCATCCTTGATACAGAGAATGCCAAACCTGTAATCCTGTGGGTTGTCAACCAAATCTGTTTTGTAATTAGTAGGCATAACCGTTTAATCAAATATGACTGAACACCCCTCGGGTATTAGTTATCTGTAATGGTTGGTATACGTAATTTAACAGCTAAATTTCTGTTCGTCTGGATATTGTGCATTATGAAAGCGAGGGCCGTTTTTTCTCTAACTCGGCACCTAATGTCTTATCAAAATATATTTGTGAAGAAATTCTCGAAGAAATATCAATAAGGTATTTTATGAGCCATCTTATAACTTACGTGTAGCTTATTAGCTTATACTACTTTAAGATTATTATTGCTCAGTTTTCATTTTCTAGCTATCCTATTCATTACCCATGGCCATAAAATTATTAAGATGATAGAAAAATATAATCTAGATTTTTTATATAATAAATCATAATTAGACGGCCATCAAGATGTATAGACTCTTCCAGACGAACCAATGCCGAAGACAAGGTTGTTATAAAAAGGTGCTGATTTCCCAAAATTGTTACACTGCACATCCCATAATCTAAGTTATGATTGGGTTCTACTTACAACGGCAGCGCTATGTGTTAATATTCATAGAGATTCCGCTACTTTTTCGATTACTTCAGAGGTAGCCAGCTTGTCTTCGATTTTAATACTTGCCTTTTTGGAGCAATTGAGCTCAATATTATGAACTAAATTTTTGATCTATCAGAAAAAATATATTACGATTGGAGTTTGAATTCAAAGGAATTTAAAGCTTAATAGAATTCTAAATATCTAGTATGGGCGCGATTAAGCAAAAACCGATCTGCAATCAATCTGTTGACCACCCCTTGAATGTACTGTTTTCTCAAGATTAGACTTAATTTGAAATAAGTATTTGTTTTTATTTCGACCACCAACATTATCATTACTAGATACCTCTAAAGTTAAGTTGTATTTTATTTATAGTTATATATTTAAACAAGATTATCCGCAATAATTTTGCTCTCTTTGTTTTACAGGTAAGAATCTAGAGACGACATTTTCTTCCGACTATCCCAGAGGTATTAACTCCCAAGTATCATCTTCCTGCAGTACGTAGACAAAATTAACGTTCACTCGTTCATTTTTGATTCAATTGGTATTGAAAAAATATTAATTTCATAGTAAAGATCATGGCAGATGCAAGGTTTAATATACTGAACAGATACAAGCAAAATTCTTTTAGTTTTTATTGATTTTTAAATTGTATAGTAAAATTATTCATTTTGAAAAAATAAAAACAAAGGATAAAATACATTATATAAAATGGCCCGTTTAAAAACGAGACGACAGAGGAAGTTCTACGAAATCAACATATGAACTCTCATTTCTGAGAACTTGTAGAGTGATTTCAACTTAATAACAACCCGAAACTGAAAGACTGCATGGCATATGGCAGACATGTCAAGACAGAACCTCATAGGAGAAGTATTGTGATTAACAGTTTAGCTAACAGTAAAGATAATCAGTCGTTTAATAAGCGAGTTTTCAAAAGTATTTTCTACTTCGTCTACTTAAGAAAAATAAATCTGCATAAAAAATACGTCTTAATTAAATTGATTTGTTCAATACATTATGTAGATAATTACAACTGTCCCGTGTACGTTTTATTAACGACATCCAAGTATTTTACTTGCTAGGCAGAATTATATGTCACCATTTTCTCTGAGAAACAAAGTAAGTCATATACACCAATGCGCTGAATGAACTGAACAAATTCCTTTGTGTAAATATTGCACATGGGCTGAGTGACGTAGCCAATAATTAAATTTAGTCCTTTGAAAGATGGGAATGGAGGGTGACGGGTGGCAATAAAAAATAAGGTGCGGAGACGTGGAGTTTGAGGGTCGGGAGTGAAATAAGAGTTCGATTGCAACCGAGATCGAGGCGACAAGAGCGGGCGATTGGCAGGGGGGGTGGGGACGAGGCGGGGGCGGAGGAATCGGCGTGTTTGTGCGTGGAAGGGCTGTTGTTTTATGCATGAAGTGTATGGGTTCGAGGGGTTGGCTAAAGGGGGAGAGTAGGTGGAGAGCGATGTTAGGGAGTAGAATGGGTCGCGGCCGCCATTTCAAAGTGGCAGCGGGGGTGCCCCATCGGCAGGCGGCGGAGAGTGAGGAGGGTGGCATCCAATGTTTACCGTCGAGGGGGTATTTTCGCAGGGTTCGTCAGGGGAGAGGGTGGAGGGGGATGGAAGGGACGGAGGCGGGAGGAAACGCCGCGATGGCTATTCTTGCTCGTGTGGCGCCTCTCCTCAAATGGTTTCCAAGTGGCTGATACCGAAGGGGGGGCAGGGTTGGGGAAGGAAAAGGGATCGGGGTGGCAGGAAGAGAAGGGTGGGAGAAGGGCGGAAATGAGGGACGCGAAGGATGCCTGCCTTTTACAAGACGGGGGTCGCCCCTTTTATAACCTCCTTCCCGACCCAGAGTGCACAGGGATAACTCTATATTTGGACCGCCAGCCTTCCTCTTCTTGAGGCTGATATGTAAACGAGGTCGGTTGCGGGAACGGGAGTTTTTAAAGTGCGTCGAAGATTAGAAAATTATGGCGCCAACACGAAGGGGATTAGGTGGTCCACTTCTAAAGACGCCACTCTCCCAATCCCATTCCTACCTATCCCCAGGATTATTGTTCTGTCGTTATACGAGGCCGGTTCTTGCCACTTAGGTAGGGCAGTTGAAATCGAATAGACGAAAAAATTAAAGTATCGGAAAAAAAAATTCTATTTCATCTTTGGTATACGGGCACTTGCAATTCGTTCGCAAAGCAAAATGATCAAAATGTACGATCGATCAAAGTAATCTTGAGTAACGCTTCAGGTTTATCTAATTAATTTTGTAAAAAAATCATTCCTCTTTTCATTGGCTTAGCCGGTAGCTTACCTATTTTTCCCTTGGGAAAATTATATACTTTCGTATTTATATGTATATTCTTTCGAATGCTTCTAAATGTACTTTATGTTTTGATACGTTTTATTTTTGTTCCCAGAATTCCGACGATGCTTATCCTCAACGATTAGTCTGATTCACATTTGATCTTTCTCATTTGGTTACAGAAAATAATTTTCTAATAGATTATATAAATTTACCTAGGAAACCTGATAATGTTGCTCTTTGATTTAATCATCATGTTAAGTGGATCTTTCTATGGTTGACAAACGAATATTTTAAGGCAATTACCACGACCGTTATCCTATTGATACTGATTACTGATTCCCTTATCGTACCGAAATATTGTGGAACTCATTTTGGAATGTATAAATATTTGGTAGCATATGAAAATAAGGATTTTATAATATAAACTTTATTTTACCTAAAAAAGCCAGCAAAAGAGCCTGTCTTAATTTGTCTAAAAAATAATTTTTTCTGAGGCCAATTCTGCCTGATGAACTATTACTGAATATCATCCATTTCCTAATGTCATTTTCAAATTGTGGTGCTTATCATATTTTACCCATCATTTATCATTTATTAATTGTCCGAGCCCGCTATTTAATAATAGTGACATGTTTTTCTACCTATCCTCTTCATATATATCTTATGTCGCGCTGAATTAACCAGGCAGGTTCGGAAAAGTCTTCTATAACCGAGATATCTCCGTGTAAATGAATTAAACAGAAAGCAGTTAATCAGATACACAACAGGGTTTTTAATTGGACACATTTCCGTCAGAAGAATTTCTCAGAACAATGCTAGGTATCATAATACGAGTTGGTACCCTTGGTGCACTACGATTCCACGAGATGCCGCTTGCACATTTTGCAGCTTTATTATATGAACTACTATTTCACGCCAGGAACTGTCAGCGGAGCCGATGGGAAAGGAAGATTGGGTCAGATTTTTTTCGGGTCTGGCGTGGCGTGAAATTCAGCGTAGGCGTTGGATTGGTGAAGATATTCACTGCGACAGCCGAATATACGCTGCGATGCTCTTACATGGATAAAACGTCACTTGGGATCATCCACCGGCGAATGGGTGGTCCTTAAATTTGTGGCTTGGGAACAAGGGATGTGGAATAAACAAATAGAATGATCTCGAACGAGACTTTTTTGTAGTTGCATTTTTTTGCCAAATTTAATTCATATTACTGACTTAGGTTATAGTTTGACAAACGCCGGAGAGAAAATAGGCCATTAAAATTCACAGATTGAATGGAAATAAAAATCAAAATTCAATGGTAGTGATAGTTTCTCAGTCAAAAAGGAACATTATCCCAACTAAATTATACCACGCATTACCATCGGGTATTTCAACTCAAATTTATTCTAAATTTTTAAAATATATGTTCTTAACCCTATATTTTATGCTTCGAGTATTCTTTTGATGAAAAATATTAATTACCTTAGAAACTTAAACTTATCTGAGAACTACAAAATGGCAAGAGGTTTGTGAGTGAGCCTGAATGGAAGTTGTCACTGGCTTTTCCATTAATCAAGACTTAGAGGCGAACTCTGCCACCATGAAATTGTTAATATTTATGTTTAGAAATGACAGTAGCTTTCGGAACGTCTTAAATTAACATCCTAACATTCTGAATCTAGGACAGATGTATGCTGTAACTGAATTACCGTAGTACTTTTTCATTTTTCTAATTAATATTTATACATATATCTATTCTAAATTTTAAAAGACATATTTTCCCACATGGCATATTTTTTCTGTATCATCAATTTCATTTCACAATTTCCTCAATTAAGCAAATTTGGTCATTTCTGGTTTTCTTCGTGGGTTCTGGTAGCGATGGTGATAGTGTGTGTGATGTGGGGCAGGGATAGGACTTTTCCGAAACAGTTCGATCTGGGCAACGACCCTCTTTCTTTTACCTACTCCATCGGTGAGGAAGAAAGAGGGTGTGTAAATCATTTTAAGCTGTAGCATTCCGGGGGCGACAGGGCCAGAGCCTCATGACACCCTCGGACGTGATCGTTAAGGGCGGAACCCAGATTCCTCGCCTCCGCTCGGTTCAGATGGATGACGCTATGTACCGAAATAGTACTTCATTAAGAGATAGAGCGTGAGGATTAATGCTCTTCTTTCTGTGTTTTTGGTCGACTGTTTGACTTCAAGCATTTCACCTCTACTTCTCCCGAAAAGAGAAGGAAGGTTCACTTTTGAGAAAGTGATAATAATAATTTACGAGAGTAATCATTAATTTCTACTTCTTTATCATCATCATTGGTATTGATGCTTATACCATTTGGAGTCATCTCTTCACTCAATTTTTCCAATCCTTTCAATTATTTTTCAGCCTTAAAAACTCTATGAATGTTTGTATGGTTAGGTTAGGTAAATACAAAGTTTTCGCTCTGAAGATATAATACGACAAATGTAACTCAATTAATAAAAAGCATAATTCTTTGATGGTCCTTGCGTAAGTTGTTAATTCCATTACTGAAATGAAGAGTGGCGGAAAAATGTTTCAAACAGCAGGTATCCGTTTACCGATGATTTCCGCGAATTTATATTCACAGTTCATTCGGGCCTGGCTTACGCCGTGTGACGTATGAATGACAACTTAAGCTTCCACCGAGTCCATTCACACGATTCCCCTGACTCCCATGGCCGCCATGAGCAGTAGACGAGCCACGTCCCAATCTAAACTCTTTACTTATTAGCCCATTGGTCGGGACAGTAAAATGTAAAATCGCGGCAGCGTGAAATGGAAGAAGTGGGAGAAGGCATGCGCTTTGCGAGTCTCAATGGCCTCTCCAAAAGAAAAAGTAGGAGAGTCTTTGTAAAGTATAACCTTCGCCAGCGCATCCTCTCAGATCCCGCTCATGCCAACTCTCTCCCCTTTTTTTAGCTGTCAGAATCAGTAGAGAGAGAGAGAGAGGGAGAGTGAGAGGGAGGGAGGGAGGCAAGGAAGGCGGAAAGGGGATGGAGCAGTAGGAGGAGGGAATGGGAGAGAGAGAGAGATGGAGGCATGGTCCCGTCAGACTGGTTTCGATGGAAAACCGTGTGAGTGAATATCTTCCAACTTAAGCATCCCTTTTGCCGGCTACTTCGACCCTCCTTTCTCGCAACCTCCGTAATAACATTCTCGCCGCCCGATAAACAGGTACTAAGCTGATTACACGCGTCGAATTGCTGTTGATCTATTTTTCCAGCGTCTTTCATATTTTTGACGAACGCCGTGAAGAATTTTTAGAAAGTGATCTCAATAGTGAACTTGATATCTTAATAAATACCATCGTTTTATTAGCCTACCATTAAACAACATCCTCACGCTGCACTAAAACAACATAATTCAAACCATTGCTTGCGATTAACGACAGCAAATGGACAATATTTGTAGCAAGAAGAAACTAAAGAGAAAGGCATGACCAGCACATTTCTCGGATTCCGGATGTAAATCGTAAAGAAAGTATAAAGGATGAAATATTTGATAGAGTTAAGAGTTTATGATAAATCGGAGAATATAATGACTATTTTATTGAGCTATAATTAATGAAACATTTACCAGGTGTAGGTTAGGGAGAACGTTTTTATAAAATACGTACAAGTTTCTGGGATCACTGCTAAATAGTTATTCATGCGTAAGTTAAGGAAGAAAAGTGAAGGAAAATCTTAGAATTCAGCGAAAATTCCGCGTGTGTTACTCAGTTAGATAACATATAGCCTTGCTTGGTAATCAACGAATCTTAGTTTTTATATGATATCAATCTTTTATCTACTACATGCAAGCAAATAAATATATGTTCTCTGTAAAATTTCGTAATATATGCTTTTCTATGCATCCGTTGAATACCGTAATGCTGGACTGAAATTGCTGAGAATGCGAATGAAGACAACTTAAATTACTGCGTTTGATGACACAGAGAAGGATTAAAATTATATTTAAAAGATTCTCAAAGCAGTATTACAAATGATGCATTGAAGGTATTAATTATTACGCACCCATATATATGTTATATATGGGTGCGTAAATTACATCAATTTTTTTTCGAATATATGAACAATAATTTATTGAATTTAGTGTAAGTTGAATCAGGTGAATATTCTTTCGGATCGATGTAAATTGAACTATAATTACGTCTGAAACGCAGATGGTTGGCTATAACTAAGTATTTAATAAAAATGAAAAAAACAGAATTATCGTGATTGACCTCCTATGGAATTTACAAAATTCAACTTTTGGTGCATTATATTTAGACTGTTTTCCCCACTAGTTATGTGTAAGATTCCTCTCCCAGAGGAATTCATGTTGTTTAATTCTATGTGGCATTCCGGATACCCAGCGATCTCTTTTAATATACGATCCTAAAACTGAAGAGCCTCCTCTTTCTCAAGGCAAGACTTAGGATTGGCCGTAAATGCAAAAGTATATGGCTTTGCTGCGTCGTGGCAGTAAAAGAGGAATTCGACGTGAGAGAGGCGTTTTAATGATCGCGGGGAATAATTTTCGGCAGTTCTTAAAACTACCGAATGGTTGCGTAAAAATTCGATGGGAAGACGGCGTCTAGATCGCATAATCGTTCCAAGGACGTAAGGAGTGAGGTCTTAAACTCCTCATTATCTGGATAATGAATCTTGTCCGGGCGTATGGGCTGTTGTAAGGGATTATTTCTGTTTTTTAAAGGTTCGTCGAACTCGTATACTTCGACTTAAATGTTAATGAGATGAGGCGGGGGGTGGAAGCAAGAGAACGAGATTGGTTTCGCGTTGAGCACCTATCTTCGAACTGAAGATCGAATTAATCGTCCGAGGCCGTTCAAATAAATCATCGCCAAAGTATACGACGATAAAAGAAGAGTGGGAAGTTGAGGAGGAGAGAAGGGCGATAGACGGGAGTGGGGAGGGAGGATGAGGCAGAAGAGAGAGAGGATATCGAGAGTTGCGGGCGATTGTGTTTTGGGACTCTCTCCTTCCTTCAACCTTTTTTTTAATTTCATTCTTTTATCGCGAAAAAGTGAGATTTAAACACGTTTCTTATTTCCATTGCCGCCATTTACTGTCGGCGTGTAAGGTGATTCAATTTGGTAGAATTTGGTTCTGCCAGTTTTCAGATTTAAGTGAATGGGATCCGCTTCTCCGATGTTTGTCATGGTATCACTTGAACGTAATTGATGTATTCAACGAAATATTTCTTGGTAATTTGGGATTATAATTAATGCCCGAAAATTTAAAGGAATGCATAAATACTTCGTCGAAAAAAACGCAGCCAAATTTTTAGCATGGATGATTATACGACTTAAGATTTATAGGTATAAAAATACGACTACGAAGAAAGTACGTATAAAATACTGGTGGGTATAAAACGAACGAATATGACAGACAGCCCATTGTAAACGCATGCATTTAACCGATCCAAGGGGGCCTAATGAATGAAACATTTGAGCGTCTGAAATGAAAATAAGCTATGGAAAAAGATAATTAATGGCTTTTACGATTAGATTCTATATTATAGAATATTGGAAAATGAGCCTCTTGTCTCACTGATCACACGGCAATTATAAATCTATCACTGGAGACGCTTATACGAGTATATAAGCGATATCTGCGAAGGATAGAAAGAAGGCAGTTAAACTGATATATTTAATATAAAGGGATTATCCGACAATTTCAGAATACTAGTATTAGCGTTTTGTATTACCGTCAATATAAGCAGTTAGTTTTTCACTGTTGAGCCTGTATGCAATTTTTGCAGTGAAAAGTTTATTTAGGAAAACTTTATTCAGTGCCAAGCAATTAATTCTTTGAAACGTATTCGTAATCATCTAAGGAATTTTTATGTCACAATAAACCTTCGAGTTATTTATTTCGATATATAAGGGCTAAGGTTTATCAAAGAAAACATGTACGTCATAATGAAAAAAAATATTCTAGGCAATGGGTAAAAAATATTAAATCAAATTTTTATATTAACTTACTTCTTACAATCCAAATCAGTCTCTTATTTTTAATAAAGGTGTGTAACCACCTTATTATAAATTCCTTATCTTATTTTGAAGGTACTTCTACCTTTTGACTACAAGTTAATGTCTGGACATTCAATTCACAAAAGGGACGTCATGTCAGCTGCATAGACCGTACAATGGGCCAAGGGGATATTGATTCATTTTAATTAAATCATTAAAAATTGACTAGCGGCTGTAGGAATGATAAGAGTAGAGATAACTACCTGTTGGGGATAAGTTTAAAGGTGTATTCATATTTCTTTCTTCCGTGCCAATCCGTCTTGGTTTCTGTTTCATCATGGTCTTTCACATTCAAAAGTAGGGCTGTAAGGGGAAATATTATTCTATCAGCCTGTATCTCTCCTCTCTATACGTAAGAATGAAAATCTCGATTCAATCAAAAGTTTATTTCAGCTCTTAAGCACTTGAATACGATTTTTGTAATTAATCTCGGGAAGAAATGATAAATGTGAAAAAGAGAGATTAAAAATACGTGAAAGAGAGAGACGCATGTAGATCAGGGTGACGAGAAAACTAACTAGATGCCCGAGTGACTTTAATAACAGAATCCCTACGCATTAAGGTCTCCGCGCATTTTTGTATTGGCATAAACGCGCTCTAACATTTTGAGTTGATCCCGAAGCTGACGTGCAGGGTGAAGGAGAGGGGACTCGTTGGTTGCGAGAGAGAGGGTTGGTGGTAATTGTGGCGATGACGCGCCACGGGTGCTCCCCCTCTTTCTCTCACGGAATTGAAGCTGTCAGTGTTTTCTGCCATTCGCGTTCAATAGGATTCCGTCCATATTTGGGTCGGAAGTAAATAATCACTTGGGATTGAAAATATGTAAGCGGTTGTTATTATACATCACCACGACCGCATTCCCCGTTTGTGCGAGCGAGATTTTTCAAGAAAGTTGCTCTTCGGGATTTAAATTACTTCCCATTTAATATTAGCGAGAAAAAAATATGTGTATCAGTTCGATTTTAGATCCATGAATTGCTTCCAAAAGGAGCGTTTGAAGTTTAAAAATACTCACAGCATGAAGGGAGTAAAAAAGAAAGGGTGTTTAAAACTGAAAATTTAATATTTAAAATTTAAACAACTTGCCTTTTTCACTTAAAATTTTTTATTCTCTCGACCTAGGTTTCGTTTCGTTTTGAAATGTCAATATGATGATTTTCCACCAAGTTACGCCAGAAACTGTTTTACTGAAAATTTAATATTTTTGCGTGTCATGAGCTTTTGCTTCGTTTTATTCTTTGATACTAGTTATAATCCATTGATTTTACATTTCCTATTTTAAGATGTGAGGTTTTAAAACTAATACCCTGGGCATTTTTTTCTCTACGGAAATGAAGAGATATTTTTGTCATATTTTCTTGTCACAAATGCATCTGATGCATGAAAAACATCAGTCATTTTTCAAGGTGATGTTTATTAAATATTCTTCTACAGCCGTAATTAGTGAATGGAAATGATTTTTCACAGTGTGAATTTTTAATTGAGCCGTTGTAAGGAGTAAACTGTTAACACCTTCGTGATGACTTAATATATTTGCTCAATATCGTACCGTAAATGTGCTACAATAGTATTTAGTCATCTAAGGAAGTAATACCTTCACCACCCACTGCCTAATTTTCGTGATACCCTCTAATCTAACCCGAACCCGAGAAAAATTCTTGAAACCGTCTAATCTATTTTCTTTTTATAATGATGATGTCATTAGGGGAAATATGCGGGTTCTGATTACTTCTCATAGTTACAGACATAAACAAAAGGCAGGCTCCATTCTACAAAAAGACTTTATTTCGCTTGTTTAGCCCTTATTTCCTAAGTCAACGACCATTTTTTCTATCGCTATTTTGCAATCCCCACTGACTTGTTTCAGTTTGGTGGCGGTCATATCCACCACCGTCGAGGACCCAGGGAAAGTCAAGCAAGATCGTAATTTCCGTTTACTTTATTAATTTTATGAAAAAAATATTTCTGTACTGAGAATGTTTGAGAATCATTTTAATTATATTAGATGTTAAGTCATTGTTTGCATATATAATATATATGCATATATATATATATATATATTTGGAAAACGGATAGGAACACATGGACGAATAGAGAAATGGTGGCGGATGTGGAATCTAGTAGATTACAAGCGAAAAAAGTTTCCTAACCCGGGAAACATTTTTGTGCAGATTTGTGCAAGGAGTCATAGTTTATGCTTACGCCCATGTACCATTGAACAACCAGGAGTAAATTTTTTTTGATGTCAACAATTCTTAGTATTATTAATTTTTTATTAAGATTTTTTCCTCTGCCATGATGTATTATTGGAGCTATTAACCTTTGGAATTACATTTATGTTTTAAAAATACTAATAATTCATCTTCATTATTCATAATACGTAGTCATATTTCCCCGAGAAGTGAAATTAAAATTTTTCTCTAGATCTCAAGTTCCTTGAAGTGTGTTGTTCTAAGGTATGAATTGTTCTGGACATTCTATTTCTTTAGGGGGTTCATCTTATATATTCATATCAATAGTCAAATGGTATACTTTGACGATTTCTATTATTTCACTTTTGGTTTTACATATTTTTTTATGGAGACTCGACACTCAGTAGGTTAAGTAATATAAACATAACTACCGATGATTTTATTCATGTTACTTGGCCAATAGGATATCATTAAGACGAGATGTTCTTACTGAGAATTTTTGGGAACCATTTTGGTATGATGAAATAATATTAATAGGAAATAATGAAATAGGCAAAAATGTCGCAAGCCAAAAAAAAAAAATAAAAATTATCCCCTAATTTTATATACTTTACATTCATATTTCAATTACACCGTTATAATTCTAAAAAAATCCATAAATATATATTTTCAAGTATTCATTATAGGCGTGAAGTTCTTTTTGAATGAATTGTTTATTTGGTATTTTTTGCAACTTAGCTTGTGAAAATAAATGAGAACACGATCACTGGTATCAAAAATAGTCCCAATATTGGCGGAATTTGAGCTTATCCAATTACTTGCATTATGTCTTGGTATTTTAAAGCCAGTTTCTAGTAATATTAATTGATGTATAATCTTCTCGATTGAGATATACTGACCTTAGTCTATAAACAAAGTTGACTATATCTGTATGCCAATGGACTTAAAAGCTATGAATACGGGGTAACTTTTCCGTACACAATAATACTGGGTAACAGTTTCCATCAGAGTGCGTAACCACTAACACAAGAACTAACCCGAAGGTTGATTTTTGAGGGTATAGCTTACCGCACACTAAGCCCTACGGCACGGTTTGTGAAATCCGCAAAATCAAGTTGGGGAGGCGGTTCCTTTCCTTGTACCACCTGCGGTTTCCCACAGAGTTCTGGTACCCAGAAAATCATACCGCTAGAATTTTATTTCCAGCTCCTTGACAGAAAGTTTGGTTTCTGATATTCCTGTGAGGAGCTGAGCGCTCTATCCCTCGGCTACAGTGTTGCCGGAAATTGGTATAGCCGAAAAATATTTGAGAGTGTTAATGGTCTGAGGGCATTTTTAGAAAGTACATTTCAAAATGAATGATCAATTAATTCATTAATTTAGCTGAAGACATACGTTATGTCCAGTACGTCATCGTGTCAGAAGAAAATATTCTGTGATTAACCAAAGACTTTACGTATAATCTAGATGTATATTACCGAATAAAATGTTCGCCGGGAAGTTAGTTACCAGTGTTTAGTCATTATTTTGATGAAAATGGAGTAATTTCAACAACAATTGGTATTATGGAATTTAATGAGAATATCCAAGCGACACAGTTATTACATCTGCCTGCTTACAATTCCCCTGCAGGCCGCCACGAAAGAGTTACGCAAAATCTTATATGGAGTTATGGGTAAATTAGCGGTTTGTGATGAAATTTAGGCATCGTTTGACTTCCAAATGTTTTGAATCGCTGTGATCTTTATTACTTATGATACGAGAATATATAAAGTGACTATATGTTCGTTAAGTAGAACTTTTTAAGCAAATCAGGTGACTTTCCTGTATGAATGTACTTATTTTATTTTTCCTAAATTAGGTATTGTAGACTAGACATTATAGTATAAATATAGTATTAAGTAGACTATATTATTATTAGGTAATATACCGTTTAAGGTAGGTTTTTGGATGGACACAACTATCAAATAAACATTTTGTGACTCCCCACCTATCAAACTAATCTATATCAGGTCCCTCTTCATCTCGGTGTACTTCTTTCCTCCCTTCACCCCGTCCAACATCCCTATCCTGTTCCTGCCCTTACCGCGCTTGCCCAACATTCTCCCCCTCTATTACCCTCTTCAACATTCCACTACCGCTCAATACGCCTTTCATCCATTTTTCTGCCTCCATACGATTTCTCTCAACAAACACCTCTCCTCACCCACCATCTCTAGTACTTCTAGTAGACTATATATATATATATATATATATATATATATATATATATATATACTATTATATATATATATCTGACCTGAAGAAGGCCTCGGAGTAGGCCGAAAGCTTAAATCATCTACAGTGTGAGTGTTCTTTTACGTGATATCTGTTTTATTCTGTGTTCTATTGTGCCGTCCAAAAGTTATATTGCTCTCGTGAGTACTTCCGCATCATCGATATATATATTTATATGTATTAATATATATATATATATAATCTTGAAAATGACGCTCTTCAGCGACGCACAAAGACGCAAACACTAAGATAATAAATATTACACACACACACACATATACATACATACATATAATACATATACACACACACACACACACGTTTGAAAATCACGTCTTCTGTGACGATGAAACCGCTTACACCTCCATCTAAATGTATTTAATTGCTATCTATATTATTTTTAATTCACTACCGTATCAGTGGCGTCACACGGCAGTATGGGAAAGTTGAAATTCTTAATTATTCTTTTTGAATAATTATTCAAATATACAGCATGAAAAGAATCTGGTTAATGAAAACAGTGACTTACTGGCCGTTTCCAGATATTTTTATAATACTATATTGAAAATGGAGCTTTCAAAAGAAGGCGATTGAGCATTCTCAAGAAGGAGAGCAATAGTGACATTGACGTTTGGGTGAAAATGTAAAGAAAGGACAGTGAAAACTTTCATATGGAACCTAGTTTGTATGTCTCTGGAACTTGTCCTTTGAAGGAAAATGGGTGGACGTAGATCAAAGGGGTGGCATTTGAGATGTCGGCGTGGAGAAGAATGGAAAAGATATAGTGGGCGGGGAAGGAAAACGAATTAAGACGTACTAGGCATGTTGAGGAAGGAGAAAGGATTGTGGCAGAGATCCGAAGGAGACACAAAAGGTGGATGGTGAATACTTTGATAGGTAATGGGCTGTTGAAGACTGTGATAGAGGGAAAACCTTATACAAGATAGGAATGAGATAGGGAAAGATAAGCTTGTTAATTGGAATGAAGGGAGGAAGGAAGTATGTAATATTGAAGAAGGGAATTTGAAATGTCAGATGCCAATTATGTTTCGTTTGGAGGTATGAGAAATTGTATCCTTATTCCAGTCCTGTGCTCATCTAACACTTATCTTAAATGTCAGACTATATATAATAATGAAAGTTTTTGAACTCTTATTGAAACGAGAACGGGAAGTTTGCTTTCTTTAGTTTCAAGCGGACTATCCAGTCGTTGCTTGTTAACATGGCATTCTACCAACGCAGAAGTGAAAGATTTGTATCCCTCTTCCGGTTATAAATATTTTTATAATGACGATTGAACTTAGTTATCACAAATTAAGAGTAGCATTGTGGTCTTGTTTGTCGTCGAAGAATCTTACCATTTCCAATCGCTAATGCTACGAGCCATCGACTGCGTTTCAAATTGCAGTTTCCCTTACTCGTCAATTTGATTTATTAATTATGCTCTTCTTTCTCATTACTTTTGCGACTGCAATTCATGTAAAAGAATTCAGCATTATGTATTTTATTATTTTTTCAATACGATGGATATGCTTAACGGTATTTAACGTCACTTGCGGAATCTTGAGTGCACTGAAAGTCGTCAAGCAAAAACATCTTCGAGATATCAACGTCTGAAAAATTTCCGAAAAAAGCCTGACAGCTTTGCTGGCTTTCTTTCCTCGTTAAAATTCTGGCTTTTTACCCCCGATCTGAGTGAGATTAGCTCGCTGAAAATTGATACGTTCGACGAAGCGTCGCTGTACTTGTCTGGCTGCCATGTTATTTTGCCCCATTTATTTATTGGTTTCATTTTCCTTTCAAGTGGCCCGCGATATCCATTTCTTTTTTATTCTCGTTCCCACGGTTATTTTTTTATGGTTTATCCCCATCCTCT